>CM057815.1:91825635-92425635 GCA_030067965.1 Latrodectus elegans
TTCTTAGATGCGTGCCATCGGCGCAATTGGAATATTCGCTGCTTTCTTTAATTTTAGAGCCTAGCGTTTCAACATCGGAAATCATTAGCTACATTAATAAGCCAATCTGAATGCAAATCAGGACATTTCTCATTCAACATTTTTTTTCAGTTTTCTTGCTCCTTCAAATTTACTGCCTCACTATTGACGTGCCCACGCGCTTTAGTTGGTAAAATATTCTTTGGTGAATTGTTATTACAGTCGATTTTGTATTAATTGTTTTAACTTCAAAAACATTTTAGTTGATACAATAAAGGGATAAAATATTTTTAAACAATAATTATAATTTAATTTCAGAATCAATCCTCAAAGGTATTCCAAAACTTATTGGACTTAAACTGTCTCTTAAAATTTTTAAAATGTTTCATATATATATATATACATGATAAGAAGCTTGCAGTAAGAAGTGAGATAATATATATAAAAAAAAGAGTGGTTGGTTTAGTTTATAGCTCTATAGTCACATCTTTCACTCTAGGATTCATTTGGATTAAGTAAAGGGAAGATGTACCGATGCCTTACAACCACTTTCTGCTGTGAAGGTGTCCGAAATCCGAGTTTAAGCAACCGTATCGGCTATGAAAAACGAGTTCATAAATGATTGAACTTAAATGTCACCTGCTCACTCGAGTAAATAAGCCAGCAACATTTTATATATATATATATATATATATATATATATATATATATATATATATATATATATATATATATATATATATATATATATATATATATATATATATATATAATAAATCATGTTCTTCAAAGTGTCAGAACAAAAGTACATTATCAGAGAATGTCCGAAAAAAAGTATTTTTTCCAAAATCATGATATTCTTTTCGAAAAGATTTCTGTCCAAAACTACAACTTGAAGAAGTTAAAGGGCGATGTTCGCAAATAAACTGGAGAGAAGAAAGGAGAATCATTTCAAAAGACGATGATGAGAAAAAAGAATGCACTGGTTTATCAACCTGAAATCGTCTTACTTACATAGATATCGTTCACAAAGCTACGTTATTGGACCAGCATACTTCCCTGTACCTAGCCCTGAGTAAGGCTCTACCAGTTAGATAGAAGCAGCTGAGTGGAGTTTTCATGATTTTGAAGCAAACAAAAGACCCCCATACTTGGCCTGCCACCTCCACAGGTATCACTCTACTTGGAGGACATTGTGACCATGTCCAATTTTCACGCGTCCCAACCACCATTAGCGAAAATGACGGATCTTCGATTCATTTGGGATTCAAACCCACTACTTTCCGATAATGAGAACGACGCCTTAATCAAGTAGGCCACCTCGACCTCACAAAGGGACGTGGTAGCTCAGTGGTATGGAAGCTATTCCCATTGCCCCACCAAGGACATGGGACGTATGTGCTCGTTGAATCTGTGGAATTGAAAGTCCTGTGGTCGGTCATTGAGCAGTTACCATGTGTGTAATGATCAGGAGAAAATTTCCTCCCCCCCAGATCAATGTCAAAATTAAGGGAGGGGATCCTCTGGTGGTGCCATCTATAGGTGGAGTTTATATCAAAGTGATACTTCGTGGTGCTCTAGTTAAAACGAAAGACACACCCTATAGTCTTAAATTCTCATAGCCAATGACATAGCGAGCTTATCTGTAAAAGTGCCATAAGTAACAATAACATCACATAGTGTTCACAGAAGCATTCATGGATGGTAACAAATCATGTCTTATCTGAGTTTCTGCCAAGTCATCTATGATTTAGATGATTTCCTCGCCGAAGAGATGAAATCTATTCGATGCTTTCTGTGTAAGCAGGCCACAGTACGAAATCCACTTCTGCCATAGAAGAATTTGTACTTAGAGGAGCTCATAAATTATTGTCAAAACAATCGAACACGACTTTAATGCACATCGCTTTAGCATACTGTAGAAAGGCAAATGATATCTGTACCAGACTTAAAGACCGCGTGCTTATCTGCATCGTTCAGTTTCTTTTGCATCTCGGTTGTGTGGGTGCACTGAGAGTCTTAAATTATTTCATTGTTGGACAACTCTTTCTATGTAAAGCTTGCTCTTCATGGTTAAACAGGCAAATTGGGGAAAATGCATTTTGGGTATTCCTTGGTGAAAATGGACGAGTTTTTTCTGTCGCTATAAATGTTTGTAAAATACTCTATAGATAATGTAGCATTTTAGTCTGTTTTCTTTCCGATTTGGACTAAATGCTCTGAAATTAATTGCGATTTTTTATGTAATTCATTACATCACTACATAAATGATTATTGTAGTAGTACAATTTGCTGATTGAACAGAATTTTTTGTTAATATTTTTTACCATCGTCCAATAAGCAAAATGTTCAAAAAAAAAAAAAAGACTAGGTTGAGTGACTTCGTTGTAAGCAATGAGGTATCTTCCGTAGATAGAACGGTCTCTCTTTTGCGACTTTAGGGATGTCTGAGGCTCACATTGGAATTTCTTGCAATTCGTTGCGTACATGATTGTTGATTTGGTTGTCTAACGCAGCTCAATGCTCAAGTTTTGTATATCATGATATCAAACAAAGCAGCAAATCTCTGTCAAATGTATGAGCGACCCATGGATAATATGGCAAATTCGATTTGTCTATTCCCTCTACTAGGTTAAACCAGTTTAAATTTAATTGTTTTTTATAATCCTTTACCTAGAAGCATTTGGCCTTAAAACATTTTGACATCTTATAACACAGACACTAGTCACGTCTAGTGTGTCATCATAAAATACTTTTCGTAAACATTTTTTTTAAAGTACAAAATTCTAAGACAAATGAGGACAACACCTTTAATGTTAGTACAAGACATGTTAACATGAATATATTTATATTAATAATAATTTAAAGGAGCATATGAAGTATTTCTTCCTGCATTAAAAAAATTTTTAATCGTATTAGTTAAATATATGTATTTGTTAAAGGCGTTATATATATTTGTACACTATTTTTGTTTTTACATATTTTTTCTATTGAATGAAACAGGGGGAACCCAGCGAACTTTTTCAGTGAATAATCTGCCGCATAAATAATCTAATTTTCGATTAAAATTTAAATTTTGAAATTATAGCAAAGCTATATCTTGATTTGGGGTGATTTTAATTATACATCTATTATTTCAAGTATTATTTAAAACTTGATACTGTTTTACTTTGTCGGCAAATGGAAAGTAAAAGTTGTACTAAATACACAAACAACCGCATAACCATTGCAATAATATAAACACTGGCATTGTTTAATTATTTTACACTGGCATCGTTAAGATTTTAGATGCTAAGATTTTTTCCAATCTTCAAGTTAATCTTAGTTTTTAATATATGTTAATACATATGAATGTCTTTTGAGAGGCAAAGATGGTCAGCAGATCGAAAAAGATGGAATAATGGTGTAAGCCAGAAAAAAAAAGGTTTGTATTATTTCAACAACAGTATCAATACGCAATTTATCTGCAGGCAATAAGTGAATTATATTTTTACATCAGCTTTTGTGAAGGTTAGACACCGCTGAGCAAATTTCGAATTTTGCTCTGTTTTTCCCACCAGACGAGGGTTACTGACCTCTCGTCTGCAAATGAAATCACGCCAGTGGTTTGTCATTACTTCATCCCTTACGAGGGTGAAAGAGGATGAAAAGGGGTAGGTTCATGAGCTCGAGCAAAGGAGTGCTTGAAATGGGGGATACGCCCAAAGTTAGACACTTTCTGCCAAACTGCCCACACAAGTGTCACGCGAGGGAATCACGACAGTTAAGGATGTTTCCGAACTTCCTGAATTTTCAGGAGTATTTATAGAAAAGAAAGCGGCTAAGAAAGGTTGAAAGTGAAAAAATCTCAGAAATATAATTATCAACAAAATGCATCTTTGAATGTTGAATTTGACAAATTATATTTTCAACAGTAAAGTTATTAGCAAGTAGCTTAGAACAGCTTAAGAATATATGCATTCTTTATCTGTTTCTTATAATGGCTCGCTCTGGTATTCAATTCAACAGTTGGATCGCATTTTGGACGCGAAATGTTTGCAATGATTGGAAATCCATTAAAAGTTGTCGGTTCCGATCAATGTAAAATGTTAAAAATTAAGCTTAGTATAAATGTTAATTAAAATTAAAATAAAGATTAGTATATAAATGTGTTAAGAAAGTTTGTATAGAATGGAAAATAAATTATTTGTTTATCGTCGCATCTGTTGTGTTAGATAGGATGATAACGTTTGGAAGATCGAATCATAATGTCTAAGAAGAATATAGTTCCTCTGAAAGAGCTAGTGAGTTTCATGAATTTGGTATTGTACAAAAGTTTACATAGAAAGTATGCTTGCTCAGGAGTATACATCGTCTCTTAACCGTAGCTTAGAGGGTAAACAGGTTGACTGCATTCGGACACACCCAAAAATGTAATGTAATACAACAGCATTGTTAATTAAAGGAAATGACTGAATAACATTTATGTTGTGTTCGAACACTTCCTCCAACCATCTAGAAAGTTTTACATTTATCATAATCTTTTCATATCCTAATGGGATAAGTTACAGTTCTCCTTCCCTTATCTTGACAAATTCTTTCATATCAACTCTAATTTTATAACCAAATAAAAATCTTTGGTAAAAATTTACCGTTCAGTCACCCTTGGCGAAATTTTTAAAAAGTCAATTTTAAAAGTCAAATCAATATTTGGAATTTACAAGGGTGAATAGCAGCTTCGATGAATTATTTCGTGAAATGATGTTCCATTAGATATTCTAGAGATTAATATTTCCATTGAATGATTGTACAATTTTAGGAAAACTTAGACTGTTTTTAAATATATCTGAGAACAATAAAATATATAAGTGTAAGGCAATGAATATAAATAAATCAAAATTTAGAAAAATATATAAAAATTATTTTTTAAATACTTTTTTTACATCATATCAATTTCTATTTCCTTTTTCCCTTACATGCAAATGCATTTATCATACTCAAATCTATTTTTTTCAAATCAACAACAACATATAAACTTATTTCAAAAATATATATAAATGAATAAATGTAAAATAATCGTATTTGCGGATTTAAACTAACCCTAAAGTGGATGTTTTGTATCTTTTTTTTAATTTTGCTTTTTTTCTGTTTTATTTTCAATGTGTTCAAATTTGGAACCAATATCGCTGAAGATTTGAAAACCATTTATTTAGTACAACAGGTAATTTTCCTGATTTTGAAAACCTTTACAAACGGAAAAAAATTACAGCTAAAAAATACATTTTTATTATTGGTAAAAACTATAAATGGATTTTTTCTCATCGCTGATGTTATTCAGACATTCCATGATGAACTACACCATATTTGCTGCCACTCGCAGGATACGATTTGAAGGCAAGCATCAAATTCGTTGACAAGTCAGATTTACAACGCCGTCTCAATATAATGTGATGTTGATATTATCTGACTTCAGGGATATATATATATATATATATATATATATATATATATTAAATAAAAGTAATAAATATAATAATATATAAATAAAAATAATTAGTAATAAAATAGAGTAATTATGATTTCAAATGGAACGAAAGAAATATGGTTAATAAGAAACTAAAAATAAAATACGTGATTTCAAAAATATCAACTTAGGAAAATTTCTGATTTCGGTAAAAAAAAAAAAAAAAAAAAAACTTTAGAGTTTAAAACATTAGTTTCGATTTAAATTTAAAAAATGCTGAGAAAATATTAATATTTTATAAATAAATTTAAAGTTTTTGTATAGTTTCGGCAATTATTAGATTTTAATTTGAAAGAAATACCTCTGGTTACAATAAAAATGTTATGAAATGATTTCCAGCGAAATCAATAGAATTGCTGAATTTATCTGTTTCCTACTCTATTAATGGCATCTATTTGTTAGGTTGCCGCTCTCACAGCTATTTCTGTTCCCTTTAAAAAGCTGTGTCACCGTGGTCGAAAGGTTTTGAGTGTGGTCGCAGTTACTATTGAACATTGGGAGATGGATGTGTGCATGTCTATTGGTGTGAGTTTCTCCCTTACGACATGCGAACAATGCCCGCTATTTATAGAAAGACGTCTGAGGATCACGAACCTGGGGGCGCCCAGGCCACAAATCAACAGCTCGTGGGTTCGATTTTCACTTTGGGTGTGGATGTTAGCAGTGGTTCGGAATCAACTTTAACTCGTAAGACCTGTCTAATAAGTACTCATGTGCAAAAAATGTCGGACTAACAAACCAAACCTAAATGAAGACCGTCCTGATGTTCAATCTAATTTAATATTTTTCTGTGGAGAGGAAAGTGCCAACTTAGGCGTGGACTTTGTCGTTGCAGTTAACTGCACTTATCCATTTTGGTCAGTTGAGAAATGTACCTAGAATTAAAGAATAGTTACCAAACTCGTGCAGTCAATTATATTGTAATTTGAAAACACAAGTGGCGATTGCGTTAGATTTCACATTTTCTTGAATTAGAATGACGAATGCTTAACACGCACGATTTTTGAACGAATTTTGAAAACGATCTTTGTCAATAATACTGTGACACCTGTTACCCCACGGAGAACGTAGGCTATGCCTTTTACTTTATTTATAACCATCAAGGTCAAGGGAACTTCAAAAACTTTTCATGCATTGGCAACGAGCAATTAAAAATATCACGTTGCTCAAAAAAAAATTAATAAATAATTTGTCTGAAATCAAAAGTTTTCTCCCCATTTTGCGTATTTGTTTTAATGACAACATTGTTACAGCAGATTTTGTTCATACATACATTTATAAATTGAATTATAAGTTTAAAATTTGTATTTAGTTGTTATATTAAAAAAAGGATGTCAATTTGTCATGATTAGGAATAAATTAAAACAATTTTCCTTAGTTTTTATAATATTTTTAATATTAGGTCTACCAGAAAGTTGTGCCCATTTTCGAAATAAAATAAAACGTAAATTTTTGTAACGTCAATAAGTTTTATTAATTAATATAACTGTCATTAATATTAATATGACTTCTTTTTAACGGGAGGGTAATTTTCATTGAAAAATGTTTAATCTTTTCAAAAAGTTGAAACGGTGCTTAGTTGATATTTTCTTCATTTATGAAATTTTTGTATTACAAAAAATTCTGTAAGGACAAAAACAAGTGATACCAGGTGTATGCAAATGAAATGAGACGATATTTTAAAAAAACAACACAATGAACTTTGCTAAAACTGTTAATATATTTTTTATGAAATAACATCCTTCGCTAGCAACTCATTTTCCCCATCTTTCGGACAATTTGTGAATACCACGCCAAAAAAAAATGATCGGTCTTTTGTGGCTAGACAGAGAGAGTCATCAAGCCAAGATTTGACGTTTTCGTAAGAAGTGAAGCGCAGGTCAGCCAATGCATGTCCCAATGATACAAAAAGGTTGTAATCGGAAGGAGCCAAGTCTGGAAAATAAGCCGCATGTGCCAAGGGCTCACAGCCGAGCGCCTTAACGATGTCCTCGGTCGGTGTAGCACGGTGGCTAGGGGCAATGTCATCATGGAAAATCACTTTGTTCTGCCGTTTCTTGTATTGCTGGCGTTTTTCGAGTATAGCATCGTTCAAATCAAATATTGTTGGTTGTAGTGATCAGTATTAACGGTTTCGCCGGGTTTGAGAAGTTCATAATAAATTGGCCCCTCCTCGTGATAGAAAATACACTGCCTTGTCTTGCGGCCGAAATTATTCAGCCTTGCGGTCGATTTGGACGGCTGTCCGGAGTCAACATATGATCGATTACTCTTGAGATTCTCATAATAAATCCATTTTTCATCGCTATTCACAATACAATGGAGATTTGACTTGCGTTTGTAGCCAGCAAGTAACATTTTGCATATGATTTTTCGGTTTTCCTGCTAACGGTCCGTTAGCTCGTGTGGTATCCATCTAGCGACCTTTAATTTTTCTTGCCCATTGCTATGAGACGACGGGAAACAGAGCTCTGGTCAACATTCAGTTGTTCTGCAAGATGTTCTTGTGTTTTGCCATCATGTTCATCGAGTAATCCTTACAATTCAACATCTTCAAATTTTTTGCTGGTCTACCACGCTCTTCGTTTCTCACATCAAAATTTCCATCTCGAAACTTTTCAAACCACCTGTAGCACAGCGCACGGCTCAGGGTATTGCCATCCTATGCTTCTACAAGCATTTGATACGATTCGGCACATTATTCCTCAGATGGTAACAAAAATTTAATGCTGTCGGCAAATCATAGTCGGACGGCATTTTCAGCACAGTAAAGAAAAGCACAATGCACACTGAAACTCGTCCAAATGTAAACTAAACGTGAGTATCAAAGGTCAAACTATAAAAAAATCACGTGTCACGGTTTCGTAATATTTCTATATATGCGTGTCGACATTTGTTAACAATCGTCTCATTTGATACGCATACAACTGATAGTTGGAGGGTGATAAGTTCGTAGAATATGGTATATGGGATAGAATTTCCCAGCCTAATTTTGCAATTTTTTGATGATTTCTTTCCTTGGCCTCTTTTTTTAAATATTCCCGGACTTTTTAAATGATCCAGTTCCTGACAATATATTTCTGAATTGAGTTTTTCGTTTAATTTTTTATGATCATTATATATTGGTCCTCAAATGTCCCTCCATATACACAACATTCTCTTATTCAGAATTGAATATTTTTTAAAGTTGGAAAGGCTCGGTTTCCCGCGCAACATAACATTTTCCTTCCGATGTCGTCGTAGGTAATCCACTTTTTATCCCCAGCTATCATCTTGCTTGAGAAAGGCTCAATTTTCTTCTGAACAAACAGAGATAGGCATGTGGATGAATCGATCCTTAAAATTCTTCTAATTTAATTCTTGTGGCATCCATTTTGAATATTTCCACACCAATCCTGTCTTCCAAAATAGTTTGCTGAGCTGAATTTAGCTTATCGCGATCTCCGATGTTGTTAGATGAAGATCTTGCTCTAACACGGTTTTAACGCCATCCATCAACGGGTAGAACTTTCCGGTAAACATAATAATTATTTTAATTTTAATCATTTGAATAATTCTTTGTATTTAGGAAAAAAAAATTGCTGAGACAGAGCCTTATTTTAAAAAACTCCGTAAACTATCTTCATAATCAATTACTCTAAATTCAATGCTTTTATTTAAAAATATCACACACAGAAAGTAAAGCCCAAAATGGTTATCGCTCTGGCCTTCCGTTTAACAGCTTGTGAGCTCGATCTCCACATCGAGCTTCGGTGTTTGTAGTAGTTCGGAAGTTCAAGCTATAAATCTTGATCTAAATGGCTCTCGTGTCTAAAACATGACCTTGAGCGAACCAGACACTTGTCATTGCCCTTATAATATTTCCCTGTACCTAATTCAGATGCAAGCTCTACCAGTTAAGTTGCCTTGTGTGGGTTCCCGTCATTCGGAAGCAGAAACTAAATAGAAAATTCCTTGACCAGTCACCCCAAAAATTCTTTCAGTTGAGTGACATTGCGATCATTACCGATGTAACGCTACCCCCCCCTAACCGCCGTTAACGAACACGACAGATTTTCAGTTATGTTGGGATTCGAACTCACTACCGTTCGATGACGAACACGACGTCCTCACCAGCAGGGCACCATGACATCACAAGTCAAAGAGTCTATTTAATGATGCCAAATAAAAAACAATATTCATTATATACATAATTTTTTTCCATCTGCCTTACCTTCTCTGCATTGAAGGGGCCCTCCCTGTCATGCACTTGTATCACCGTCTCTCAAATAACAGAGGAATCTTGCTTATCCTACTCATGATAAATTGCGATTAGGATTTATCATGAGTAGTATAAGCAAGCTTCTTTACTCAATAGATCTTCAGTGCAGTAGTCAGAAAGAGATCGCACTCATAGGAGGGAGGTAGCTGGTTCAATACCTAACATCTTTAAAGGACACCATGCAGAAAGTGTCTATGTACGTACTTTAGTGTCCGACGTCCCTCCGCTTGTGTGCCGTGGAGAGAATGGTGCCACAACAGATGTAAATATTTTCACTTCACTGCGATTCAAATTACAAATAACGAGCTATTGGTTATGTTCAATGTCCCGGGACGTCCTTAACTTCAATGTCCCTTAACTTAGTCTCTGTATAGCTATTTCCCAAAATCTCTCATTTCTCAATATCTGTATATTCGTTCATTTCTACCTGAATTCTCTTTCATAGTTGTTACTGATATCTATTACTCTGAAGTAACACTTATAAGCACTTTTTGAACTACTGATGATTCATTAAATTCTCCTCTCGAACTATGATTGAATGAAAAGGGGCGATTTTCTGACATTATTTTTAAATCGATGGTAGCGACCTCATATGTGAAACGTCAAATCTGGTGTTTTTAACTGAAAGCAATTATATTACTCTAGATGCCACAAAAATTATAATACTTCCACAATCATTCTAGTTTGAGAGCAATTTTTTTAGCTTTCCTGCAAAAACTAATTTCATCTCTGCATAAAAAGAATTAACATGCTTTAACTCATGATAAATCATGATTTTGACACATAAAGAATAACACCAACTTACAATAAAATAATTGAAAAACATAAGCTTAATAGGGGTGCTCCTTCATAATCCGAGCCAATTTTTCGCATACCCTCGTTAAACACGTATTTAAAGGTAACTAAAAAAGATATTGAATATTTTTTTACAAAAATTATATTTATTGAAAACAAATAAATAAAAGTACAAATTATGTGTATTGAATTTAAAAATTAAACAGATTCATTTTACTTCTTTAAAATGTGGTGAATGATGGTGCGCAGCACTTGTCAATAATTTTTTCAGATACTGGTTAGTTAATACTGATCGCTGTTTGCCTTTTACGAATTTTAAAGGGAATAAAATAGGTACGCTGTGTGCCGAATATTGAACTAATTCGACAAGCAGCCCTTTCTTAATTCAGAATACTTCGATTCTGGTTCAAAATTCGGCAATCGGCATCGACATATAATTTAATTGTAAAACGTATGTCATATGTGTGAAGAATAATTTAACACACGGCTAGCTTATTTCTATATTTATTTAACATTAAAAAAAACACAGGTAAATCACACACGCTACACAGAAAATGAAAACAGAAGAATATTAAAACAAGGAAAACTCCGACAATCATAATCGAGCAGCATTAGACTCTAGGGTTAGAGCTCGTCTGGTACTCTCAGTTCGCTTATGATCGCTAGATGGCGTTGCTTTATTACAGACTCCCCCTCTGGCTCTGAAATCGTCTCGATGATGAGCCAGGATTTGACTGTCTGATTTTTGGAGGTCTCCCTGGTTTTCTTAAGGGAGCAACTGGACCTCTGTCTTTCGATGAAGGTAGTTGGTATGGTTTTATCACATTCGTATGATATGTACCTAACATTTGATCAGGTGCAGCAGGATCTGCACCTGCTTAGAAAAGATATTGAATATTTTTTTACAAAAATTATATTTATTGAAAACAAATAAATAAAAGTACAAATTATGTGTATTGAATTTAAAAATTAAACAGATTCATTTTACTTCTTTAAAATGTGGTGAATGATGGTGCGCAGCACTTGTCAATAATTTTTTCAGATACTGGTTAGTTAATACTGATCGCTGTTTGCCTTTTACGAATTTTAAAGGGAATAAAATAGGTACGCTGTGTGCCGAATATTGAACTAATTCGACAAGCAGCCCTTTCTTAATTCAGAATACTTCGATTCTGGTTCAAAATTCGGCAATCGGCATCGACATATAATTTAATTGTAAAACGTATGTCATATGTGTGAAGAATAATTTAACACACGGCTAGCTTATTTCTATATTTATTTAACATTAAAAAAAACACAGGTAAATCACACACGCTACACAGAAAATGAAAACAGAAGAATATTAAAACAAGGAAAACTCCGACAATCATAATCGAGCAGCATTAGACTCTAGGGTTAGAGCTCGTCTGGTACTCTCAGTTCGCTTATGATCGCTAGATGGCGTTGCTTTATTACAGACTCCCCCTCTGGCTCTGAAATCGTCTCGATGATGAGCCAGGATTTGACTGTCTGATTTTTGGAGGTCTCCCTGGTTTTCTTAAGGGAGCAACTGGACCTCTGTCTTTCGATGAAGGTAGTTGGTATGGTTTTATCACATTCGTATGATATGTACCTAACACTTGATCAGGTGCAGCAGGATCTGCAACATCATATGTGGTAGGAGACCTGTTTGTAAGTATGAGGTATGGACCTTCACGTCTTGGCATAAATTTTTTACTTTTCTTGTTCCTGGAATTACTTATTTGATGTAGAGTAATCGACACTTTGTCACCTGGCTTATAGTAAGCCTGTCTATGTCTTTTGTCAAAATAGACCTTTCTTCTATCTTGTTTTTGTTCTACTCGCTCCCTGATTTGAGGAGTCAGGCGAGCAAACCTTTTCAAATAAGGTGTTATTTCAGGGACAAAGTTATCATCATTAATAATTGATCTCATGTCATGACGAACATCATCCGTCGTCCTAAGCTCTCTGCCGAATTGCAGATAAGCGGCAGTGTGACCAGTGGTGTCACATCTAGCTGTATTCATGGCAAAACGAAACATCGGAAGATGTTCTTCCCAGGTATCATGCGCATCGCCTATTAAGATGGCTAATCTAGGTTTCAAATCTCTGTTCTTACGTTCAGAGGGATTCGCTTGAGGATGATAAACAGGGATAAGGTCCTGTTTGATATTTAACAAATGACAAATTTGTTGCATGACGGCACCAACAAATTGAGATCCGTTGTCACTGATTAATCTCCGAGGATGTCCATAGCGTAGATAAACTTCCTCAAGTAGCGTTTTGGCACAGTTTGACGCTGTGGCTTCATTAAGAGCAAATAACTCAACCCATTTGGTACTCGTGTCTTCCGCAATAAATATCCATTTCTTTCCTGTTGAAGTTTCTGGAAGAAGACCAAAGAGATCAATAGCAAGAGTTTCGAATCTTTGCGCATAAATAGGCGTTCTCAGCAGACCAGCAGGTTTCTGATTTGTTGGTTTATACCGATTACATTCCGCACATGTTTTGACATAATCAGAGATGTACTTCCTCATGCCTGTGAAATAATATTTGGAAGCTATCTTATTGTAGGTACCTTCTACTTCATAATGGCCAGCTGTAGGAGCATCATGGTATTCTTGCAGAATTCTTTGTCGTTCTTGGATAGGAACAACCAATTGCGCATCGTCTGAATCCGTTTCAGGCGAATAACGATACAAAATACCTTCGTTCATTATATATCCTCGACTGATATAGTTAGCAAAGTTTTCATCCTTATCATTGTTTTCCAGACAATCGATAATTTTCTTCAGATCTGGATCTGCCAACTGTTCTTTACGAATATCACTTGATTTCCTAGTTGGCATATCGACAGAGATTGCATTCATTTCAGAGTTTGGATTATCATGAAAGTAAGTCGGTCTTGATAACATATCGGCCACAACATTTGCCTTTCCAGGTGTATATTCTATTTTTAAGTTAAATGATTGGATCTTTAAAGCCCATCTTGCTAAGCGTCCCGAGGGAGACTTTATGCTCAGAAGCCATTTAAGAGGTTGATGATCAGAAGCAATAACCACTTCTTGGTGGTCAATGTAGCCACGAAATTTTAACAATGGCCAAACTACTGCTAAAGCTTCACGCTCAGTAGTGGAATAGTTGCGTTTTGCTGGGGTCAACAAACGACTCGCATATTCGATAACGTGTTCTTCTGGGCTATTTCCTTGTAGAAGAACTGCGCCAAGGGCATAGTTGCTAGCATCAGTGCGAATTACAAAAGGCATAGATCCATCCGGTTGTTTTAACACAGGGGCTGTTGTCAAACATTCTTTCAAAGTTTCGAAAGATTTTTGCTGTTCGAATCCCCACGACCAATTGACTTTTTTCTTAGTTAGGTAGCTAAGAGGCCGTGCTATGTCCGCAAAGTTCGGAACATATCTTCTGAATCATGAACAGGTTTGTAAGAACGATTGGAGTTCTTTGACATTATTTGGAACAGGAATTCTTTGGATAGATGCAATTTTCTCTCGATCAGCTTCAATTCCATTTCTGGTGATCCAAAATCCTAAGTACTTAACACGTTCACAAGAAAATTTGCATTTATCTCTATTTGCATGGAGTTTAAATAGAGAAAGTCTCTCAAAAACAGTCTTTAGGTCTTTCAAATGCTTGTCAAATGAATCCGATAGGACTATGATATCATCTAAGTATGAGAGTGCGAAGACATCTTTCAGACCACTTCTGAATTTGTCTATTAGGCGTTGAAAGGTGGCAGGTGCATTTCTTAATCCAAAAGGCATACGTAGATAACGATAAGTGCCAAAAGGACAAATAAAAGCAGTTTTGTCCAAATCAGCCTCATCTACTTGAACCTGATGATAACCAGACTGTAAGTCAATGGTAGACATATAGGATGTCGGCGTCGCTTCGTTTAAGAGATCGTCCATTCGAGGTAATGGGTAAGTGTCAGGTTTGGTAACAGCATTGAGACCTCTGTAATCTACACATAACCTGATTTTCCCATTGGGCTTTTCTACGAGTACAACAGGAGCAGCATAAGCTGATTCACACGGTTCGATTATATTCTTTGTTAACAGTTCATCAATTTGTTCTTTAAGTATTTCTCTCTTGGCTGGAGACATACGATACTGTGGAACAGATACAGGATGAGAGTCTAATGTCTCTATTCTGTGCTTAATGAAAGGAGTGGGCTCTCCCCCTGGTTCAAAGCAATGCTTGTAACTTTGAAGTAAGCAATTTAGTTTGCCTCTTTGCGTCTCTGTTAGATGTCTCCCTTCATCGCTTCTCCAGTGAACTATAGTTGTAGTTTCAGGCACCACTGAAGTTTTAGAAATGTTTGATGCTTTTCTTGCATTAGTAGGTTTTACATAGAACAAATACTGTCTCTGTGGATTTTCGCAAAAATGCCAGGTCCCATTTTGAACATCGAGAACAATACCAGCTGCATGGAGAAAATCTCTTCCTAAGAGTGTGCTGTTATCCTTGGCTTCAGGTAGAACGAGAAGTTCTGTTGACACACTTTTACCTTCTATACACAGATTGACGATGGTTTTAAGGGCAACCATGGACTGAAGTTTTCCATCAGCAAGAGTGAACGAAATTTTCTTGTTTTCAAAAGCAACTCCATTATCTCGTAAAAAGTTATATAACTTTTCTCCTGCAATAGAATGTGAAGCACCAGTATCTGCGCAAACAGCAATCTTCTTACCAAACAATTCGAAGACAATCATACTTGACATATCTGTATTTATATTATTAATGAATAACTTCATGCAATTAACAGTTGTATCTTCATGTTTAGAACTTGTACAAATAGAACATTTTGATCTAATAACTCCAGGCGTTCCGCAACCGAAACATCGGATAGATGATCTTCCATCTAATCTAGAAGTAGAGGAACGAGTTATTGGAACTTTTGAATATCGATTTTGAGCATTTTCTGTAGCATTGATCACAGGACGAAATTTTCTATTTGGGATAGTTTTCCTGTTTGCATCTCTTGAATATGTTTCCCTTTGAGACTGGTTCAATTGCTTCTTTGTTTCTTGCCGGACATTTTCATAAGCATCCAGTTTTTCAGCTATATCTAGAGGATTAATCCAGTTTGCCCAAGAATCAAGAAAATGATCTTTGACTTCTGGTGGAGTTCGTTTCTCAATTTGATCAGCAATTATTAAGTTTTTGAGTTGATCAAAAGTTGTAATATTCATTTCTTTTATCCATCCCTCAAAATAAGAGGCTAATTCAAAGTAAAAGTCTCGCCATGTTGTATCAGAACTTTTTCTGTGTTGTGAGAATAACTGTCGAAACTTATCAGCAGTAACCCTAAATCTTTTAAGGAGCATTTCCTTCACCTTTTGATAATTTTGTGCATCTTGTTCATTTTCTCTAGCAAGCAGTTGTGCTATTTCAGTTGGCAAAGATCCAATTAAATATGGTATCCAAGAAGACACGGGAAGATTCATAAATTTCAACTGTCTCTCGAATATAATTAAAAATAGACCAATTTCATCCTCTTTTGGATTAAATTTAGGAATGATACGATTAAGTTCGAATTTTTGACATTCAGAATCAGAAGCGCCTACAATGGAGGTAGATGCCTTTTGAGCTTCGAGCTGGAGCCTAAGCTTTTCCAATTCAAAACCACGTTCATTTTCTAAACGCAACTGTTCTTCAACTTGTAACTTACGCAATCTTTCGTCTTCAATTTCCTTTTCTTTTGCTAATCTATCAAATTCTGCTACTTTTTCAGCCTCTAAGCGATCTTCTATTATAACACTAAGTATGTTTTTCACAAGTTCTTCATCATAATTATCACTTTTAGTTATAAGTTCTCTAAGGTCAATTATTTTCATCTCATCAGACACAACCAAACCAAGCTCTGTTGCAAGAGTTCGGCGGTCTTGTTTTTTAGATTTGCCAAGAAAAGCCATTTTTACCAAAGTCTTTCAATATTAGTGAAATATTTAGAAAATCAAATGATACCAAAAGAAAATTCTTAAACATAAAATTATTCAAATACCAGAAACATCAAATCCAACACTTCAGTATAGCCATTTTAAAAGAAGATAATGTATTTCAATTATTGGAATAACAAAACAACAAGTAATACTTTTGTAGTAAATAATTAAAATAATACTAGAAACTAGCCAGTACAATTACTAAAAATATTAAATACATAACACAAACACTGTAAAATCATCACTACCTACTACTTCATACGAAAATAATAACCTTGTGAATTGTATATATAAAAAGTATCATTTAAATTTTAAAACAATTTTTGAATGTATAGAAAACAATACAAACATACAGATTAATTTCAGAAATATTATTCATAGAGTATTTAATATTTTCTTATTAGTGCACAAAAATCATTAAGAATATTCATAAATTCTTTCAAATAGATTATTTAATTATTTCCATAGACCACAAACATAAATTATATATGCAGTAACAGATAATTTTATAATGACAGATACTCATTCTCAGAAATATGAATCATTAGATAATGTAACTAATATACAAAAATACACATTTTCCACAACAATAAGATCAATACAAGAATCAAAAATAAATTTTCAAATAAATTTCTTTTAAATAATACTTAGCAATATATTGCTTTAATAATTCAATACTTTTGTTTTTGATTTAAAACAGAACATGTATGAAAGATTACATATTTATAAAATTGATAAAATTCTCTTTTGTTATTCCTAAAATCATTTAAATGCAATTAAATAATTAAGCAAATGTATACAAAAACAATATTATATATCATATAATGAACACATATGACTTTATTTATTGAATAAGTTTCAATTTCACAATAAAGCTTATACTTATTTACTATAAAATAAAATATACATTCACAGAGAAATAAGATTCTCTTTTAAGAATTATTTAGCTATGAGAAAAAAAAAGGACCCCTTCCTTCCTTCGAAAGGCATTTGAAAGTAATAAATTTCTGTTGCGGGAACAGAATCGCATTCCTAAAAGAAAAGAAAACAAAACAAGCGCGTAGCTTCTCGGCGGCAGTGGTCTGGGTGACTAACTTATTTTCCAACAATTTTGCGAATTTCGTTTTTAAAGTAACCTGATTTCGCCTTTAATATTCAGTATAAATGATTAAATTATACGACTCTACTTAAACACATTATATATATATAAAATAATATTAAACACTTCACACATTGATACAAAACAGAAGCAAAATAATCATAAAATAGAAATGAATAACAAAGAGACATGTAAGCGGATCTGCTGCTCGAAAAATATATATTTTTTAAAAGCTTGGATAAGCCAAAGTTAATTTATATATGATTGTTTGGATAAACAATATGAATTTAGATTGTATGAGTTTGGATAAACTCATCAACTCCGACGATTCAACAAAATGTAAATCACAACAAAAATATACTTATCGTTTTGGATTCAGCCGCACGTCTTGGGCGTCAGATTTTCTATGTCATAAGTGTGAAGAATAATTTAACACACGGCTAGCTTATTTCTATATTTATTTAACATTAAAAAAAACACAGGTAAATCACACACGTTACACAGAAAATGAAAACAGAAGAATATTAAAACAAGGAAAACTCCGACAATCATAATCGAGCAGCATTAGCATTAGGGTTAGAGCTCGTCTGGTACTCTCAGTTCGCTTATGATCGCTAGATGGCGTTGCTTTATTACAGACGTAGTTATCTTGCATCTCTATTAATTCTGGAAGCTTTTCAGGTCATAATTATATTGGAAATTCAAAACTCACCTTTAATTATGTTCCTTTCAAATGGATTCAGATAAAAATCAAGAGAGACGGTTTAAACTATCTCAAATCTATTTTGGAATTCTGTCAACATTCTTTCTAGATTTTTCATATACTCATTGCGTTATAATTTTTAATATTCAAACAAGTTTTTTTAATTCGAGGAAAATAACAAAAATGTTTAACGTCCTTTTGAAAATGTTGTAATTTAGTTTGAAAACATAAGTATACACTGTGAGAGGTCAGATACCACTTTATCTGCAGTTGTGAATTCAGTGTTTGCAAATTCTGTCCCATGACATCAATCAAAAACATCAAGTCTTGTAACCACTCGTCTCATCTCTAATTCTGAATAAGTCATTTCCATTTCTTTTGGAAATGCAGTTATTGGAGCAAGCAAATCGGTTATTACGCTGTAGCTAGAAATCACCATCTAACAATACAAAAGAAATTGCCATGTGTGCAAGTTCTTCTTCGTTTTAACTCTTCAAAGAAATTTTTTAATTGTCGGTGGTTTTTTGATTCGGTGCGAATGTAATTTATAACGTGAAACACTGTTTTATAACAGGATACTTTAAACATTTTGTAACGAGATGTTCTAGGTGAATTATGCAGTGAATCGGCATGATTTGAGAATCATCTCTTAAAAACTCAATAAAACCATTTTTTACACAGGATTGCCGGAGCTTCATTAGTTGCACAATGTTTACAAGTTTATTAAGGAACACATCAAAAGTTTTCATATTGGACTCGAATGCGTTTTTAATATTAACACCGCGGGTTGACTCTTGAAGTTCTACCAAATCTAATCATTTTCTTTAATAACAAAGCCAGTTGAAGCGAAACGTAAGGAAACTACCAATGGATGAAAATCTGTGATATCTATTGATTCTTCAAAGGCTAAGCTGAATGCAATACAGTTCTACAAATCATTTTTTAAAATTATATTCAAGAGGCGTATCAATTGCAGTTATGCGTCATTCGGTTGGGTCTTGAGATGGGAGTTTACAAAACATCTTTGAGAAATGCTGCATACTTTGATCTTCTGAATTTCTCCCCCACCGCACAGGCGTTTACCACGAGCAATATTCCAGGCAACAGAAAACTGGCTTCAGCCATATTATTATCTTGATTGCTAAAGGCCATCAAATCTGACTATTGTTTATTTAAATTTGATTTTACAGAAGTAAGTTTATCTGATCTTAATTTGGAATTTGGTGGGTACTGATTAGAAAACTGAGGAAGATTGAGTTCATAATGTCACCTTAAATTGATAGCTTTATAATATTTGACACATAATGCTTTTACATTATTCTGTCAATAAGAAAGAAATTCTCCTCCCACTCATTAATAAAACTTCTATTTTGTTGCTCGTATTTTCTTTTTCTTTATTTTCATTCTCTTTCGTTATATTTTTATTAAAAAATCGGATATAAATAAAGAAATTAAGAAAATACAAGTTTTGAGTCATTAAAACCATAACAACACGTGCAACATACCTAGAAACAAATTATAGTTAACTTACCAAAAATCCAAGATTACAAATTATATTCGTAGCAAGAGGTGATGCAAATTGTTTCCTCCAGAGCACAATGTCAACTAACTGTCTGTCGCAATGAAAGTTTATAAATTCAAAATGGGTGAGGAGTCGGCCGATTATGGATGACTACGCCACTGTTTATGTTCGTTCGCGCAGTTTTCGACGAGTCTTATTATTCTTAACTTGGGCGGAAATGAAATTTTTTAAAACGTTACACTTAGTGTTTCATATCTGCTGTCAGTAATTTAAAAGATATTTTGAAGCACATGTGGAAGGATAATAATTTTTTAAAAATATAATAACAGAAAAAGGGCACTCGGGTACATTTATCGAGAGCCATAAATAATCCTTCAAAGAATCACTGGTTGGTCACCCCTGCTATATAAAAAAAGTACATTGTAAAATTAATATAATAATATGATAGCTGAAGAGAGAGCTTATTTATTTCTCAAAATATATTTAATTAAATATTGCTTTATAAGCCAACATATGCTGATGTAATGTCTATGATAAGTTACGGTAATGCTATAGTATTTGTTTATTTACAAATAGAATAATTTTGGCGACAATTAGCCCCCCTTTTTTTTTGAAAAAGTAACACTTTTGGCGTTAAATTGGCTTACAAGCATTTGGAAGCAACGATTAGTATTTTTCAAACATGATCAAATAATATACTATACTGTCTCACCTCAATTAGTATTTTCTTTTCCAGATTTTTACGCGTCCTACTGAATTAAAGTGTTATGTTTCAATCGCCTCGATATATATTATGCCTTTTGGTTAGGTTCAGAATAACATCCATTTACTTCTGGTCTTCAGAGCAATGCAATTGATTTTGAATTTAATATAAAAATTCTTTATCTAAAATGTTCGAACAATCAGATTTTTAGAGTTTGTTTCAAGTAACTAGAATTAATTTACTTCATATTAATTCCAGTTACTTGAAATAAATTTGACAGATTAATGTGACAGTAAAAAGCATTTAATGAAGAAATAAGCACATTTTTTAATTAAGAAGAATTAGGTTGTTATTTATTTCAGAAAAATTGCACAGGTAAATGAATTATTTTTATAATTATTGTTACAGCACAGAAAATACACATATCCTAGCTACTTGAAATGAATCTCACGTAACAGAAGAAAAAAAGAATGCACAGTAGTTTAATTATTATCACAATTATAAATTTCACTAAAATATATGCTATTATCATCCATTCAAATGAAGAAAGGCTTTAGAATTAAGGAATAAGAATTTTTTCATTTGTTTGAAACGAAAGAAATTCAATTTAAAAAAAATTTGAATTTTTGCATACTTTTATTTTCTAGTATTCGTAGAATCACAAAATTTGCAGGTATATCAGATTTATTTTAGATTTTGCAAAATATTTTATGCTATTATACTAAGAGTTTATCCTATATACACTACTGGCCGCCCAAATTGCAACACCAAGATCGTCAAGAGATATCACAATGAAATTTAATTTGTAGGTAACATGTTGACCAAGTATCAAATTATATTTATAGACTTCTGAGAAGTGTGCTTCCTGCCAGAATCAGTTGCCGCGATTGTTGGAGATCACCGCTGCCACACGCCTCGGCATTGATTCGAGGAGACTCTCGTGGTGTTGCTGAAGTACAGCACACCAAGCAGCTTCCACATGTTGCCAAAGTTGATCTAGTGGGGGTGCTGGGAATGTAATCCGGGTCAATTATTAAGCAACTATGGACCACATGTTTTCTTTCGGCGAAAGATCCGGAGAGCGAGCTGGCTTGGGCGATTGTCGAAGAACCCTTGGACGATGCGTGCCATGTGTAGACGCGCAATATCCTGTTGAAATATGGCTGTAGGCAAACCCTGAAGATACGGAAGAACAACTGGCTCCAACACCTCAAAGATGTAGAGCTGACTGATTAAAGTACCGTCAATGCGTAGTGTGAGAGTCAATGGTTTTGAGTCAAGGGTAGACAAAGCAATGCACGCCTTGCAAACAGACCTCTCTGCTGTAAACGGCGTCGAATGTTGTGCGCAGACACTGGGTGATGCGTTACAGACTGAATGCGCTGTGCCATGGTTTGTGGCAACTCAGCCACAGTAAATCCCTAAAGGGGAAAGAGAAGCGCATCTTCCCTATACGATGGGGAAACTAGTCCAGTTATTATTTGGATGCGGTCGTTTGAAGATCGTATTGGCACCAGTGTATCATGGTGTGGAACTTATTTTTATGCAATGTAATCATGAAAATTATTATTTGTTAATTGTTATTGTTAAAATAAAATATTAAAGGCAACAGGACTTATTAATGAATGCAGATAACACGCAACCAATAAGCATCGCCAGATGGTTCATGAAGTGGCTGCTAAGCGATCCGTCACTGCCGTGCGCACAATTTTCCTGTCATCACTTGAAGTGGTGCACTGAGGTGAATGCCATTGAACACGTCGGTCCGTCGTACCCTCCTGCATCCAACGATCACGTATCCGCATTACAGTTGTTTGGTTTCGTTCAACACGACTATCGTTTTCCTGAAATCTAATCCACAATCTCGGTAGGCCGCTATTCTTCCTCTGTCGAACTCGGATACTTGAACAAGAAATAATCACTGTTTTCTACAAAACATAATTAATCTCTCTCTCTCTCTCACTTTTTATTTTTATTTATTTATTTATTTTTTTTGAAGAAGAAGAAAACACACACGAGAAAAACACAATTGCCGAACTTGAAATTGGCGAAATCTCCATATCGCTTTGAAGTGGGGACACTGGTAATCGTGATGTGCGTCTGCGATGTAATTGAAATCATTTGCATATCTCACCTCCGGTAATTCATGTTGTAAATTTCATATTATTTGCGTACTTCGTTCAGGATGTTACACATACTCGGGCCAGCAGTGTAATTTTTCATTAAAAGCTTTTAAATTTTCAATGAAAATATAGGAATATAGAAAATATGTTGTTAATCTTTCACAAAAACATCAGGAAACAATTGTTGCTCTAAAGCTGATAAAAGGTACTCTTTAAAGAAAAGAAATTTTCACTATTCAAACTTTTATTTCTACCTTTTTTTCTGATTTTGATAGATTTATGAGATTTTATTTGAATAACATCATTAAAAAAATTTAACGAAAAAAATATTCTGAAAATTTATTTCGACTGAAAATGTGTTAATCCAAAATATTCAAATTTTTGACTGAATCATTACAAATTTTATTCGTGTCCTAGAAATAACTGAAATAAGATGAAAATACTTTTTAAAGCTCAAATAAACTAATATCAGAAATTTTACTTTCATTTTATATAATTCTAATTGACCTGCATACTTTTAGTAAAATAAAAATTTTACTTAAAAAATATCCCTAAAAATATAGGGAAATAAAATATTCTATGATATAACAAAATTCCAACAAAAAATATAAAAGAGCAATATATATTTAGTCGTTAATTTTTCATTGAATAACTACAAATAAGATAGTAATTCTATAGCTAATTAAAATGAAATAAATGTATTTCTTAAAGCTGTAAAATGTACTTACATCTAAAAAGGTTATTATTTTTTAAATTCTGGTAAAATTTAAAAAATAACTTATTTTTTATCTGTTAGATCTGTGAGCTGTGATTGTGATCTGTGAGCTTTCATTCGAATAACATTACAGCTGCTCGAACGCATCAAAATTTATTGAGGAAATAACACGTGATCGCGTGAAACAATTTTCTTCCTGTATACCTAAATAGTGATATGTATATCTGCCAAATCTCATACCTTATAACCCAGTCATGTTTTATTTCTATGCCTTTATTTTTATATTATGACGTAGACGTTCTTTTTTCTTTCATAAAAGAAATGCAAACGATTTTTTTATTGGTGTTACATGAAAAAATAGTTCTTTTGAATTTTTTTAGGAAATAAAATCGTTCGTATTTTTAAGTGTTGCCATTATGCGGAAGCAAATAGATTTAATCACAGCTGCTGAATGAGTGGTGCTTTACGTAATAAAACTTGTGAAGCCACTGACCACTACTCAAATTAAAGTGCGTTGACCTCGTAGACGATGGACTTAACGTGATTTGAATGACCATGAGGGGTTTTCTTTTTTATTTCCTTTTCTTATCCACAATAATGAGTAAAGAAAATTTATGGTTCTTTTCTTGCCAAGATTTTCATCGACAAGACATGAATGTTAGTTTGGAAAATTCAATGATGTAAGAAATTCATCTTTTTTTGTGATAACAATGTCTAATAAATCACAATTGATTAAATAGTGACAAAATAAAATAAAACAGATTATAAAGAAAAAGCGCCATTCAATTAAGGTAATTAAGGATTAATGAAACATGGAGATTTAAAAATATTTTTCTTTTATATATTATAAAAAAATTTAAAACACATTATATGATTATATATTCTATATAAATAGATGACTTTCTTATTTTATACCATACGTAATATATTTATTTACGTATTACAGAAATTATTTACTTTATATTTTATAAATAATATATGTTTTTTATTGAAGTTATTTTTAATGTTTTTTAAATTATGAATTTATTTTAAACGTCATAAATTCGATTCAACTAACAAATAATTTTATCACTTTAATTTAAAACAAGTAATAACAAACATTAGCAAACACTTGTAAATTGTATTATTTTTATCTAAGAAAGTGATACAGAAATAAAACATTGTTTAAATTATTTTATCAATTTTATTTAAGCAAAATTAATAATATATAAATGAAAATTTTGTTTGAATTAAAGTGATAGTTATTTTATAAATTATTTGAGAGGCGAATCAACTTTATGATGCTTAAAATAAATTTATAATTTAAAATAGTTAAGAATTCTTATTCGCTAATAATGTTATTATTTTTACTGGATTAAATAAATTAATTTGTACTTTAAAGAATTCAATTTCTTTAAAATTAAAAATTTTCAAACGAGCAGTTAATTTTCTGGGGCAAAATGAAATTATTAATAAAACATAAGGACAGCTTCTATAAATTTATATTTCCATGGCTGGGATTAATTGAACACAAGAACAATAAATATAAGCACTTGAATCATTTCCAACCATCCTTGATGCTCAAGCACTAGAAACTCGCCTATGTGAGACATCCACACTACTTGGGCTTGATCCCAGACCTCAAACTTACATGCAATAAGCCTTAAATGTCAGGAAACGCTTAAGTATTTTTAAGTACACCACAAACAAGGACTAGGGAGTGTTACTCTTAAAACATCCTCCTTTCAGGCACTCATTACTCATTAGAGCCTTTCCTATCAATTGCTGCATTCTGAAATTAACTTGAACAAATTGGGAAACGGTCAAATACAGCGCAGCTTGCATACTGACTACAATGAAACGAAGCTGCCTTTCAAAGATTGTCTTCATGAAGCAGATCTGTAACCTCTTTTTCAAACGGCAGTTCTGTCAAATATTTCAAGAAACTTTCCAGTGTAAACTGGAGTAACAAAACTGCTTGTTACCTAACTACCTGGACATGCAATCAAAGAATAAAGAAAAACAATCCATTTAGTCAAAGCATAAATTGCAGAAAAAGTAGAACCTCCGCTGTTATTGCAATATTAGTTTTCATGATGGGAAACCACTCTTCATGAGAACGACTGTGTTCCTGGCTTACTTAAAGCTCTGGAGATCATTTCTCCAAATGCAGCAAAATGGCATTGGAATTTATGTTCAAGCACCTCGAGGAAACATTCTGTAAAGTTAACCCAGATTTATGTTCCGAGTTTCCAAGTGAACCAGCTGCAATCAACATAGGACTAATGAGATTTATGAGCGAAATCTATTATGGAGACTTCTGAATACTTTCTGACAGTCGTAGTTTAATTCAACATCTCAAAAACTGGGCCCACATAAGAGATAAAACCAGTTTATCTATCCTGCGAAAAATAAAGCTCATCTGTCACCAGCACAAGGTACATTTTCCAGGAATCCTATCCCATGTCATTATCTACGGAAAGGAATTGGCCAACACTGTTCCAAGGAAGGGATTAGATAATTTTGTCCTTTCCATCACAAAGCTCATATATTCATTCTCAAGACAAAATGCCCATAATAAAGAAAAATAGAATACCTCTGCCTCACAACTGATATAAAGGCAAAAGATCATAACTTTCAATATCTCTTGTGACAGGCTGGCTTACACGTCTGTCTCAAATGACCAGTGGGTCCAAAATGTCTCAAATTCTGAAGGGGAGGAAGTAGCAAGAGGTTTCCTCTTTGTTCTAAATGCCAGCTAGCACAAGCATCGCCTCAGCACATCTTGGACTGGACTGGACTGGACTGGGAGGATATCCATGATAGTCTACTTCATGTATCGGACTTCAATAAAGTCAGAGGTTTTATTGCACCGTCTGACGGAATCAAACCAGATGGGAGATTAGAAATAACGAGAATAAAAATGCGAATATAGAAGTTAAGTTTGTTTGAATGAAAACCTTAGATACAATAGCATGGCAATTAAAATTATAGTCTTCCAATGCTCTTAAACTACTCAAATATACTGTATACTGCAGGGTGAGGCATAGAACCATGGTTTCAGCGGTAAAGATGGATCAGGACGAATGAAGACTGTTGCTCAGAATTATGTTGCTATCCAATATTCTAACCACATAATTCTAACAGACGTGATTTGGCACGTGTGAAAAAGACGGAATGAACAAGCATCAGAGAGTCTCTTTAGAGATGTAGTAGGAACCATGGAGAGTAATCGATGAAGAGGGGAAGACATCATCTAAAGGTAATTGATGAGTTATAGACTCTAGACGCAGGTAATCTGCGGAATGATCCTGAATATATTTTCAAAGCAGAGTGATGAACTGTGTCCAATCTATAAAAGAAGATCCATGAACAAGATCAATCTTCAGTCAATCTAATATAAAAATTAATGACTGGAAAACTCTAAGGGGTGATGCGTGATTTGTACCCCAGCATGTATTTGACATCAACTTTAAGATATTAAGCGACACACACACTCTTTTTCCGCAGATGCAAAACATGCAGAAGAAATGTTTACTTTCGATCAAATATTATTCCCAGAAATTTTACGTCATCAACATTGGGGGTGTTATGCATATAAATTACTATAGGCTATTCCTCTTGCATTCTGCCGAAATAGACATAACCACTCTTGCTATGCGATAAAGAGCGGCCATTTTCAGCACACCGGGCAGCAAGCGTATTAACAGCTGTTTGTAATGGTCTCTAACATTACACAGCATTTTGGACTGCTGACAATATTTTATCAGGAGTCCAAAATATTAATATAGAGCGAGAAAAATGTAAATTTCAAATAAAAAATGCAAAACAAATATTGTGACTGTCATTAAAGTAAATATGGAATGAAAACGGGTGTGAATTCTTTTTTACCCTTTTTAAAACATATCACTATTGAACGTGGAGTTCACCACTTCCTGTAAGTTGAAATGACATTAAATGCCGCTTAGAAAGAATATTGTGAGAATTTCTCCGTTTTCAATTCCATTTCTGCCTAATGCTTTGTTTTGTTTTTTACCAGAAAATAAAATTCAATAAGCATCTCAAAAATATCTCCTTATTTGATAGTTCTTTTTCTACAATGGATCATTTTGTACCCAGATCCAAGCCCAAGATAACCTGGAACTATCAGTTATCCCACTTTGTTCATGAAGTCAGAAAGATCCTTTACTGACCTGAGTAGTAACTTTTCAGTATCAAGAGAGCGTGCAGCAGTCGATCAAGTAAAGGCATCGCATTCATGCTCAGTATAATGCTCTGATTGCAAACCCTTGTGACACTTCCTACAGAAACTTGTTCTAAAAATTACCTTTTTAAAGTTGTTTTCTTTATACTGTTTAGAGAGATAGCCATGCTACTAATAGCTGCTTGGTCAACTGCAGCGGTGGATGGACTATTAAAGGAGCTCGTTTCTATTCCTTCAGTTGATTTACTTTGGATTTCTGGATCTTGTTAATACAGGACTACTTCAGAGGTTTTACATACGTGAGCAGCTCTTCTAAAACTCAGGAAGTGAGGCCCATGCAGCATTGCCTGTTTTACTGGGTAAGGTAGGATATTCTAGCAGTTCGCCAGACATACTAGAGTCTCCGTTAAGACACTATAACCCCAGTGTCATTCATCTTAGGCACGGATCGTATGACAGCAAGGCTACGGAGGAGAATCACAGCTTCTTATGAAGCTGACCTTTCAAAAAAGGAGAGGGGGAGAGGACGCTCGAATATAGTGACCTGCCTCTGAAGTTCCATGTACTTGACGGTTTAGTACTTTTTAATCATAGCCATTTTAGAATACAATTTTAATTATAAGTTTCTTGCATTTGAGAAATAATTGCACTACGTAATATGAAAAAATAATTGAAATTTAATCATTTAAGTACAGTAGACAGTCGTTTGTTTAAACCTCTAATTTAACAAGTCACGTTTTTATGAACTAGTGGCTAGTCCCTACGCTGACATAATACATACATCGTTTTAATTCCCATTTATAAATTTAAATTCTGAAGTCTGTAAAATTTTATTTTTGACAAATATTTTCTTATATTTTCTGATCTGATATCTTTAAATTTCATATTTGATTTCTTTTTCTTTAACGCCTGAGAACTCATTCACTTGAACAACCTTGAAGCTATGGTCATTTGGAAGTCATTGTGAGAACGTTTGATAGAATTGGTGTTAAATGAGACTCCTGTCCTCCCCGTACATAGAACGAGAAAACATCTCTCCTTTCTTCCCCATTAGAAATCTCAAATTACCGGAAATTATGAATCACAAGAATTCAGCTTGGGAATTTTGAGGGAAAAAAGCTCAACCAATCATCTTTCGTTTATTGTTTTATCTTATATAAATGTATGAGTGTGTGTGAAGAAAAGTAAAATAAACAACGATAATATCCAAAAATTAAAAATACCTGTTAAAATAATAAAAAATATCAATGAATATTTAATAAAAAATATCAATATATATTTTTCAGGACTGTCAGAACAAATATTGAAATTTCCATGTTTCTGTCGTTTTACACTGCTGCATACCCAGCTTGCAACACCAAGAAAGACAAGAAATATCACAACAAAATTTATTTTATAGATAACACGTTGACCAAATATCAAACGATAAAATTTATAGAATTCTGTAAAGTGCTGTTCCTGCTAAAATCAGTAGCCTCCATTGTTGGAGATCACCACTAACACACTTCTAGGTATTGGTTCAAGGAGACTTATAATGTGTTCTTGGGGCGCCGCAGACCAAGCAGCTTCCACATGTTGCCAAAGTTGATCTGGTGTGGCAGCTGGGAATGTAATTTGGGTCAATCATTAAGCAACTATGGACAACATGTTTTCTTTCGGCGAAAGATCCGGAGAGTGAGCTGAATTGGGCGATTGTCGAAGAACCCTTGGACGATGCGTGCCATGTGTAGACGCGCAATATCCTGTTGAAATATGGCTGTGGGCAAGCCCTGAAGATACAGAAGAACAACTGGCTCCAACACCTCGAAGATGTAGAGCTACTGATTAAAGTACCGGCAATACTTAATAGAGGAGTGCGAGAGTGATATCCAATACACAGCCCCATAACATTATATCCGGTGCAGGACCAGTGCAGCTGTTCATTATTCTCTCTCCTCGGTGTCTCCAGACTCAAATACGATCATCGTAGTCTTGCAGACAGAAGCGTTACTCTTCATTAAGAATACTTTCATTTCATTCTGCCATCCAAAACACAATTGCAGAAATCTCCATGCCTTCTTTCACCGCACCATTCGCTACGGAGACGTCTCAGGTTTTGAGTCAAGGGTAGACGAAGCAATGCACGTCTTGCGGACAGACCTCTCTGTTGTAAACGGCGTCGAATGGTGTGCGCAGTCACTGGATGATGCATTATAGACTGAATGCGCTGTGCCATGGTTCATGAAGTGGCTAAGTGATCCGTCACTGCCGGGCACACAATTTTCCTGTGAAGTGGTGCACTGAGGTAAATGCCATTGAACACGTCGGTCCGTCGTACCCTCCTGCATCCAACGATCACGTATCCGCATTACAGTTGTTTGGTTTCGTTCAACATAACTACCGATTTTCCTGAAATCTAATCCACAATCTTGGTAGGCCACTATTCTTCCTCTGTCTAACTCGGATACTTGATCAAGCAATAATCAAGACATAATTTTTTTTTTTTTTTTGTAGAAAACACGCACGAGAAAAACACAATTTCCCAATTTGAAATTGGCGAAATATCCAAGCCTTAAATAGCCCTTTGAAGTGGCGCCACAAGGACACGTGAATTGCGCCTGCGATGAAATTCTAATTATAGCTCAACTCCGCTAATGCCGGTTGTAAATTTCATATTATTTACATACTTCGTTCAGGGTGTTACATTTACTGGGGTCAGCAGATTTAATTCCCAAATTCATACAGAGAAAAAAAAAGGAAAATATATTTTCTCAACATTAATTTTTGAAGTAATTCTAAATTGGTCATTAATGCAAAATTATTTTCTTTTCCCAGAAAAATTTACATTACCATAATTAGTTGTAGAAAACATAAAATAAGTGGACTTATTTAATTTCAAAAATATCTGATTAAAAAAAAAAACTTTGATTTTTAAATTATTTGAAATATTTCAAAACTCCCAAGATCTTGCAAAAATTTCTGGAACTTTGAAAATTACCAAGGAAATAAACCGGGTTCTTTATTCCTGGAAATAAATCCGGTTTTTAGCCTCCTTTACAGCATTATTCTTCATGCGCAAAAACGTAGAAAGGGTGGAAAAACTGTTAAAAACTTTGTTGTTCTAAAATTGGTTTCATTTCATTTGAACAACTCAGTTTATGAAGTTTTGTTTGTCGAGAGGGAGAGTGATGTCGGTTCCGTTGAGAATGTGTCGCAGCTAAAGAAACAAAAGTGTTCATCAATCACTCAAAAAAAAAAAAAAAAAAGAAAGAAAAGGAAAGAAAATTCTAAAAGAAGATGATAAAAAATTGGAATAAAGTAAAAATTGCAACAAAAAAAAAAAAAAAAAAAAAAAAAGATTTCCAAAGAACAGTACTTTTTTCCAAAAATATCGTAGAGAAGCAAAGCATTGTAAACTGGAAAAAGTTTTGCTGATTTAGCTGAAAATAATGAGGGGAATGGACATTTTCAAAGAGAAGTCTGCTATGAAGCTGAACAGAAGATTTTAAGGAATCAGGCGGTTGGCTTCAAAAATTTAAGATCTGATACACGTCTTGCGCTTCAGAAATATGATGTGGTGAAAGTAGAATTGTGTGAATAAGGCTTCGGAATTCGAAGGGAAAGAAGGAGCGTTCCAATAACTACTTTGCGAGTACGACCCAAAAAATTTTTCCAGCGTGGACGAGACAGATTTGTTTTTACAGATCTTATCCAAAGGATCATTCAGCTTTAAAAACGATAAATGAAACGATAGTAAAAAACACAGCCTATAGAATTGTTGTTGTTCGCAGCCAATATGAATGAGATAGAAAAGCAGATTTTCATAAGAGAATATTTAATGCATCAAAAATGTTCAAAAACTACCGGCTTCATATCTCAGTGACATTAAAAATTGAATAATTTAAAGCATTTCAACATTTTCATCGAAATATCATAAAGTTATGTTGTTGTTACTTATGACAATTCGACAAGCCAAGATTCCTTTGCCGTCGGCTATGCGAATTTAAGTCAGTAAAGTGCGTCTTTCGTTTAACCAGAGCAGTGCGAAGTACGGTAATACTCTAAGCTCTTCCGATAGGTGGCACCACCAGAGGATCCCCTCCCTCAGTTTTGTCGTTGATCTGGGGGGATGAGGAAAATTTCTCCAGACTATTACAGTATGGTAAATGCTCAACGACTGACCACAGGACTTTCGATTCCATAGATTTAACGAGCAATCTGTGAAATCACATGTACTCTGTGGGTCGGTTTCTTTAGGAGTTGAACCCCTCCCCTTTAGGGATGGAAAGCCAATGCCCTAACCACTATGATACAACTCCTCTGCTCGCAATGAAGTCTCTGATCTTGTGAATCGATTCCTGCGGAGCTTCTCACGACCCATGGATCAGGGCATTTATCAACAACTTCAAGTGCAAATACCTATTTGCAAAGAGTGGTCATCGGGGGGGGGGTGGAGTTGGAGCGGCCTTTTGAAATTGGCCTTCTAGGAACAACGCATTTTACAATCAATGATTGAAATGATGTTGAAACAAGGACAGTATCGTAAGCATTTCAACATACAAGCTTTATTTAAAAAATTTTTATTATTATTTCTTTATATTATTATGTTAATTGTGAAATGATTAATTTTAATTATTATAATTTAAATTACAATAATTCCACTCAGATATATATATACTTCTAATACCCGCCGAAATATTTAAAAATGCAATAAGCATCACTTGAGACCAGAAAAAGCATTTTCGAGAAGTAAATTTCATTTTTACCTCACAGTTGGGGGTAGAAATCTTTATTTAATTTCAGAGTTTGAAATGAAAACTTTATAAATGCAAGTAAATTTTTTATTTGATATGGAGGGGGAAATAATTACTTCTACTTCTCTTTATTTTATCAAATACAGCCTTCTTAATTGTTATTAAACATTGTCTATATTAACATTGATAAGATAACACTGATAAATATAAGAATTTCATCAAAAATAACATTATTAACCATAAATTAGTTGTTTCGTTCCAGTTGAGATCATGATTACGCCACTTTAATATAACTATGATTGGTTTAAATTATCCATGACAGCAGAAAACGTTTCACGTTCATTACATCGTAGTGAGATGGCGGTGTCAATCCGACATGTCGACGAATTTGCTGCCTGCCTTCAAATCGCATTCTTTGATCGGTAACAAACAAGATGAAATTCACCCTCGAATGTCCTGAGAATAGTGTCGAAGTTCATTTTGTTAAATAAATTATTTCTTATATAAAGACCAAAGCATCGATTCCAGAAGCAGTTTTCCAAAGACAGCTACAGTGGATTCAAGCCATTAACACGTTGAAAATAGAAGAAATAGTGAAATGAAAAAGACTTGACAAAAGATCCATTTTATGGTTAGTTTAAATCTGCAAGGACGATTTATGTCTTTTAAAATGTCATTAATTAATAGAATTTGATTGATTGATTTAATTGATGTACATGGAGTCTTTCAGGGGCATTAAAGGCTATTGTCTCCATTATTCCAGAATTTTAATTTCTATTTAGAATAAATCCACCAAGAGTAGTGATCGTGAAAATCTTCTTACATCATGTCCGATTATTCACTATCATTTGTAGTCTTTCTTTGAAAGTCCGATTATTGGTTAAAAAGTTCGCGTTCTGGATACTTCTTCTTTGATTTGTATATTTGCTACAGTGAAATAATACGTATATGATCTATATTATGGCAGATCCTACATATCTGATGAATTTCGGTTTTTGTTAAATTGAAACGATGTAAAGGGGCTAGAGTAATTAAAATTCGTGTTGTAAATCTCGCAAATAACATGTCCTCCTTTCGAGAGATAAGAGATTCACTTATACTACTCCATGCTGGTATATTTCCAATATAATGTCATTATATTTACTAGATAAATACATAGATTCATAGGCAAAATTTCTGTGGAATCTTTTCGGGTGAAATCAAAGGAAGGTATGTTTCTGATTTATCTAATTTATTAGCCCTTTCGTTTATAAAAATATCTTTTTGGGCCTAGATGATCTTTAGGAGAGGAGAAAATTTTGTTTCTTGGTATTTCTTAAGCGAAGAATAACTTTAGGAGATCTTATTGGAATAATTTTTAGATGCATAAGAAAAAAAACAGATTCACTATCCGTGAAAATGTAGTTCGGTATCTTATTAAGTCGTCAATTGCTTTGCATATTGCTCAGCCTCTGCTGTAAATATTGAGTTTATATTGTTAATTCGAAATCTGATTGCTTGATATGGAGATCAAGCAGTGGTTGTCGCTGCCGTTAGTAGAGTTGTCGCTGCCGTTAGTAGTTGGATGCATCAGTGGAAATAATATGAATTGGCTTAAATTGTTCGCTGAGGAATTCCTCGAATAAAGGTAGTTTTTGATCATTTTTGAGGGATCTGTTCTGATGTATGAAAATGTCTTCTATATGTATGAAAATAGAAGCAGATAATGGTTCTTGTGGAAATACAAACTGCATGAGATAATCAGGAAATATTTCAAATTCTTTTAGACTTTGTAGAAATATAAATTAATCTGTTTATATTCCACATTTTGTGGGTTTTTTTTTTCACCTGAAATATTATTATATATAGGTGAAAAATCTTTTAAGAAAAATTTATTAATCCAGAAGATAAAATTGATTTTCTTCGATTTATATTAAATCTCTTTAGTGCAGGAAATTTTGCGTAGAACAATGTATGAACATTTAGGTAGACCAAGAGCTATTTGAAGAGCTGTAGTTTAACATGCTTCTAATGGTTGGAGAAGAGATTTTGACTGTGGTAGAATATTGCTGCTATATAGAAACAGACCATAGATAAATGCGTTGACTAGGTTCAGTAAGTGATGTGATCTCGTTCCATACTTTTTGTTTGAGATAACCTTTAGTAAATTGATTCTTTTATAAGCTCTGTTATTAAGATCATTTATATAGTTTCGGTGATTATTTCTTTTATCAATCGGAATTTCTAAGACTTTAAATTGACTTTTCCACTCAATTAGACCACCATTTGATGAGAATGACCAATTTATGTCTCCTTTGCTCTTGGATAAATTAATTGCAGAGCGTTTTATATAGCTGATTTCTAATTTCCAATATTGACATCACAATAATATTAATATCATGCAAAGCATTTAAATGATTTGTTTTTTATCTATCAAGGCAGTCATAAGTATCGTAAATAAGGATATCATCTGCATATACTATTTCTCCTTGAAACCTTTAATTCCTTGAGATGAAGTCTCAAAGAAATCTGGCATGAATACTGTGAATAAATAGGGAGATAAAACTGACCCCTGGGGAATTCCCCTTTTCATAAATTGGATGAAAGAAAGACAATTGCGCCATTTTATTTGGAAAGGGCAGTTTTTTTAAAAATTCATGTAACCAAGGTGTAATATTTCCTGTTATACCTAGATTTAAGTATTTTTGAATTAGGCCATCTATATAAACTGAGTCGTAAGCCGATTTGATGTCTAGAGAAATTCCATACATTTTTTTTTTCATTATTAGCTGCTTCTAAACACGTAAAAGCATATTGGCAGTCCCTAAAAGGCATTAAAACTAAATGATTATTGTGAGGTTTTTTATTTGTAATTAAAAATTTGTAGATTTGGCAACTCAGTATTCTTTCAAAAATTTTACATGGAACAGATGTCAGAGAGATAGGGCGGTAATTTTTAAAATCAGATTTGTGTGGATTTCTGAGGTTTTAGAAGAGGAAGTAGAATAATTGCATGTTTGCGATTTACAGATATTATCCCAATAATTTCTTTTTGAATATCTAAGAACTTGTTTCACTTTGGTTGAAAATATTTTATAACGAATTCAAGAGACATTATCTAGATGTTTTTTACCTTTTTTCAAGTATAGTCGTTTCAAAAACAAGAACTTATTGCAAAGAGAGTTCCACCATGGGGAGGGGGAGGGATTATTTTTAAATATCATTTTCGACTGTGTATTTTCATTGATTATCTGAGTGATATATTTTTCTCATTCGGAATAAGATATTAAATTTATAAGTTTGGTTTTTTTATTAACTGATTCTCTAATTTCATCTCATCAGTAGATTTTATCTATTTGAGGAGGAATAGGTTTGAAACTGATTTCAATAAAATTAGAAAAATGATCACTATCACAGGAATCATCTGAAACATACTTTGTAGGTCTATTGAATATGTTTATAGAAAAGGATCCTCTTGGAGATACATGAGTCGGTGATGCATCGTTCAAAAGGCAAAGGTTATGTTCTTTGCTAATGTGTTACTTTCACCTCCCCATTATGTATATTAAAATCTCCGAGCATAATGCATGGTGCAAACAGAATACTTTGAAAGCATTTAAAGGAGTTTCAATTACCCAGGGGGTAATACGTTATTATGATAGATTTTCACATACATGATTTCATTCTTTAACAGATCGTTTTCTTCTAAATTTACGATTTGAGATGGGATATCTTTAGATACTGCTATCATCAATCCTCCACCTGCGTGATTGCTCTTATCTTTCCTGTATTCGAATTTTTGGGGTACATGAATGGAGTGGTGTGGTTTTAGGAAAGTTTCTAGGAAGACAAGGATATCCGAAGAGACAAAAAATCATCCATTTGAAATATATGCTTTTTTTCCTTGAAGCCTCCTATATTTTAATGTGACACTTTCATAGGGGAAAAAAATTGCAACTATTAAGATTTTTACCTCTATATTCTATAGGAACAAATTAAAAAAATTCTATATTCTATACTCTTAAAAGCCAAATTAATTTGAAGATTAGTTAAAAATAATTCCGATTTGAATCTTCTGATTAGTTGATAATGGATTTGGTAAACCCTTAAACTGCTCTAAGCTTGTTATATTAATATGTTGCAGATGAGTTTAGTCTTTAATATCTATCTCGTAATTTATTATACATTACTCTTACAATTGAGTTACTTTTCAATTTCTTTGAAGGTTTATCAAAATTACATAGATCTGTATTCCTTGGGATATTTAATTCTTGTTGCTATTACATTTCTGTTCAACTTGAGAAAGTTTTTATCATTTTCGCTATGTTGTTTATGTTTGATACAGTTTCAATGACATTTTGGAAGATAGATTCTATTATATTTTCTACCTAAAAATTTTGATTTCGACTTGTAGATCCTGTAAACACGTTGGCGTAGATTTTCGTAAAGCTATTTGAAAATGAATGCTATAATGCTCGTATTGCTATTCGTAATATTTTCGCAATGCTTCGCTGATCCTAAAGGGATTCAAAGATTTGAATTTCTGAAAACCCATTTCACGTTTTCCATTCTCGCAGCTGTATTAATCAGCTCTGTTCTAAATTACAGTTGCTACATTTCACATTATTTTGTCCATATACTTTTTTGGCCGCAATTAATGCAGAGTGGATCAGAATTACATTTATTACTATTGTGATTAAATTTAAAACATTACATTGCCGTGGTCTATCGACAAAAATTTCAATTTTGTGATTTGTTATATATAGTTTGATTGACTCAGGTAACTGCGTTCCCAGAATAGTTATATTAGAATAGGACTACTCGAATAGTTATGATTTTTATTAAAAAAACCTTTTACTTCCAATTACAGCTATATTATTTTCTGCTGTTATTTCTTCAGCAATTTGATTAAGAGATAAAGAGAACGGTATACCGTGAATTAGAAATTTGGTCGTGATAATTACATTTGGTCGTGAAAACTATTTGGGGTTCAATTGGGGAAAATTGTAATTCATTAATTTCTACTATTTTTAAAGCAATTATTGGATCTGAAGTTGAAGTAAAAATTCTTCCGTCTCTTGTATAATTTAAATCTGAGAATTTTTTATACTCCGGAATTTTACATTTTATTTCGTTTTTTCAGCTTCTTGGTTCATTTTTTGGAATTGCTTTTGCTGCCTTAGATTTAAGAAAGTTTTTAGTGGAGTGAAGCTCCATTTTTGTAAGCCAATTCTATAATTTCTTCAACTTTCTACGACGCTCTTAAATAATTGGGATTTTCTGGGGCAGAAATATCCATCTTTATAGTAGAAGCATTTATTTTTACTTCATCCTGGGGAAATTTTTTAAAAGTCAAGTTAGAAGGCGTCAGTTTGACGCTTTATCTTTTACGAAATTTTTCCACGACGACGTATTAAAACTAAGTTTTTTTTGCTTTAAATATCAAAACAATATAGTATATAAATAGTCGTACCTTCATTGCAGTAATATAATAATAACACAAAACTTAAGAATTACTTACTTATAAGTTTCTCAAAATAACATTTTTTCCTTCAAGAAGACAAAATCAAAACTATTCTCGGCACAGGTGCCGTATAACGTATAATCCACAATTCCAAATTCTGCATTTTTGGCGGTGGAGAAATGTCGCCAAAATGACGTATCGTGACATGCTTGATGACGTAAATATTAGGGTTATCAGAATAAAATTTTCTGAATAATTCTTATAGGTCTCCATATGTATGACGTAATAAAAACGAGGTTGCCAGAAACATAAGAAAATCTGCCAAAAATCTTCAATCTCAAAATTTTTAATCGTGGATTATACGGCACCTGTGTCTTTTTCTCTTCCAGTCACTAAACGTAAATCCAAATCAATCCCATAAATAATACTCTCTCGTTATCGTAAAGAGAATTCTAAATTAATAATTGCAATATTTGTTTACAATATCTTTTAAATCTTAAGGCCAATGCTTTGCTTATGCCAAATTTTTTTTTAATATAGACTGAAAAGTGATACATGCGGAAGAAATATCGAATGTTGAAATAAGTGAGTATAAAATGACAGATAACGAAAAATAGTTTTCAAATATCAAACGAGAAAAAAACGATGTAATGCTACGACCGTCTACAAAATAAGCAGATGAAAGTTCAATAGAAGTATGGTACTTTTTTGGAGAAAAAATAGCAAAATACTTTATTGCTTTGAAAATATGGAAAATTTATTTTTGAAAAATGTAGTTTTTAAACAGAAAAAGATCAATGATTACTTTATATTACTTACTGATATTTCATCAATAAATAGAAATTAAATACTGTTTATTAATAAATTTTATTTTGAATATGTGTTTTGATTCTTTTTGATTTAATTTGAATGTGTGTTTCAATGTATTCTAACTAATTTTTTTAATACGGCATTCTTATTTATAAAAAAAACTAGTTTGGTACAAAAACTCATATTTTAATAATTTAATATATTATTTTTCTATTTACGAATTGTTTTACCGCTCTGTACGATTGTCTAATGTAATAAGCTATATTTTCACAATATCCCCTGTCAAAAGACGCTTAGTTCAAACTATTTTTAATTTGGTATCGCCAAATTAGAACAGCTGTAATTTGGTGGCAATTAAATATTGTCAAGTTAGAAACTCATCATGTGGTTTTTGTGGCTTCCGAATCTAAAACAATAAAAAACTCTCTATACCTAAAAAATGAAATATTTCTTAAAATATATTTAAATTAAATTTTCGTATTTGTGATTTAGAGAGATTCAATACTCGCAGATAAAAGATTCGCAACATTTTTAATAAATACCCACTTAAAATGTTTCATCATATGATTGTAATGAAAGTAAAATAAGTAAATTCAGAATGCATAAGATACTCTCGTTCCCGATAAATAAAAGACTTATCTATTCATATACACGTGATTCTCCAATAATGTGTGATGGAAAACCAATATTCAAACAAAATTATCATAATGATGCCTGAATCAAATAAAAAAAAAACATTTACTGAGCAATGCCGGACACTTTTATTTCCTCCAAAATGGTCATTAAAACCAGAAGTTGAAAGCCAAGTTCTTGGTAAATTGTAGTTAAGCACGAAAAATTTTTTTAACGATAGTTGAAGGTTGTAACATTATTTACGAAAATAATAATAATTATAAATCCTGCACACACACATTTTAATCGATGTCAAAACATGAATAATTCCATTGATCATTAAAGAAATCGATAATGTAGATGAAAATCTCTAAGTGGAAATATAGTGTCTTTTTTGAAAGATAGAACTTGGAGAATTTTATTTTTTAAAACTTCGCATTAGAGTTTGAGTCAATATTATTTCGCATTTAAACGTGATTGAAGAAGAATTAAAACATTTTTGTTACTTATGACACTTGGACAACCCAAGCTCACTATGCCGTTGGCTATGCAAATTTAAGTCAGTAGGGTGCGTCTTTCCTTTAACCAAAGCACCACGAAGGTAAAAGTACGGCTTTGCTCTAAACTCTTCCGATAGATGGCACCACAAGAGGATCCACTCCCTCAATTTTGACATTGATCAAGAGGAGGAGGAATTTTTCCCAGACCATTACACTCATGGTAACTGTACAACGAGTGGCCTTAGGTCTTTCGATTCCACACACGGTATCACGAACACATATATCGCATGTACTCGGCGAGTCTTTGGCGGTAATGGGAATCGAACGTACCCTTACGGATGGAAAGCCGATGCCCTGACCACTAGCTTACCATAGCCCATTAAAAAATTCAAGTAGTCATGTATTCATTTTCGCTCAATGTTGAAATGAAATATATTTTATTAAACTCTCGTCAATCATTCATAGACAGCAGATAAATTCTTCAAATATCAGAAATGACTAAATTTTCATCGATATATAAGTTTTAACAGATTTACCACCGGGATAGACAATCAGCGATGATTTATCAATGAAAATTATCAGCCATGATTATTTACCGTCACATTAAGTATTATCGGTGTGATCTAGATGAGAGATGCCAAAGCTTTGGCCTATCGCGAGCACATTTTGAAGTCAAAAATCGAAAGCTAGCCCTGTACAAGATGCTTTTCTGTCACCAATAGATAGTGGTGTTTTTCATTTCATTTTCTTTTGGGTACATTTGAGAAATTTTATGTTTATAATACGTAAAAAATATTAGATTATTATTATTTTATTTTATTTATTTATTTTTTTTTTTTTTGATATTAAAGATAAGTATTTCAACAATATGGCTTCTATGTAACGATTTTACCATTAAATCACTCATAATCCTTTTAAACTTTGAAGTTACTTTGAGTTCTAAACTGCATATATGACAAATGCATAAGAATGAATTTGCACTCAATTAATTTATAACGTCTTGCCAAATATCTCTTATCCTATTACCATATTTCAAAAATTTAGAAATATAAATGAATTTTTAAAATATTTTGTTCATACCTAATCTGACTTTGGGCACCCCTGGCATATTAACCGTTGGTATCGATAGTTGGCGATAATCCTTGCAGTATCCATAGGCATGATCTATTCCACATTTTCTTTCTATAACTGGTGACAAACTCTGCATTTACCAACGATATTTCCTCCTACAAACTATATTATATTTATCAGGGTTATATATGTATTATATCACAGATAAAGAAAACTATTTGTGTTTTATACAGTACTAGCTATACTTTATATTATATTTAACAGAATAACCATAATTTAAACCATATTTATAACATTGATGTGGGTATGTGTTAGTTAATTTTGATTTGTTACTTGAAGGGGGAAAATGTTAATTTGAAATTTATTTATACGAATAATGTTGACGAAAACGAGTAATGAATTTATGCGAACAATTATTTATACGAACAAAACAATTCAAAATTTATTTATCTCAATTGCCATCTGACATCCTTATTGGGTCAAAAACTGTGTGTGTGTGTGTGAGAGAGAGAGAGAGAATCTCACCTATGATAACATTTAAAATTTGTTTGTCCCTATTCTTAACTCATAACATCAGCTTGATGTGCTTGCAGCCGCATTATTTCTCGGCCTTCAGCAGTTCGGAATCCGCTGTGCAAAAAATGAGCGAAACATTTAACTACACTGAGGAAAAAAAACTGTTAATTTGAGCAATGATCTATTAATAATTTATCTCTTAGCATTCAGCTCCTGTTCTATTACTTTACGGGGGTGAACTTATTTCGGACACGAATGATAGTCGGATTTTTCTTATTTTCATTTTCTCAAAACATGTTTGTCTCAGGATTTCAGAGACTGATTCATTTCACAATTTTTTCTTATTATTCAAGGAAACTACAAAATTTGAAATTGCTTTTGCTTTGTTTTCACTTCTGATAACATATCGCGAAAAGAAAATAAACACATTTTCCTGACAAATGCTGCTTTTCAGGAACTGAAAGTCGAAGAATCAGGAAAACACATTCAAAGTAAAAAAAAGAAAAAAAAAGACGTGTTTTTAGAACACAGCGCAATCATCGCAATCCAGCAATTATGAAAATATTCATTAAAAAGGGGGGAACATTTTTAATAGTATTTGCCGAATGTAGGATCCTCGTTAAAGTGGGTGTGAGTAAAAAAAAAAAAAAAAACTTCGCAGTCCAGCACACCACCTAAATTTGAAATTGGATGGCTTCCAAGGTGAAAAACCACATTTAAGGTTGTTGATCTTTGATGGCCTAGAGAGATTCATCAGCAAAAAAACATATTATTTAGGAGCCATAAATGTGTTTGCTTTCCCCAAATATTTGATTATGCTGCAATTTTAACCTAAAAATAGTTTTACTGATTTTTAATCTACTATTCATTCAATGCTCTTTTATAGTAAACAATGAATCATAATAGTTCATATTCAGATTTCCTATTAAAAACGAAGATCAATATGGATTTGGAAGTTTATACTATTTTCTTGGGGATCATTTCATAAGCAAAGCATCAAAGGTATGTAATTTGTATAGTTTCAAGTAGCAATTTTTCTTTCCATTGAGGAATAGAAGTGCTTTGAGACTGCGTGAACAATGCGAAACTATGATTCCAAGTAACAAACTTCAAACGCAATTCAGACTAGACTTCAATCACAAACGGGAATAAATTTTGTGTGATCAAGAAATTCAATTTATCCTTTAACCAAATCATCAACTGAATTGGATGTGTAGGAACCTATAGAAAATATAGATTATGAATCATTATAACACCTACATCTCCAAAGTTAGAATCGGATCCACGAACCGTTAAATTTAAAACCAAAGAGCTAAACTGTTTATCTGCCGAGGAACCAAGAATCAGAAGAATTATATTGAAGATGTGTAAGAAGAAAGTGTTGGAAAATTAGTTCATTTATTCATAAGCACGACCATCCCGGGTTGCAGATAATTTTTCTTAGAAAAAAAGTATTCCTAATCTATTGATGGCAACAGCCTTCCAGCTCTTGAGTTTCAGGATATCAAGATCCGCTTTGGTGCTGTCTATCCATTTGACTTTTGGTTTGCCTTTAGAGTGAAAGCACATAGATTGACCAAGAAGAATCACTTTCGTTAAGTTGTCCAGCTTTTTCGGATCAGACAGGAGCCCATTTGATTCTATGAATTTTAATAAATTTAATAACTTCGATTACTTTGGAAAAATAATATAGCTATTGACATTTTTAACCCAAATTTCATTTCTTTCTAGCCAAACTTTCTTTAAGTAATTTCTTTAATAAATGCCAAAAACATCACTAATTTTTTTTTCTACGTTTCTGATAAATGGGTGAGTTAGAGATCTCATACGGTTCTATAGAGTTTGGTTTTTCTTTTAACCACAGACTGGATCTCAGGAATCTTTGAATCTGAAAGGGACCGATTGGCAGAAATTATTCTTTCCTGATTTTCTCATGAAATATTATTGGTGTCAATTTCGAAGTGAAAATAAATTGGTGAATAAGAAATAATTTAAGAAAATGAAATGTCAAAACATGGATTCTGTTTTCGAATATAATAAGTATTTCTTCTACATTGCCAAAAAGAAACTATATAATAAATATTGCAATTTATTAAAAGGGTGATATAGATTCTCCATATTTTCTGTTTCTGATGTGAACAAAAGAATGTGGTTGATTATAGATAAATGATCAACTTCTGTATGGGAGAATATATTAAGGGATTTGAAATAATTGCTTTCTTTTTTTTGTGTTGTGACTTCATCTAATTCTTAAACACCATCTTTCATTGGACTGCCTTCACACATTGTTTGATACATACATATCACCTTTAAACATCCCCTCGGTCTTCAGAACATGTCCACGAATTATTCTCGAATGAATCCAGAGGACATTGCAACAGATGCACTCACTATTTTGCAGCCCATCCATTTAAGATTATCGTGCATAATTAAAGTAAGTTTTTGTATCTCAAATCACACACACAAATTATTGTAATTCCAAAAACCACTTAAATATATTAAATAGATAATCTTAAATAGATTGTGGACGACACGCCTTTAATGTTGGATGACTTTGGAAATTCTATGAAAATTGCTTAACCAAAACTTTTTTGAGTTCTTAAAAAAAGACTTTTCTTATACATAAACCGAGGAACTCCGTAAAATTCTAGAAGGACTGACACATTTTAATGTTAAATAATTTATAAAATAAGACAAATAAATTTAAGATTTATAGACATTCAAACATTTTTATGAATCTTATGTATAAACTCAACGTATGCATCACAAACAGTATCAACATAATAACTTCTAAAGTACCGATAAACATGATGATTATTTCGGCTGCGATCCTCTCTGCTTACTAGGACACCAATATTCGACCTGTAAGCATTTTATACCTTTTAAATCCCAAAGCGATTGCGATGTTATATCAGGTGATTTGCATATTCAAAAAATTACTCTCCAACTTTCTGTAAAATAGGTATCCAAAACGATAAAGAAAAGGCTTCATGACGAGAAAAAGACATCGTGTCCATTTTCAATAATTATCGCAGACGATATTTATCGAAAATTTGTCCAAGCAACAAAAGTTTCATTAGAAATTTTCACACCATCAAAATATGATGCCATAGTTTCGTCTTTACATTTTCATATTATTTAATGAATTGTTAAATACCAAAATATATCGGAATTTTCACAGCTGTATTTAAATGCCTTAAAAGAGATTTCATTCATTATTTCCTTCCATAGTTATTTGATTCAATAAATAAGCACATAATTGATTCTTGTTTGAAATCTATAACTAAAGTGACAGTTACCTTACCAACAGAGGTTCAAAATAAAATTTGTATAAGATTTTAATTTTCAAAAAAATGTGTGTAAAAACAGTTAAAAGTTTCAAATTTCACCTGCAGTAAGTACTTTTTGGTCATTAAACCTCATTTCTGTTTAACAACCAGTATTGCCAAGTGCAGTCTCATTTTGTATTAATTTATTCATTGCACTTCACTTTGTTGATGCTTACAGGATGAAGCCATAACAGTGAATCAAAATAAAATGAAAGCCCGATTTGGGTTTGTCCTCCTGCGGTAATGTTTTGCACAGAAGAGTTGAGTCCCTGACGCGCATAAGGATGACCCTACAGCTACCATTCTCAGAAAAGGTTGCGCTTAAAAATACTAGAGATATGCGATATTTTGAATTCTTCTGGTTAAAAGAAAATAGTAAAGAGTTTCATCGTCGCTGGTTTAATCTCTCTGGATTTGTTTCGACCCATTCTAGATACCCCTATCTCAGCGAGAATATTATAATTTTTTATTTTTTCATTTGAGGCAAAGAGAAAAACGAAAATACTTAATATTCTAAGCAATTTATTCCCAGTTCTCTCAGTCAAACAATTAGTTCAGATGAATGATTTTACACAGGCTGAAAAAAGCTATTACAGCTCCTATATTACAGACACAATAACTGTTCGAGCTCATGGCTGCTTGCTTCACTCGCTCGTTGAGATCCTGGACAACAGCATTTCCCTCGATGCTGGCTCTAGAATCTTCCAGAAATTTCCCATAATAAGCATCGGATCCTGTTGTTCCTATCCATACGAAACTTCGAAAATGTTGAATAATGTTTTGCCGCCAAATGTCGCCAAGCTGCTTCAGATTTTATAGTCCTATTTTTCAGTTCTGAAAATCGCTGTTTCCACAGAATAAACATTGCTTAGACAATAATTTCAAAAATAAAACAATAATAGCAAGTGATTAAACAGGATTTATAAGACATTCATACAAATATTGATAGTATTTACATTTTTCGTAAGAAATTATTCAGTGAAAAAGTGTATTAAAAATTCAGCTTTTCTTTACAGATAGTACATTTAAATTTTTTAATAAAAACGAAATATTTCTTTATATTTATTTCGACCAATTCTAGAGACACCTATCTATCCAAATCAACAAATCCTTGTTGAGTTGGATTCAACAAATCATTTTAATTTGAACTATTCACATTATGGTAATGAAGCTTACAAAAATTAAACATCAAAGTTATTTTTCATGCAGTTTCATGATTTTTTAATACTAAATGCAATCAAATTGTCAACTTAGTAAGAAACTAAAAAAAAAAAAAAAAATATTAATTAATTAATTAAAAAAATTAAAAAATTTTTTTTTAAAAATGAAGAATTTAATTTATATTTACAAATCCGAACACATAATTCCTATAGCACATTTTGGTTAAAAAATAAGAAGTATACAATCTGTACCAAAAACTTTTCCCGTAATCTTTTTAGATTTCCCTTATCATTTCCTATCCTACTGCTCACAGTTACCACTGATCAACCAACTGAAATGCACTAAAACATGTGTTAAATATGTTTCGGTGCGGGTCTATCATTTACGTTTAAATCGGGGTCTATCGTTTACGTCAAAAGTCTTATCAACACCTTTTTTCATAAAACTGAAACCAATTTAAGATCTTCGATTTGCTGGTTGGTTGTTGTTGCACCTTCCCAGTTTTGGGCAATACCAGTCCAGTGGAGGCAGCGAGTTGGGAGTCTTCGTCATTTAGAAACAGGGACTGAACATAAGACCCCCCAATACTTGACCTGCCACAGCCAGAGACATTATTTCGCATGGAGGACATTGCGACCTATTGAACCAGCTGCCTTTAGTGAATGTCGAGGAAAAGTCAAGATATGAATCCACAGCTTTTCAATAACGAGAGCGACACCTCCACCGACCCAGCCTCCACTGCCAAATCGCCGGTTGGTTATACTCAAAGATATTTGTCACTGTTCTATCTTTCAGCGAATTCTTTTAGAATATTCCCTTTGTTCTTAAATTTTCGAAATAGCTCTGCAGACTCATTCGTAAAGCAAGTTTTATGCATTCCCCACCTTTTTATACGATTTTACTCTTTAATCAATCTCTTGACTAATTACAAAATTTTCGGTATTGAGTTTATTAGAAGATTGAATAAAGAAATGAGATGCAAGATTTCATGTTCCTTGATTCTTCTCATGTTTCCCAACTGTGTTCTTCTTTATACATGATATTTTAATAGCGTATCGTGAAGTTTCTCGCAACATTTGATTTCTTTTTCTGCTTTGTCAATGGACTACATTGACTTGTCTTATTTGTCAATCTTCCATTCTTCTTGTAGCCCTGTTATTACGAAAAAGTCCGACCGAAAGAATGTCCGACGGCTGCACGTGATTTTCATTTCAATCATGACAAACCAGTTATCACTCTCTTGCGTTAATCATTCACCAACAATCCTCCACCACAGGACTGGTTCACAAAAGTAATGAATTTAACAATTACTCCAACCCAATTTAATGCATCACCAGTACATTCAAAACGCCAATATTTATACAAAAACTTTTCCTAGAAATAACATTGGGTGATATGTTTCTAGTTGCCTCCATAATCGTGCAAATTTTAATGATTTGTGTGGTATTTTCAAGATTATCTTACTTTTATATGGGTGTTTTCACACGTATTTCTATAGAAAAGATCCACAGTTTGACGACCACAGTTTAAGTAACAAGTAAGTATAATGTTGTTTCTGAAATAGCAGACATAAGACTATTTTTTCAAAATATTGATTTGATTCTAAAATAATATTTTTCACAAGAATAATTTAAATACAACCTTGATTTTTCCTCTAATCTCTTCATTTTGTTTGAAACATCATGTCCTAATGAAAAGGAAACTGCTATTTAAAGGGAAGGGAAAAACATCTTTCTCGAGTCCAGGGGGGGAAGAGAGTTTCGGTGCTTAGAAGAAGCTCTGCAGTTTGGGGGACCCCAAAAGTCCTGTTGTTACCATTGGTGAGGTGAGGATGCCACCTTAGGTTTCACACTCGTAATTTTAGTATTGTTCGAAATCGTGAAGTGATTTGTAAGCTGAAAACCACATAAAAACAAACATTTTTATCTTAAATGTAATTATTTTTTTTGGGGGGGGGGAAATAAATTCTCATTCATCCTCACTCCTTTGTTGACGGGGAAAAAAAGACTTCTCTTCAGAACATTTATTGTCATATGTGCACGTGTGGGAATTTTATTTATAATTCAAACTTTAATTTTTTATTTACAGTTTTGATTGAGTTAACATTGCACATTTTTTATATATATATATAATTTTACTAATTTTCCATTTACTTGAAAATAGCTCGAGTTTATTGATTAAAACATTAATGTCCCTTCTATGAGAAAAATTCCTTGCCTAATCATAACGAACTTATAAACAGTAAACAACGCTAGTAAAAATATGCATAAATTTGCATAAAAAACACATAATTGAAAACCAAATGAAATTTCCAGTATCCATTATCGAAGGTATATTTGCGTTATAATATGCATACACTGGAAAGAGTCTCTTATAGAAATAAGTTGTTGCCATGAGACCACGCATTTCAAATAGAGATCTCGTAGTAAAAATCTATTGCATAATGACAACTGTCACGGAGCATTTGCACTTGGGTGCTTTCATTTCATATTATGCAAGTCATTTTATTTCATTATTTCTAAGTGATAATTTATTGAAATACGATTGCTCTTAAAAAAAACTATGAAGGAGAAGCTTTTAATTGTAAATCTAAATTATATTTAAAGGAATTGATAGCATTAATATAAATTTGCACGGCGTAATAAAGAATTTACATAGCGAATATTTTCTTTATATCTTTTGGAATTGATAATCCAACCAATGAAGGTTTTTTACTGAAAATTTTATGATTCACAAAGTGCTTGGTAAGATACTATTCTGTTTTACGTAAAGAATCGTGAATGCATAGCATCAAAACTTAAAAAAGTGCCTAAGATGCCACAGCAACATTTTAGCTAATCATGCAGAGAAAGGTGTATCAAACAGTGCATCGAATTATTGAAAGAATTTAAGGGGTGGATTAAAATGCCACAACAACATTTTAGCTATTTGTGGAAAGGATTGCAAACAACACATATTTAATTAATAATAGGGTTTAAAAGTTTCTTAAGAAACCAAATTATCTTTTTAGTTGTTCGCAAAGAAACTGGTCTCTCTAATAACCCATTCAATTAATGGCCGGAATTATAGGCTGATTTAAGGTGCCAAATCAATGTTTTAGCTGTTCATGAATTTTAGTTGTTGCCTCACTAACAACGTATCTATACTCCTTTATAGTATTTAAGAAAAAAGGTGTCAAAAAAAGTCAAACAATAATTCAGCTAATTGTGCAGAAAGTCTTAAGCAGCATATCCAATCTTAAGCAAAACATGATTGAAACGTTGCTTAAGAAGCCCATACAACATTTTAGCTGTTCATAAAGCGATCAACGTCTCTGACAAAAAACATTTAAATATTAACAGGATCTAAAGACAGACTTAAGAAGCCCGAGGAATGTTTTAGCATTCGTGAAGTGATTGGGGCATCACCAAAAATGAATCCAATTAGTTACATGATTTCGAAAATGCTTAAGAAGCTCAAACACATTTTAGATACCGGTGGACACAGTCTCAAACAACGCATTCCATTAATACTAAAGCTTATAGCGATGTTGAAAATCCGAAACAACATTTCTGTTGCTCGTGAAGATTGTGACGTCCCTAAAAAAACATTCAATTATAAATAGAATTTGAAGGATATTTTATAGGCAACCCACACAAACAACATTTTAGCTATTCGTGGAAATAATTTTTTTTTCCAATGGCAGATTGTAGACAGTTACAACTGCAACAGAGTCTATTAATCTATTGTCCCCTGATACCAAAGAACCGGCCACACACAGCGACCTCTTAGCCGCCAAGACGTTGCCCCGGGTGCACCACAGGGGGTGGGCCAACATCGCACCCTCACACATGCCATAGGGACCCGTTTATAGGGTAGGCATCATTCATACTTCATTCACACACACAAGAAAAGGACAAAGACAGGATATATATAGAGAGAGCGAGAAAGTACATCCATGCCTGAACCGGGATTCGAACCCAGGACCTCCCTATCCGTAGTCAGGCACGCTGACCACTAGACAAGTTAGCCGGCTCATGGAAATATTTTATCCGTTCGATTTTACCTCTAACAATATGTTCAATTACAAGGTATAAAATATATGCTTGAATATCTTAAACAATGTTCGTGGTGAGAGATACAAACAACGTGTCCAATTAATAACACGTTTTTGAAAAATGGCTGAAGAGTCCCAAACAGACCATTTAGTTTTTCGCGAAAAAACCAGCATCCCTAACAACGCCTTCAGTTAATTACAAAATTTAAAGAATGAATTCAGAGACCCAAACATTCCAGCTGTCCATGGAGCCTGACGTAGCTAACAAGTCCTCCATTTCAAATTAACAACAGCATTCAAAACAGGGCTTCAGAAATCCATTCGATTTTTACAAATTGTGAATTTTTTTAATTTACTTTTTAATATATATGCATTTTATGTATATATTTGGGTGTGTGGGTGTAAGCACACAGAAATCCTGTATGCCTGTATGTAATGGTATGCACAATAAATTTCAATGAATTTTAAAATTTAATATGTAAATGAAATAAATGTGCAGTTCTTTCTCATTTCTGTTTCAGAGCTGGAAGAAAATCAACAACTCCTTGATGCCGAACTTAAGGAAGCTGCCACCGCGGAGACCAGAAGAGGTGGAGGGGGACATCCCGTCGACGGACGAAGCCGATCCAGAGTGGCGAACTGTGCAGTCGCAGCTGATACCATGCCCACTGTGCGGCCGGACATTCTTCCCGGAGCGGCTCCCTGTGCACAGGAGGGTGTGCAAGGGCAAGTCCAGTCCCCGCCCCCTCAAGAGAGCTTCTTCCATGAGGGAGCAGTCGGCTTCATCGCGGAATGAGGTTATAACTAAATTATAATTCTTTAGTAAAGCCCTTATTTCTACCTAGTTTTGACAACACGAAGCCTAAAGGTGTTTTAATAAATGCTCCATGAATTGCTTTTCGGAAATTTTTTTTCATAGATAATTTCAGGTCTCTTAAGGAAATAAATCCGAAAAACTCTCAAGCATTTAAGCCTACAGACGTGACATACAGACAGAGCCGTGATAGCGAGCCCCGGACAATACCTAGGGTTAGCGGATTTGGATATTATATTCGCCTATCACCAAAGGCCTTCATGATTCTCCAGTCAGATGACAATGCCCACCCCTGAGATGGCACCACCCTCTCAGAATCCAGGCTACACCAGCAGAAGGAATGTGGACGTCACAAATTAACGTGAACACATATCCCGCCTACGGAGCTCCAGCGGTGAGGAAGAATGCAATCACCACCCCAATTGCTGTCCGCGACGAGAGATAACTTAACTTTGCTAATCTTACGAAAAGCGCCCTGAAGCTACTGAACCACTGGAGCTCAACAGAAGGGGTGGCAGAATCACAACAGCTCTCATTTGTTATTCAACAGTATTTAGAATTGAACCTGATATTTCTGTCATCAGATTACGACGAGACTTTATACCTGATCTACAATATTTTTTTAACAAGCAATAATAAAAACCACCCAAAATATGGAATCATAGAACAATGTGTGTTTTCTAGATATCATTATTGCATTGGGTGAAAATACTAAATAGTATCTAGCGAAAAATTTCCCTGGATTCCAAGCCTGTGTAAATGATTAGCTTTCGTTTCAATTCAGCAAATTGTGAGTTCCATTCCCATTTCGAGAACAAATATTTGTTTTGGTTGAGAATCTGGAGAACTCGCTGTGACTGTCGAATGATAAACAAAATCTCAGTTTCAGTCAAGTCAACTGTAATCTGATTTGGTTTGTTAGGCAGTTGGGAATAATTAACTTTAGCACTTAAGCAAATGGGGTCGTTTTGTCTTATGAGTAGAACTCTAATGGTTCAATAGCTTCACACCACTTCCCGTTGAGATCAGAAAAGTAAAGCATTATTTGCCGCTAGCAATGAATGGGAGAGTGACCATAGGATTGCAGGATCTTCGTAGGTTGAGGATGTGTCCACATTAATATGTGATGTCCAAATTTCTTCCACTAGTGTGGCGTGGATGTAGAGAGGAGAGCGCCGACTCAGGTGTGATCTCGTCACCTGACCGTGGTTCAAAATTACGAAGCACTTGGTGATGGGAGGGTATAATCCAAGGCTTGCCTACGTCTCTATGTATGTATATCCTATGAATAGGATTCTTCTGAACAAAAGCTCCTGGATTAGATCTAAGGCACTGTAGAGTAAGAAGAGATGAACGAGTCCATTAATGTTTAAGTAGGTGCTCGAGGTTTTCCTAGATTTCCTCCCTTAAAAACTTTTTTTGGAGAAACCAAGGCGTGGATGTGTGTAAATAGATTGTAACCGTTTCTTCAGTTATTAAGGCAGTCAGAATTAGAAACGATTAAACCATAAAAGGACCAGCAGGGTACCAAAAAAATCAATAAGAACTACGTGGTAAATCGAATTCTTAGTCTAAACATATTGTTAAATTAATATAAAGGAAGATAATGTCAGGTGAAATAAATGTAAGAAATTATTTTGTGAATGTTTACTTCTTTTGTTCCTCGACTCATCACGAGCAGGATTACGGCTAATTATTAAGAACTAATTGTTAAAAATTATACAATTCAAAGGTTAAAATTAGATTGATCATTCTACAAAATGCAATCAAAATATTCATTGAGATGAATGTAAGCATCTCTACAGCAAATCATTTCCAGTTGTATCTAAGACGATGTTAATGTCAGCATAATACTTACAAACATCAGTCTAATGTTTAATGAACATAAGATGGGTAAGCAATGAGACACTTTCACATTTCTATAGTATTTCCTTCGCACCAAGATAATTATTTGAATAGTATAATAATTCTTTAATTATTTGAAATGAAGTGATGCTATCTTTTGCCAACAAAGTGAATCATAAGTCATAAATATGATTACAATAACAGATATTCTCAAGGTACTTGTTCCTGTTCTTCCGCAGGAGGAACAAAAGCCCGCAGCAGTGTACGTGCCCTGCTACATATGCGGTCGTCAGTTCGGTTCCTGGGTGATTTCAATGCATGAGCAGCAATGCCTCCGGAAGTGGAGAAGGGAGAACCATAAACTGCCGGACGATCAACAGATGGAGGAACCACAGAAGCTGCCCGGATTGTCTACAGGTGATTCATTTATTTTCACGCATTTTCTAATTCCCTTTAAGAAATTTCTAATAGGTTCTCTCCAGTATGACTTAAAAGGTGACGTTATTAAAAAAAGAGTCATAATGTTAAATTTCTTCTGTTCCATGCAATCAGGAATTCCTCTGATAAAATTTTCTTTCTGAATTGTGACTAATTGGCGGGAGATTTTCTCATTACCATGAGAGAATCTCCCGCCGATTCGTTTGTGCGTGTCTATTGTGGATAAAGATGCATTGCATTTTCGACAGGAGAAACTAGAAGAAAAACATTAAACTACTTCGGTTATCTAACCGCATTGAGAATAACATAAGGCGCTATCCAAAATATCGCCAATATTTAACATTTTTAACCCCCATTCCAAATGGATTATTCACTCAGTTTCTATAGTAACAATATTATCTTCCTCTCAGCAGCTTGGTTTGAGGCAGTTGCTATAGTGACAATACTATAGCAATTGCCTCAAACCAAACTGCTGAGTGGAAGATATTATTGTGGTAGACAGACAGTAGATGCCGAAAAATTGAAAGAATTAATTACACATTTTTGTCTGTGACTTTACGAATTAATTATAAGTCATGCTAAACTATCATACACATTAAGTAATATCAAACTTATATCTTAATTGTCCAGTTAACAATAAATACCAAAGGAGATCATCGAGGGAGATACTTTTCAATTGAATTAATTTATTTGAATCGATCGATTTCCTATCAAACCGAGTAGAGTGAGGGAGCATCTCAACATATTTTTTTGGAGTTCATTATTTATTATTCAGACAACGTTAGCCATCAGTTCGATCTATTTCTGCTTGATTTTTTTCTATGAACTGAACTGTAAAAAAATCACACACCAAGATATCCAATGACAGGATCATCACTTTAAATATTCTATTTATAAATTGAAAGGATTAATTATCAAACCAAAGTTTGGAATCAACTCAATCAATTTCTATTTTTTTTTATCCCAACTAAACTAATTAACTGTCAATCCAAAGAGAACCCACGAGGAGGTCAACCTCAAGCATATTTTATTTCTCAGTTGATTATTGAACTACTGACATGGTGTACGCTATCAAGAAGTTTAACATTTTATTTGCAAATTGATAGTTAAATTTTAAAAAAAATCCAATGTGTGTATTAACATTACGCAGATTTTCACTTTGAATTAAAATTGTTAGTTATCAAGCAAGCTATCGAATCAATTAACTTCCAGCATACTTTTAATCACAAATCAAATATTATCTATGATACCAAAGAAATCTGTAGAGAGAATCAACCTCAAGAATATTTTATACATATGAGTTGACCACAAAAATAACAATAAAGATGCCATTAACCATCAAGCAGTTCAACATCTAACGGATTTTCTCTGAATTGCACATTTAACTATTATACCAAAATGATCCGATATGTGGCTCAACCTCTAGAGATTTTACTTCTGCATCAAAGCTATTAATCATCAAGCTAAAACGAGACATCGAGTGAATCAATTTCTAACGCATCGCAAATGAACGATTAAGGAAGTTATATCGAAGACACAGACAAAGTGAACAATCAAGTGAATCAATATGTAATTGATTTCAACAGGATGTAACCTTTTGACTAGCCGTTTTGTTTACATCGCAAAATCTCGACCTCTTCTCCCCAACTGATTGCCTAACCCAAGCGATTACAATATCAATCTCCAAAGGATGCATTTTGGGCGAATGACGTTAAAATCTAGGCGAAGTCTTGACGTCGTCTCATTCTGATTTTTCCTGCTTTCCTATCCGTTATTCTTTATTACACTAGTTTTTAATTGCGTAAATAAATAAAACAAACTGAAGTATAGATGAATTTTCCACACTCTCTCGCACAAAATTTTAATTATGTTTAAATTCCAAAAATTTATTTGAATTCTGAAACATTATATAAAAATAAGCGGAGTATTTTATAGTGTGCTCTCTGTTATATAAGAAGATTATTGTATGCTCAGTATATTTTTTATTTATTATTAAATAAATATTATATAGAGAATACTATAACATAATTTGGTATATCATGATATATAGAGCAAATTAGAAATATAATATGAAATGAAATATTAAATATACTAATATAAAGTATAGGATTAGCAATCCACTCAGCACAAAAGTATACACAGTACCAAGTATACAATTATCACTTGTATAGGCAAATTTATGTTTAAAAATTCTAATTCATACTCGATTTCAATGAAATATTTTTTACAATAAAAACAGTACTTTTATAAAAATTTAAATATTTAAGAAAAATTTTCAAAATTGAAAAATTTTATAAATTTTATTAAAGAACTTCAAAAGACAATTTATAATTATTCCCTTGATAAAGCCTCAAACAATTATGCCTTTTTTAGAAAAAAATCTACTACTTTACTTTAAATGAAGAAATATTAAATTTAAGAAAGCAAAAAAAAAAAAAAAAAATCATGTAAAATAAATTATTCCGCAAAAATAACTATTTACAAAAAAGTATCTAGTTTTTTCATAAAAAACTTAAAATTAAAAATTATAACTTCAATATTCTTATATTTATCCAAATCCAAAATTTCATTAGAATCCAATAAAATTCCAATAGAGTACCTGTGGTTATAACACTTATATCTCGATAAATATTTCATTTAAATATCGTAAAAAATACTATGAAATCAAGGAATACATGGATAATTAATAAGAAACCAGTAATTAATTTTAAGTTGGATAATTAATAACAAGAAAATTAATTTTATGTCTACTGATAAATTGCATGATATTTGTTCATATGACCTTAAGGATGATTTTACTGATTACCCAATAGATAAACTCCTTTTGTTGAATTAATGTTTTATTTTTATGAATATGGGTCTTTATCATTCTCTATTGTATTCACTATTGATGGTGAAATATTTAATCAATGTAACTATAAATTGTAGATCATTAAAGTTGTTGAACGTACCACGCATTTAAAAACAATTTCTTAATTTATATTCATAATTCAAAATTATTTCTTTATAAAAAAAACTTTACTAAAAAACGCAATATTGTAAATATAAATATATGATTTTCATTTTGACACCGTAAAACCAATGAAAATCTAGAATATTCGTTACTAAATCTTTATTTGCTATCAATTTAGAAAATAAAATGATGTCATAGTATTATCAATGCAAACACTCATGCAGACAACAAAAACATTTTCGATAGTTTTAAATCTGAAATTAAAGTAAATTTATTCTAAAACGCAAATTTAAATACAATTATTCAATTATATATAGTTATAATGAAATGAGAAATATTCTTACTCAAAATGTATAAACTTGTTATATTTAATTTTTAAATATTGTTTTTCCAAAGCTTCTTTTTCCAAATTTTTCATTGATTCAAATTATTACCATAAATTATGAGTGCTCAGATTTTAAAAAAAAAAAAAAAAAAAAAAAAAAAAAAAAAAAGAGAGAGAGAGAGATTTTAGCTTTACATTTTACCCTTACATTTACATTTTACTTAGAAAAGTTTTCTCTTTCGGTTATTTTAGACGTGAAAATTTTCTACATATTTTTAATGTGTTTAATGAAACTATTTTCTTAATGTACTGGAATATGCTTCTTAAAATAAGAATTTTTTAATATTAAAATAAAAACTTAATCTTATCTTAAATTATTTTGAATATAGTGTTCACTCAATGGCATTATTTTCTTTCTCTTTCAAATATATTTTAAATAAATAATTTTACAGTACTAGCAATTTGATTTTTAATGTTCAAAATTATGCAGGCATGTTAATAAATATTTATATGGCAAAAAATTGCATTTAATGACCGAATATAAAGAATAAATAGTAGGCAGAAAATATAAAACTTCAATAATTTTTTTTAATATCAGAAATTAAGTTTCGTTTTTGACGAGGTGTTTCCTTTTAAACAAAATAATGCTGTTTCTTAAAAAAATTTTTTTGAGAGTTAAATTTTAAGGTAGGAAGAAATGATGCAACAATCACGTGAACAAAAAAGAAAAGCTCTAAAAGCTTATGTATATGCAATTTCTCCTAATAAATAGTTGGAGGTCATTATTATTCGATTTCCACCGTTGTGTCCCATTGCGATGCCTGGAAGACATTTATCTATCCTGATACTGCAAGTTTGAGAAGAAATTCCCCCTTTTCGTATAAGGTCAGTCTACATCTGGATACAAATATTTTGAACAAAAGATGGCGCTAATGATAAACACGTACACCAAGGCGAATTTCCTTACGATAGTAACGGGACAGTAAGACCAAGGGGCTGCAACATCTCTTGTGATAGAAACAGCCTTTCTTTATTATGGAGCAGCTTACAATAATTTCACAGACATGCTTAAATACGTCTCAATAACATTCATCTTTCCGTGTAATGCTTCTTTATACTGAAAGTGAATCTATGATATTCTCATACTATCATTACATTTCAATGATTTTTAGGAAATAATAAAGATACTAATAGTTTTATTAATCGAATGAGAGTAAAATTGATATGATATATAACTTATATACATCTATTACAATAATAGTAATTATAAAAGCAATTTATCAGGAGATGTGACATGAAATATTTTACTCGTAATCATTCGTTTTATTTCGAAATTTTTTGTAGGTTACATACATTTTTAATTAATTTAAGAAGACTCCTAAGGAATTTATATATATTTTTAATTTTTTATTCTTTTAAGATTTCATTAATAATATTTTAGCTTATGAAATTTTCTTTTTTAGGGGAGAGATTTTTACTGTGCTATTTTTTATCAAAATAAAATTAAACTAATACAATTTTATTTATAAAAGGAAATATAAAATATTAAGCTTTTCTAGAATATTTTTAAGGCTTTATTATAATTTAGTGTAAAATATCCTGTGAGATATACACGATCATTTATCTTTTTTTCATCAGTAATTATATGGTATTCCTCCTTAGAAACGGAAAAATACATTTTAGTGTAAACTTGCAATTACATAGAGATAAAAGTACTATATATGTACACTGATGTGCCCCTGAAATAGGGATACCTATTAAGTAACGAGTTAGGCCTCCTCTGGCCTTGATAACAGCTGCCACACGAAGAGGCAACAAATTTTTGGAAATGTTACACGGGAATGGCTTGCCAAATATCGACTAAAATTCTCCATAATTCAGTAATGTCCATTGGTGTCCTGGCCTTTCAAGCCTTCTTCCAAAATATGCTCAATATTTGGGATATTTTGGGCTTCTAAGTGACCAATTTATGACAGAAAAGTCAGAGAAATGTTCACCCAGCCAGCCAGTAGTCAACCGAGACTTAAGAACGGTACAGTTGTCTTGTTGGAAAACTCCATTACCATGCTGATAACAGAGCAGTATAAACGGATGGAGGTGATCACCCAGCAATTCTACGTACCGAATTGCGTTGAGGGAGGTTGGCACACAGACCAAAGATCCCAAACAGGTCCAAGAAAAAACACCCCAGATGTTTTTCATATTTTAAAATCTTTATTTTATATAATGATATCGCATTTAAATTAATATTCTTAAATGTTTCCTTTTATAATAACCCAATAATTTGAAAAATATTTTCAGGTTACGAAATAATTAATAAATATAATATTGTACAATTCATTTGTAAAAATTATGTTGATATTTAGAAAGATAGAAATTAAAAATTAACAAATTAATTCCTTTTTATGCAATTTCATTTTTGGCATTTATACTAGCCAAATTCTAAAAGGTGAATAAATATGATAAATGATTTGCAAATCTAAGTCGAAAAAAATTTTTTACTCAATTTATAGATACAATTATTTTCTATATAAATGTGTCTGCAATTTTTGTGTGAAAGACACTAAAATTTATTAATTATTTGAAAATGAAAATACATAAGAATTATAATTGCATTCTTGTTAATAATATTTTTATTTTATTAGTAATTAATATAATGGAAGTGTTCTAGAATACTATCAAAACTTTAATTAACTTCTAAATGTAACTCCATGTATCATATGATAACTACACCGTTCTAAGATGAGTTGTATGTTCATCCCCTGAGATGGAAAAAATGCGGAAGTTATTAATACATTTTTAGAACGATTTCAGGGCCGTTTAATCAATGTTTAAAATTAAAAGATTTTTTAAATGTTCGCTCTGATAGCGTTTTTTCTAGACTATACGTCAGTAGTGTGCATTTGACAGAGCTGGCGCAGTAATGTTTAGGCCATAAAGCGCCCCCATAAAATTTCCACCCACTTTTAAAAGCAATGGTGTAAAAAGCCCCATAAAATTCCCACCCACTTTTAAAAGCAATGGCCCAAAAACCCCCATAAAATTCCCACCCACTTTTAAAAGCAATGGTGTAAAAAGCCCCATAAAATTTCTACCCTCTTTTAAGAACAATGGCCCAAAACCCCCCATAAAATTCCCACCCACTTTTAAAAGCAATGGCCCAAAAATCCCCATAAAATTCCCACCCACTTTTAAAAGTAATGGTGTAAAAAGCCCCATAAAATTCCCACCCACTTTTAAAAGCAATGGTGTAAAAACCCCATAAAATTCCCATCCACTTTTAGGAACAATGGCCCAAAAAAACCCATAAAATTCCCACCCACTTTTAAGAACAATAGCCCAAAAACCCCCATAAAATTCCCACCCACTTTTAAAAGCAATGGTGTAAAAAGCCCCATAAAATTTTCACCCACTTTTAAAAGCAATGGTGTAAAAAGCCCCATAAAATTTCCACCCACTTTTAAGAACAATGGCCCAAAAACCCACATAAAATTTCAACCCACTTTTAAGAACAATGGTGTAAAAACCACCCACAGAAATCAACCCCATCCACTTTTAAAAGCAATCTACCCACTTTGAAAATATAATGGCTCCCATAAAACTTTTCACAAAAGCGCAATAATTTATTTTCGAAAAAGTCGCTGAGACGGCAAGGGTATACCCTTCAGTGAACACCACCTTTTTCTCACACCCCTTTTAAAAAAATTTCTTAACCCCATATAATTAATTTTCTCTACTTTTAAAAAAGTAATATCAAATACTTGTCCATTTAAAAAAAAATTAAGCTTCCAACCTCCCATAGACCCGTTTTTAGAATTCACCTTCGGTGAGCACTCCCTTTTTTCGCAGCCAAAAGGTAGAGAGATATTTCAAGTATTTAAAGACAACAAATATATAAACAAAGAAATGAATAAAAAGAAAACCCATTTGATTAAAGTGTGTACTCGCATCTCATTAATTTATAGCTTTCGAGCAGAACTTCAAAAGCTTCAATCAATGATACCCCTAAATGAAAAGGTCATTGAACACTTAGGAAATTTAAAAGAAAAGTTTCAAAAAATAATTGAGAGTCTTGATGAGAGCTGAAGAAAAATATTGTTTTATGAATACAAAATGGAAGAATTCCAAGTCTTTATCTTTTAATAGTTCGAAAACTATTAAAAAATATATATCTATTTTTTTCCCCGAGCACTATAATTTTAAAATATTGATTGAAAAATTTCAACGCAACCTCTTTGGGGAATTATTATTCAACAGGGCATTTCTTAAAAAAAATAGCAAAACGGTCCGCCAGGTCAGTGATACCAGAAGTCCAGTTCCAACAGTTGTTTACGAATTCTAGAACCAGAGTTCCAGCATCACTGACCTGACAAGCAGGGCCTGCATATATTATATTAAGTACAATACAAGACAATACAAACACAACATCTAAATGGACATAGATACCACAAGTCTCAACCCACCACTGATGTTTCGCTCCGTGGTTCGATCCATAAGTGAGCTTAACGCAAATAGCATTACACTATTCACGAAAGCTGCTACCAAGCCGAGGCTGGGGATCGAAACCGCGATCTTACGGTTTCTAAGCTTAGACTTCGCCACGGAGCTACTGGGTACCCGTCAGAGAGAGAACATCTAAGTAATATATACATGTCACGGAAGACGAAAAGACGCTGAAATATAGTTTTAAACAAGTCATTTCTCCCTCAGAGTTTGAAAAATCTTTAAAATATCGAAGACTGCAATTTATCTGATTGAAAAGTATCGTCAAAAACACTTCAGAAATTAAACGTAAACAAGCGAAAAATTTTCTATACCAGATTCCGAGTCCAGTTCGTGCTGCCATCCAGTGGTAGTTAAAATTAAACGTCATCCAGACAGGAAAAAAAGAAGAACCAGTTTCTCTCTCACTTTTACTCAAGGTCGCAGCCTTTCCGCTTCCTCTTTTTATTCATTTAAAGAAATGAGAATAATAATAAACAGAAATGGAAAATACTTACGACTTATTCGGCGACATGATAGCGCTCTACGGGAGTGTGAACTGTAGAATGACTAGTTTAGCGAGGGTGTGTCAGAAGTTATTCTTATGTATAGAAGAAGAAACTGAGAAATATCAAGAAATTCATTCCCTGATTTTAAAATATGTTATTCAAATGCATCAAATATTGCATGAAGAGAAGAACAAAAATGTTTGGAAAATGGGGTGTGATATTTTATCTAAACTGGACAAATTTCTTTAGATTTTAATGATTTTTAAAACCATTAAAATCAAATATCGAATTGAAACATTTTGGCTGGTTGAGACTTCCCGACATCCTTACTCCCCAAATACACAAAGAAAAGAGGTTTCAAATTATTGAGTTTTAAATAATCTGACGCCATTTTATCACATCTTTAGTAGCGATACGAGACAATCAGGCAATTCTACTACTATTCTATTTCCATATCTTGTGGTTACCTGTTTAATTTCAGTGACAGGATATTTTTCGTGGATGTTGAGATCCCTCATTTTCCTGAATGTCTTTGCTCCATCTTCTAATGAACTGAGTGCGTTCAATTTATTTAACAATTCCATTTTGCGTTTATTATATGAGAAAAAAATTTTATTTCTTTCAATGCGAAAAATTATGTACTTACCTACACTCATAGCTTTGATTTGTCTATTTTTTAATGATTCTATCTCTTCTATATTTAGTATGCCAAGAGGTATGTGAATAAGTGACCCATTCTCTAAGCGAATCAAAATTTTATTAGTATGGACTACAATATCAGAAATCAGGTATTCTCGGTCCAGTTCTTTATAAGTTCGAATATGTACAGAATTAAGTTTCTCCATTTATTTATGGAGCTAAAAAAATTCTAACTTTTCAATGTGTAAATAGGGTTTCAACTTACATTGTCCTCCTGTCAATACTGATAAAGTTAATACATCATTCTGTTTGCCCATACACAAATAAAATGATTGATTCTTCATTGACACGTGTTTCCTTATCGAGAAAGACCTCTTTACCTTTTTCTAATCGTATCTTTGGTTTCTCATTCATGTTATCACATGCTACGAAAATTGTTACTTTCATATATATATCGAGTGGTAATTTTGAGTCTAAGAGTTACGAAGTAAATCTATTAAAGGGGAAAGTTTTGAAACCACTTCCCGTAAATTGCATTCCTCTATCTGTAGAGGCACAGAATGTCTTAGTATCAACATAATATTTATTAGCACAATCTGTATCATATTGAGGTCTTTTCACAACCGAAATTCTTTGATTGTGAGCATAATAGTTTTTATTAATTTTATTCCATGGAATTCAGTAATAATCAAGATGTTTTTTTAATAACTACATCGTTTACATTCACAGGCTCTTTCACATTTGACACCACTTTATTGTTAGTATCATAACAATCATCTTTTAAAATCAAAGCATTATTTTCAAAATATTGTTTGTTGACACCATCGTGACTAGCGCTTGGCTCCGCAAGATGTGCGATTGCTCTATTTTTAGCATTATAAGCCTCCCCATGGAGCGTTAAAGCATTACTTTCAAAATATCGTCTATTCACCACATTTTTCTCAGATTCCGGATCTTTCACATTATTTATCGTTTTACCTTTCGCATCAAAATTTCCTTGAGGTGTGTGTAGTAAACTTATGTTTCGCAACTGGTCAACCACTGTATCTACATAATCTCTAGTTGTAGAATCAGACTTGTCAACTGGAGCTAAAAGATTGATAATTCTTTTTCCTTTTGCATCATATTGTTGATCATTTTCTGAAAGGACTAAACTTTTGTTTGACAAATCTCGAATGGATGACCTCAGATTCTTCCTACATCTGTCTACGTAAAATTTTGTAGTCACGTCATTATTTTCTAAAGGTTCTCCAGCATTCCTTAATATCTTTTCCTCCATATCATAATTATCATCATGTGTCAGTTTAAACCCTATTCCTGGAATGCCAGGTGGCCCTTCTTTGAGTTCTTCCTCAAAAAGTGGATAGTATGCTGTCATTTCTTTATTTTAATATGAATAATTTCAATAGTCTTTCGACTATTAAAATTAAAATTCAGTTCCATTTATAGCTTTAATGTTTTGATCATGGTAATATCTTGATTCTTTATGTTTAAGTAACATTTCTTGCGTTCTCGTAAGATGAAATAGAAGACATAATTCTTGGTGGTGTTGTTTCTCAATCGCCAGTTGAACTCTATAGTCAGGTTATTCGTGTCTGTATAATTTTCATGGTGAGCCAGGTTGAAGCAAATGATTGGATATAATTTACCAAAATTGGAATAATTGACCATGCACCCTGTTTCTGGTGTAAGGGTGTTGAGTCCAGACTCCAAAAGAGCTGTGTATAGGCGATTGTAATCACCTTTCTCAAAATCCATCATGTAACTAACAGTTGGAACCCTTACATTATTAACCATCAACCAACATTCCATCATATCTAAGTTGTCGAATAACATGTTGTTCTCTTTTACATTTTCATATCTTTTAGTGTATTGTGGTATGACGTACAAGGACAATACTTCGTCTGAAGTAGCATTTATGGAATAAGACCCGCTTGAATTCTTTAAGAAAATATTCGACTTTACAATGCTATGTTGGTTCCAGTTTATTTCAACAGGCTTATCTGATAATTTTAACTCATTAAATTTTGCAGCTGCTGAATTCTTAAATCTAACATAAGGGAGCCAAAGTGATAAATCTTCCACAACAACTTTGTAATCCTTATTTTGCTCATCTGTATACAGCATGTTCTGACTATTATTTCTCTGAAACTCAAACTTGACTTGGAATCCAGTGATGACCTTTTTGTATTCATTGAAGAAATCAAATACGTATTTTAACGGGATCCATATAGTGACAGTTTTGCAATTTTGAGTAAGTTTGCATCTCTCTTTGAATCCTTGATTATACTCATCGTTAGTTCTTAATTTTTCGAAAAATTCAGTTATCTTAGTTGTATCTACCAAAGTTCCATCATATTTCAAGGGTTTTCCGTCCGCTGTGTCAGACGTATCTACGTAGAAGAGCATATTCGTAGCTTCCGAAGTAGAATAGTCAGGAGTGAAATGAATTAGACCTAACACATGTCGCATGAGAGCAGAATAATTAATGTTGGTTTCGATTTCAGTGTTGCCCAATGTAAATCTGTTGGCGTTTATTAAACCACCTCCATTCACGAGAGCTACATTATCATTCGCTATTGCTGTTCCATTACTGTTAACAATTTTTAGCTTTTGTTGTAAATATCCATTAGAATATAAGATATTGGAGTTAGTGTCATGTATAAAGAAATGGTAAGTGGCATTCTCAGTAGAACTATCGCTGTTTTCATGCCTCACTTCTCTATACTCGAGACTTTCGATGTCATCATCGTAATAGTAATCGGTGTTGTTTAAATCAAATATTTTATTCATTTATTATAAAAACAATTTTTTGTCTTAATTTAATAGCTATATGGCTATTAAATCAAAATTCACAGAAATTTCAGTCCAGCCCCATGTTTTTTCTTCTTTGAAAATATTTCATACAGCTTATCATGGACAAACTGTTTGGCTAACGCAGAGGGATTCTGTAAAAAAGCATCTGAAAAGATCCCTCTTCCTTGTATCTTCTTGCTCTTCCTTCGAAGTCTATGTTTATTCATTTCTTTATTTAGAGGGCAATAAAATTGTATTGTACTTCTTGCTTATTGAGGGAATTAAATCACCTCTATGGTTCGTTATTCTCATTCTGATTCTGTGAACACTCTCCATCCGGACAGGAAAGAATAGAGGTTTTTCAAATGATTTTATGATTTGACTGCCGGGACGATTAACATTCGTAAAGGAATAGATTACGTTTGAAGAGTGAAAGCCGTTAATGTAGGCTCCCTCCGCGACATCACAGTGTATATAAATGTTATCATTCCCACCGGATAAGTCGGCAATGTACTTTCCTACTTGTTCAGACTCTTCATATATTTCAGGTTCGAACCTAATAGTTTATGCAGGTTTTTGCATTTTTGTTAAATCGATCTTATACTCATCTTTTAACTTGATGGCTATTCTTTGTCGTTCCTCGACTATACCAAATAGAATTGGTGGATCGTTCCCAAAAAATTTCAGCATGTAACGGTTCAACCCTTTAACGGTATAATTTCCATCTGGGAGCGATAGATCAAACCACTGATGTCCATCATAGTATGAAAAGGTCTCATCTTTAATGTTATCCCAAGAAACGTACATTGAAAAGGACTGAAGAGCAATCTGCTTAAACCTAAATGGTCTGGAATATTCAATTGTAAAGTCTTCTGACTTTTCAGAGTTTTTCGAATCTAATATTAATAACACCATTTATTTATAGAGAACATTTTTTTCATTATAGTCACTAGGTTCTTGGGTAAAGGAATACAGAACATCTTCAACAGATTTACCTTTGTTTCTTTCACTAATATACTTCATGCAAAAGTAGCCACATTTGACGGAGGCTGGGTGTTGTAAAATGCTTGAGTTATACCCTATTTTTTTCCCAGAACTTTGTAGATATTTCTTTATACTGGTGGGAATTTTGTAAATATGTTCTCCAAATGGATCAAAATATTCGACGAAATTGTTATTAGGATCGTTATAGTAACCTACCCAATGTGTACCAGGTCCTGTAGCTATGTCCAAATTAATAATGCCGTTCTCAAATCGTCTCATCTTTTTAGGTAACAGATCCGAAGTAAAGACACCCCTAAACCCTTTTTCTTGCTTCATATTGTCTTCAATCACTTCGTTGGATATTCCCAATTTTGATAGACTCCCTTACCACGGGGCTTTTTTTGAGCACAACCTGATCCTGAAATTTTATACAAAGCTTTCTTTGCTCCCCATCCAGCTGCCCCACTTGCAGCACCTAAAGCCAGTGCCTTAGCTCCGGCAATTAAGGCCGGTAAAAAGGGAGCTAGAAAGGCTAAAAACCCACCCGTTTTCTTGAGCTGCGTCTTGCTGATAGTAATTCTCTTTCCCTTCCCGATTTGAGCTATTTGTGTTTGAGTTAAGTACATGTCATAGTTAGATGGTTTTGTCCTGTCTATTTGTAGGGAAACTTCTCCTTTTTGGTATGCAGATTTTAATTTGGCAATCTGATGATCACTTAAGTGTATTTTAGTTTTAACGTAGTTACTCATTTATTTAATAAGAAATTTTTATAGTATTCTTTTACTTGCTCGTTGTTTAGAGTTCCTTCTCTTAATAATGCATCCAGTAGATCGATGATTTGAGTATGTAACTTTTTACTCTTGGATCCATTGCAAATTTTATCGGTGAATCGAGCCAAAATTTCTAATTTGTCTTCCACTCCTTTACCGAGGTATATTTCCTTTCTTTGTAAGTGCTTCAGTCGCTCTCGATAATCTTCTAATGTAATCATATGTTCCCTTAAATAATCAGCTTTAGATAATAGTCTATCTTCTCTTTCCTCATCTTTTTTGGTCATTCGAGCTATCTGACTCATAAGGTTTCCTTTTTGACGAGCAAACTTTAAGTATGTACTCTTTACTCTATTGATAACTTCTTGTAGAGCATCCTTGGATTCGTTGTACAACTTTGAGGGTCTTGGAAAGTTATTTTTCTCTAAAAACTCTACATCCAAATCTTTATCAAAATAGAAGATATCCGGAGTCGCTGGAGATGGTTCAATCGCAAGAGGAATCTTATCAACAGCATCTTTTATAGCCTTAAAGTGTTCTTTTCTAGTAACATCTTGTTGGTGAAGTTTCTCGGTTACAGGCTGGTGAAATTCAGACAAAGTTTTCTGGAAACCTAATTTTTGTTCCAGATTTTGTTCGTTGTTCTTTCTAATCTCCGCCTGAATCTTAAACACTTTCAGGTCATTCTTAACTTCTTCTCTTAGCTTCTTGTTTCGCTCTTTTTGTAAAGCATTCATTTATTAATAAGCGAAATATTTTTACTGCAAGCAAATTATTTTTACTGAGAGCAAATTATGTTTTTACTGACAGCAAATTTTTTCCAACATTAAATAAAGATGATTGCAATTGAAGATTATACAGAGCCAGAAGAATTAGCCGATGCAAATCAGCATTATTTATTACCGAAACACCCTTTCAGACTTCTGATCGCTGGAGCTTCGGGTACTGGTAAAACGAATTTATTGCTGAATTTTATTTATGATTATCTTGAGTTTGATAACTTGTTCATTTGCGCTAAAGATATGTTTGAACCTAAGTACACTAAACTGAAAGAAAAGTACACTATGTTTGATGGTGTGGATATTAAAGACGTATTAGCAAAGTATCCCAAAAAGAAGAAGAAAATTTTGCTCGAGTTATATGAAAAATACGTCAAGAAAGAAACCGTATTCTCCTCTGATACAAAAGACTTTATTACAGTGGACGATCTGGACCCCTCTTGCAAAAATGTTGTTGTCTTTGATGACTGTGTGACAGAGAAAGACCAGAAGAGTATAGAAGATTTCTTCATCAGAGGTAGGAAGAAGAATGCTTCAATCATTTACCTCTCTCAATCCTATTACAGAACGCCCATTGTCATCAGGAGAAACTGTAACTATTTAATATTTTTCAACCTCCAGCAGAGGGAGATTCAGCAGATTATAAGAGAGGTAGATGGCAGTTTGACGAAAGAAGAGTTCAATCGATTGTACAAAAGTGCATGCAACAACCATATGATTTTTATGCTTGATTTAGTGAATCCGTCCTTGAGATATCGGAAAAAATATTTCATCCCTATAAATAAAGATGGAAGAATACTTACGGAAGAAAATTTACGTGTATAGAAAGAGCTACCACCATTATCATAAGATAAAAATTTCGCTATCCATTACAAAGTTCCTCTGCAGTTCATTGGGTTTATCCGCTTTTGCGATGGTACCCTTAGCCGCTCTGAGCTTAAGTGCCGGTATAGTTGAAGTTATCGAAAAGTCCCTGAATATCGTGGAAAGGAAAGAAGAGTATAAGCAATCATACAAGTTTTATAAACAACTGTTGAATTCTTTCAAATCAAATGCATTATCAGAAGAAGACGTGTACAGTAGGGAGGATGATTTTATCAACAATTCAGTCTACTTACCCAGAGAAAAATACATGAAACAAACCCAGCTGAACGGCTATGAATATGTGTGTAAATAATTTTTTACATATAAATAAATGAAGAAAGGAAAAGGAGTTATTAACTCTGCAATTAACAATTTACCGTTTGAAATGCATCTGCCTGGTCACCAATTTACAGGGCCAGGTACTCAATTGCTCAGAGGTAAAACGAGATTAAATCCAGATTTAACACACAAAGAATGGAGTAAGCCCATTAATAGAGTCGATGAGGCAGCCTATAAACATGATGTGTGTTACCTAAAAAACAAAGATACCGAAACAAGAAACAAGGTGTGCGACTCAGACATGATAAAAGAGCTTGAGGATATTCCCAATCCAACTCTCCGTGAAAGGTTAGATAGAGCTGTTGTGAAGCCAATTATCAAAGCAAAGAAGACATTTGGAATGGGCTCAAAAATATACTGCCTAAAATGTAAAACCCACACTGAGACGAAAGACGTACAGCACGCTACCTCTAAGAACGGCAGACCTATGATAAAAGGGATCTGCACGGTTTGCGGTTCTAAAAAGAGTCGTTTTTTACCGCTAAAGGGGTAACTGAGGACCCCAAAAAAGTTTATTACGATCCAGAGACTGGATATTGTGGTATAAACGAACTCAGTAGAAAAACAGGTTTAAGTCGAAAAAAAGTCTCAGATTTCTTACATCAACAAGATGTTTACACAAAACATAAACCACTCATCAGTAAGTTTAAAAGAAGAAGAACTTATGTGTCACATATTGATGATCAATGGCAAGCAGATTTGTTATTTCTAAAGCCATTTTCAAAATCGAATGATGGCTACAACTACTTGTTAACAGTCATTGACATTTTCAGCAAATATGGGTGGGCTGTGCCTATTCGTAGAAAAACGGGGGAAGAAGTGACTAAGGCATTTAAGAAGATATTTAAAGTGAGAGTTCCTCTTAAAATCCAAACTGACAAGAAGACAGAGTTCATCAACAAAGAAACACAACTTCTGTTTAAAGAGAACAAAATCCACTGGTTCACAACTGAAAACGTTGAAATCAAATGCTCCGTGGTGGAACGATTCAACAGAACTCTAAACGATAAAATTCGGAAATATTTAGCGGCTAACAATACCAATAGATACATAGATGTATTGGATCAGTTAGTGAAAAATTATAACAACTCTTACCACAGAAGTATAAAGATGATGCCGGTTGAGGCCAGTCTAGAAAAAAACAGTGGTGAAGTCTACCGCAATTTGTTCAAAGAAAAAGTCCTGCATAAACCCAAATACCAAGTAGGAGATATAGTTCGAATATCAATATATAAAACGACTTTCAGAAGAGGTTATGAGGCAACCTTTACAGAAGAAATATTCGTCATCTCTGAAGTATTAAAAACCGATCCAGTCACTTATAGAATAAAGGATTTAAACAATGAAGATGTAAAAGGAACCTTTTATGAAAATGAGCTGGTAAGGTATGATGTGTACAAAATCGAAAAAATTCTCAAAAAGGTGGGGAATAAATACCTGGTGAAGTGGTTAGGTTATCCAGAAAGTAGTTGGATAGATAAGAAAGATTTAGTTAATTTTTAATAGCTGACAAAAGCTATTAAAAATTCCAGTTTAAAGCTTCGAAGACGGTTCGACAGATTTCTTCATTCTGATCAAGCGTTTTCTTCATTTTGGGTAACTTAAGTGGTACCTGAAAATCTCTTTTCCGTAACAGATGAAATAAAACGCTTTCTTTGCTGATTACGTTTTTCCGCTCTGGAAACAATTCTTCATATTTATGGATAAATTTAAGAAACTCAACCAAAATCTCATCTTCTAAGGGGATATTAAGCCTTTTTAACCATTTAGTAAGATTTTTCACTCTTCTTTGGCTCCTCTGTTGCATCTTCATCATCAAATATAATTGCTTTCCATCTAGAGGACGTTTATTAGGATTGTATCTCAGCTCTTCATGACATGTCATACACAAGTAAAATTCATAATCATCTTTTATTATATATTCGTGCTCACACTTTTGAGTTGAAGGCACTTTGTTGTCTAGACCAAAGTGTCTTAATATTTCCATCATTTCATCTGACATTTATTATTAAAAGTATTCCTTTTAACTTCTTTAATATCTTACGCACTCTGTCAATTGGGAGGATCTTTCATTGGAGAAAAATCTGAAAAAGTTCTTATGAAAGTAAAAGCTGCCCCTCAGATGTGAAGGGCAGCTTTTACGAGATAAGAGAACAGAACAACGATTCTCTCAACAAGCAGGCACCATGAAAATTGAATGATCAATATTTTAAGTATTTAAAGAAACGAGATATATATATAGAGAGAGATAATAAAGATGGAATCTAAAACAGTTCGACAGTTGCGAGACTACTGTCGGGAACATAATATTCGAGGATACTCGAAGCTTAAAAAGGCGGAACTGATCGACCTTATTCCTCCATTTCATTCATTCTCATCGAATCATAACGGCTTTCCCAGTTTTCACGATGACTCGTTCAGCAAGCAAAAGAAAAAGAGGGGGCGTAAAATCAGGTGTTGTGGTAAGTTATTTAAGGAATCAAGCATAAATAAGCACTGGCAAACTAAAGCCCACCAAAACTATAACCCCCCTCAGGAGTCTAGGCGAGATCAAAGAAATAGCATGACTATCAACCAACTACGTGAATTTTGTCGAATGCATGGCATTACGGGCTATTCCAAGTTAGGCAGGAAGGCAAACATTATAGCATACATAGAAAGAGTATTGTTTAACCGTCACTTCGCATTTGATTCTGATATATTTTCAGATTCACGAAAGAGAAGGCTATATACCTCCCAGGAAGTTGAGACGGCCTTTAAGTCTCGTTTGAAGACATACAATATTCAAAATGAACACAATCTAATGCTCCCCAAAGACTTCTTGAACGATATTTCATCACTGATCCGGGGCCTCATAACAAAACACCTAAAGAGGCTGCATGGCTTGAAGGTCAATTTCCAATTTCTCTGTGATTATCAAAAAGGGAAAGATGAAGAGATGGAGAAAAACTTCAAAACGGAAAATGAGGTCATCTTAGAATCAACTGATTTGGTAGATTATTACAGATCAGTTATTCAAAAGCTATTGACAGAGATGGAGGAGTTTGTTGCAAGAGGTTCAGGTTGGACGCTTGCTAGAATTAAAAGCATTGAGGTGAGAATCAATAAGTTTAACCCACTGAGAGGATCGTCCTACATTGATCTGCCTAAAAGAATTAAAGCTAAAAAAGCAGTCATTAACGTAAAAAACGAAGATAATAAGTGTTTCATGTGGGCAATACTTTCTGCACTACATCCAGTGGAAAAAGACGCTCAAAGAGTCACCAAATATAAACCTTATGAAAATGAGCTAAAGTTCGAAGGTATTGAATTCCCAGTGAAGATGGAAGATCGAATAATTAACAGGTTTGAGAAGTTGAATAATATATCTGTGAACATATATTCATATGAGAATAAAAATAAAGACATATACCCCTTGATGATAACTCGAAATAAAGCAGATAAACATATCAATTTGCTCTACGTAAAAAATGAAGAAGGGAACAGTCATTACTGTTGGATAAAAGACTTGTCAAAATTAATAAGTGCTCAATTAAGTAACCACGATGGAAGAATATACCCATGTGAAAGGTGTTTATTATTTTATCACTCTGAGGAAGATCTGTGCAAAAACATGAACCGGATTGTAGAAAAAATAAGGCCGTCAAAATACCAATGCCGAAAGTAGGTGATTCATTAAAGTTCAAAAATTATCATAAATCATTACGAGTACCTTTTACTATCAATGCAGATTTTGAATGTTTAACAAATAAGATGGATACCTGTCAACCTGATGGAAGCGCATCATACATACAAAAATATCAAAAGCATGAACCTATGAGTTTTTGCCTTTATATCAAATATAAACATGAAGACTACAAAGCACCCATCATTTATAGAGGCCCTGATGTCACTAAAGTATTTTATGATACATTAAAGACTGAGGCCCTAACGATAAAGGAAATTTATGACAAGCATCAACCAATCAAGATGACTGCTAAAGATGAAGAGCACTTTCAGGGAACTGATGTATGTCATATCTGCGAGTTGAACATCGGAACAGAGCCATCACCTTATTCAAACGAGGACCATGAAAAAGTTAGAGATCACGACCATTTACTCGATCCGTCAAAATGTGAATCAAACTATAGGGGTCCGGCTCACAGTCTATGTAACCTACACTATCGAAACCCTTCCTTTATCCCGGTTTTTATCCATAATTTATCCGGATATGATGCACACCTGTTTATAAAAGAACTAGGGGGTGATAATGGAGACATTGACGTCATACCTAACACCGAAGAAAAATACATCTCATTCAGCAAAGAGGTGGGGGCAAAAATGATAGAAACTGGTGAAGGAAAGAAAGCCAAGCTCCCTGGACTAAAATTGAGGTTTATTGATTCATTTCGATTCTTGGCCAGTAGCCTCGACCGTTTAGCGAAGAATGTGAAAGAGTTCAGAGAGACGGCCAAATACTTCCCAAAGGACAAGCTAGATCTTGTCACCAGAAAAGGTGTATATCCATACGATTATATGGACTCCTGGAAAAAATGTGAAGAAACCAAGCTTCCCTCACAAGAAGAATTTTACAACAGAATGACTGAATCACACATATCACATGAGGAATATGAACATGCCAAGAAAGTCTGGAATGCCTTCAACATTAAAAATTTAGGCGAATATTCCGATTTATATGTAAAGACTGATGTACTGATCTTGACTGATATTATAGAACATTTTAGGGATGTCTGCATTAAGACCTACAAACTGGATCCTGCATGGTACTTCACTGCACCTGGACTCTCTTGGGATGCTATGCTAAAGTCCACTGGTGTAAAGTTAGAGCTATTAAACAATTATGATATGGTACTTATGCTTGAAAAAGGTACCAGAGGAGGTGTATCGCAGTGCTGTAACAGATATGGGAGAGCTAATAATAAATACATGAAGGATTATGATAAAACTGTGGAATCTAGTTTTCTAATGTATCTCGACGCTAATAACCTATATGGTTGGGCAATGAGCCAACTCTTACCATATGGTGGTTTTAAGTGGAGAAATGCCGATATTGATGTGACCAAAATAGCGTATGATGCAGATAAAGGGTACATTCTAGAGTGTGAGCTGCACTATCCTGAATACTTGCATAATCTCCACTCAGACTTACCATTAGCCCCTGAGAACCGAATACCCGATGGTTCGAAGCAATCTAAACTGCTAACAACCCTGTATGACAAAGAGCAATACGTCATTCATTATAGGGTTCTAAAACAATATTTGCGGCTGGGGCTAAAGTTGAAAAAGGTGCACAGAGTGCTGGAATTCAACCAGTCTAATTGGCTACAGAAGTACATTGACCTGAACACTTAGATGAGGACCAAGGCAACCAATGAATTTGAAAAGGACTTTTACAAACTCATGAACAACTCGGTGTTCGGAAAGACGATGGAAAATATCAGGAAACGCTTCGATACCAGACTTCTGTGCGATTCCAAGAAAGCGGAAAAACTTATAGCTAAACCGAGTTTTAAAGGTAGAACTATATTTGATGAAAATTTGGTGGCTATACATATGAACAAAACTAAAGTAGTCTTTGATAAACCCATCTATGTTGGGATGAGTATCTCTCTTAGACTTATCCAAGCATTTAATGTACGACTTTCACTATAATGTGATGAAACCAAAATATAGGGAGGATGTTAAACTGTTATATATGGACACGGGCAGCTTCATATACGATGTAAAAACGGAGGATTTTTATGAAGATTTGAAAGGAATGATTGACTACTTTGATATGTCAGATTACCCAGAAAATAATAAATATGAAATGCCAAGGGTAAATAAAAAGGTTCTGGGGAAAATGAAGGATGAGCATGCTGGAAAAATCATGGAAGAATTCGTCGGATTAAGATCAAAAATGTATGCCTGCAAGACTGAAACAGACTTGGTGAAAAAATCCAAAGGGGTCAAGAAGTGTGTTGTCAAAAATAGGATCTCCTTTGAGGATTACAAGAACTGTCTATTCAAGCAAGAAGTGCAGCACAGAACCATGAATCTCATTAGAAGCACAAAACATCAGCTTCACTCTATACAAGTAAATAAGATTGCCCTCTCCGGGGAAGATGACAAGCGTCATATATTGGAGGATGGTATTAACACATTAGCTCTCGGCCACTATACAATTAAAAAGTAAATGTTTTAATAGTTTTCGAACTATTAAAATATATTTTAGAATTCGCGATTAAGTATCAAGCTGCTCTCGACCAGATATTTTTCAACTTGAATGTCGATATGAAAACAAGAGCAATTCGATATATTGCAAGCAGAATAGTGCTTGTATAACCTCCCATTTTCATGAATACAAATTTTTCTGTTCGAATATAACTTTAAGCATTCGCTTAGTTCAAGCAGAACTTTAGCCAGCGAAGGTTCAAAACTCTCTATATTTTCTTCTATTTTTTGTATCCTCTGTCTTATGACAATTGCATTAGTAACAGCTCCCCTTATCATTGTGTTTCTTTATTCTAGACTACTTTTTTTTAACTCCCTTTAATCCTATGCAGCAGAGAGGCATCTGAGAAAAAGGAGGTGCGCGCCGAAGGGGGGACCCTGCCGTCTTTGTGTAGAACCATTAATTTTTAAAAGCGAGTTTTAAACCATTGTTTTATAAAATTAGTTTAAGCCATTACTTTAAAAAAGAGTTTTAATGGGCGATTTTTTTAAAAAGGGGATGGAAAAATTATGTTGTTTTCTTATACCATTAATTTCTAAAAGGGTTTCGATTTTAGTGGCTAAAATGGGGCTCTCTAAAAGTGAGTGAGGTTTTTTGGACCATTGCTTTAAAAAGTGGGTGGAAATTTAATGGATGGTCTTCACACCATTTCTTTTAAAAGTGGGTGGAAATTCAATGGGTGGTTTGAGAGCCATTGTTTTTAAAAGTGGGTGGAAATTCAATGGGGGTTTTTTGGGCCATTGTTCTTAAAAGAGGGTTGAAATTTTATGGGGCTTTTTGGGCCATGGTTCTTAAAAGAGGGTTGAAATTTTATGGGGCTTTTTACACCATTGCTTTTAAAAGTGGGTGGAAATTTTATGGGGCTTTTTGGGCCATTGTTCTTAAAAGTGGGTGGGAATTTTATGGGGGCGCTTTATGGCCTAAACATCACTGCGCCAGCTCTGTCAAATGCACACTACTTACGTCTACATCGTGATTTCCATGATAGAAGAGCTTTTCGTAAAATCTCCAAGCGTTTTGTTTTCTATTCCTCTTCTACTACTTTCTAGAGTTCATCTATCGCGGTGGGTTTGCGTTTAGAAAGAGCTCTTTTTAACAGAGGAAAGGCCCAATAGTTCATAGGTGAAACGTCAAGGGACTTTGCAGTAATATGTTGAAAAGGTATATATGCAATACCTGTATTAGTCTTCAATTTTTTAAGAAATGCAGTGGTAGTTTTTAAGTAAGATTTGTAGCTTTGTCTTGATGAAGGGTACAAGTTCAGTATCCCCATATATGACTTCTCGCCAAATCTGGCGCCCTTTGTTTATTTCGTAGTGTTGCCGATTTCAGCTTTTGTTTTTATTGTAGTGTTGCCAAATTCAGTTTTAGTTACTATTTCTTTCTTTCTTTTTTTTGTTGCCACTATTCATTTTATTTGTGTTTTACATAAATTTTACAGTTATTTAAATTTTACTTCGACTTTCATTGTTCTAGAACATTCTTTGTTCCACGTTTCTATTGGAATTGGAAGGGATTTTCCCTCAGTTGGGCTTCGTTGTCACCAGCGTCTAATCATCGTAAATTCTTCTTTTTTACAATTTCTTTTACATTATTTCATTTTATTTGGTTTTTATTTATTATATATATTTATTATATATATATATATCTTATTAATTTAATTTATTATCTTTTACATTTTTGTTAAATACAATATATAATTACAGATTTTAAATTTTACCTTGCAATGTATGTTTCATAAAGCTCACATAGCTGCAAATGAAAATTGTTTTAATAAATTTGTTGAAATAGAGTTTCGGGAATCAATTGGGATGAGTGCCAAATTTCGCAGAAGGTGTAATTATTTTATTCAAATTCTGAATGTATATTCTTTATTGTATTAGTGTTTTATCTTTATTTACTTTAAAAGTGTATATATTTAAAAAAATATTTTTTGCATGCTTATCTTAAAATTTATAAAGTGTATATATTTAGAAAAATATTTTTTGCATGCCTTTTTTTGTAAAAAAAAAAAAAAAAAAAAAAAAAAAAAAAAACTGTGACACTGGTGACAACGAAAAAAATGTCGAAATAAACATACCAATCGGCATATCAGCTAAACTTCATATCAAGTAAGTCCATCATTTATATTTATTTCCCTTTTTTAATTTTCTAAAATGCTTCTTTTTCGATGGAACTTCAGGAAATTTCTCGTGTGAGCTTGGCGCGCTTACTTTGGCGACTTGGCGACGAAAATAATTCAATGCGTTCGCCAATATATGGGAATACTGAACTAGTTCCTGATGAAGTTTCACTGTTTGAAAGTCATTTGGGATAAAGAAATGGAATTTCTTCTGTAAATATCAACCTTCTCCTGATAGTATGATGAATTAATTTTAACATTTTTTTTTCTTCTTATTTTTTCATTGTAGAAGAAACCTTCGACAATCATTAACCCCTTACTGAAACTTTCTTTACATTGACGGAACCAAGTCTGTAAATCTTTTTACCCTCGTTTTCTATCGTAAATTGACCTTTTTTGTTCCAGTCATTTAGGTAAACCCAGGCTTTATCAAGGGTCACAATGTATTTCCACTTATCTCCTTCTAAATGGTTTTCATACAGGATTCTACAAAATGCTTTGCGTTGAACCACATGTCTTGGCAAAAACGAGTGAACATTGTGTTTTTTAGCTTTTTAAGTTGTAAATCTTGGTTTATTATTTTATTTATAGTTTCTGCAGATGTATCTAAAGACTTTGCAATTGATTTCTGTGTTTGCGGATGTCGAGTGGGGAAACTGAAAACTCGAGTTTCAGAAAAAAGAAATGGCACTAGTCCTAGGTCGTGATCGAACAATGGAGTTCCCAGTATTTTACCAAAAAAAAACCGATAAGACTTCATCGGGGAACCCTGTAAAAGAAAAACATTGACTCACCCTTCTTCAATGAGGACAATCATGAATGGTTGAAAAGCATTTATTTGATCACTTTCATGCGATTTCATAAATTTACATCACCATTTCAACATGGCCCTGTAGACAATTTACTTTTTTTTTTTTTTTTTTACAAACTTAGAGATCTCTGAAAAAAAAATAAAAAACATAATAACAAGAAAGAATTAAAAAAAGGAAATAAAATTTACAGAGTCGAAGATATCGCCGAAAGTTCGGTTTTAGAAAAATAGCCTAGACAAAAAAAAGTTCGACATCGCAATGTTGAATCCCACGGCAGACTGCCGAAAATTCAAAAATCCCGTTGTAAACCAACTTTTTGTTGCCAGGAGAACTTATGAATCACAAGATCGGTAGAAAAAAACTTGAATAAAAAAAACTCCACCAGAAGCAGCAATTGAAATCATGACAGCGGATTTTCTTGTTGCCAGCGATTTCATTATAGAAACATTTGAAACAGTACGTACCTTTTTCGATACTCGTTTGGAGTTTTCTTTCCATGTAGAATTAATGATAGGCAGTTTTTACCTGTCCGATTAATAATGTTGTTTATTTTGCACTTAGAAATTTTAATACCATGCATTTCACGTTTTTGAATTCTGGAATATTTTTCTTCAGAATGCGCAAAACCATATCCTTAAACCCACAGCTTGTTTACATGCGACATTTGGAAAGAAAAATAAATTTAAAAGTAGCAGACGATACTTCTCATTTCAAATAAGAAGCTGTTGCCAAATATTTTTATTCTAAAACATTTACTTTTTTTAGATTCTTTATCGAAATCGTTCTGAAAATGTGTTAATACCTCTGTAATTATTCCATGAAAATAGTTAATAGATGTTAAACCTGATTTTTTAAACATTTTTTATGAATTTGCCAAATAACACGTTGAAATATTTCGGAAGCATTTTTGTGTCCAAAAGGCAACCTATTACATTTTTTACCGATTGCTTTTAATTAGCAGTAACTTTTGTAAATATAGTTATAAATCCTAATTTTAGTGACTTTTCTTTTTCTAAAAAAATATGTCAATATCCAGAAACATTATCTAAATTTTTAAAAAAATTTAAATGGGTTAATTTATCAAAAACACTATAGATTCTTGCGATTGGTCGAGCGTTTTTTCCTGTCATTTGTTTTATATTTCTACAGTCAACATAAAATCATTTTCGCTACTTTTCTCCATTCATTTAAAGTTCTCTTACAAAAGCACAATATGGGAAGGTTCAAGGTTTTCGGATTTTAACATTTTTTTCAATTTGGATTTTAGTTTCTACAATTCTAATATAAAATTTTAATTTAGAAACTTTATTACAAAACCTTTTAGTAAATGTACTTATACCTCCTGGAATACACAACACAAACTTGGTAATTTTTTTTTAATGTGCCTGCATGTACAAAAAGAACTTACCAAGTTTGGGTTGTTTAACAGTGAAGCATCATTTCCCGCGGACAGTATTTGCGAAGGTGACCACGCTCTCTCCCTCACTAGGTTGCTGGCTCTCCGTGGGTTGGGGATGTGTCCGCGTAAATATGTGACGTCCAAGTCCTTCCGCTGGTGTGGCGTGGATGTGGAGAGGAGAGTGCCAGGTCAGATGTGACCGCGTCACCTAACCGTGGTTAAAAATGACGAGGCATTTGGACATGAGCGAGAATTCCAAACCCATTAACATAAAGATGCAGCCCGGGGTTCGCCTGCACTGCTATGTATGTATATAAGTCTACATGCGTGCGAGTAATATTTTTGAAATTACAGCCTCTGCAAAACGAATAAATCATTTATGTTCATTCTTACATGAAAATTTTTTATTGATACATAGTACAAGTTCTTAACAGCACATATGCCATATAATCTAAGATGCCAAATTCCGAGTTTCTGGATTTTTTTTTTATCTATCTGGCAATTTGGTTTTTATTACGTCATTGTATGGAAACCTATCAGAATTATGCAGGAAATTAGATTTTGGCAATTCTACGATTTACGTAATCTCATCAGCATTTCTTCATCACCAAAAGAATATAGAATTTGGCATCCTAGATTATACGACAACTCTTAAAACTCTTCTCGTCTTTTTTTAAACAGTCTCCATTTATATATGTGTACGATTTATACGTTCCATTTTTAGATGAAGACGTGTGTGTAGCCAGTCTCGTTGAATTGGGAGACAATGCGTGGGAGAGCCATCTGCAACAGCTCGTCCCCTGCCCTCTCTGCGCACGGACTTTCTTTCCGAATCGTCTGGCGGTGCACAAGCGCAGCTGCAAGGGACTTTCGGGGAGCCAGCGCCCAAGAAGCAACCGAGCAGTGTAGAGTGACGGAAGACTTTTCATATGTTAGCTGATATTCAGCAAAATTGTGTGTCAGGAATGAAAAATTGTCAAATATTCTTCAGAACTGTGAAGTAAATCAGTGTGAAATAAACAATTGGAGCACATAGCTGAAGTATTAAATTAAGGTATATGAAATGTTGTGCTAGTTTTATTCGAATAAACATAATAATAGATTGAAATTCCCAATTACTATTCAAGAACTTACAGGCTGATGGTTATCCAAAATGTGAAAACACGAAGGAAACTTCTGAAAGGCGTGACATCATTTTCTAAATCACTCAAGCTTGTAAAACTATTTTTGCTCTACTGAAAAATAAATAATATTCAAAACTAAAAAAATAAGCATTCAAAGAATTGATAAATGAAATTAGTTTTAAATGAGGATATCTATACTGTGCGGCCTAACTTTTTATAATTCTAATAATTTGATTTTAAGTACAATTTGTCGTACGATTTTGTTTTGAGCACACTTTTTTTTCACAGGTAATAAAATTATTCAATTATAATTCTCAGTTTTTATGCAAAAATTTCAAGAAATATAGACGGTTTGAATTTATTAGGAAGAATACAGAAATTGAATGGAATATTCCCTGAAAATTGAAATATAAATAAATTCTAATAAATTTTAAATTTATTGGAATTATTCATTTAGTTACAGTCAATATAATGGTGAATATTATTAGAAAGGATAATAAACACGCATGATATAATCGTTAATTTGTTGCGATAATGTAAAAACACGTGGAATTTTAGAAAGAATAAAAAAGCATTTTTTTCAATGATGAATTTATGAAAAAAAAAATTCATACCCAATATTTTAGGTTATTTGTACTTAACAAATGCTACTAAATATTGCCCGGTAATTATTTTGATTTTAAATTTAAAAATAAAACAGAAGTAAAAAAAATGCTAAAAGAAAAATCCGTTTGCAAAAATGAAATTTTTCCTGACGAAGAAAAAAACGTTGTTAAAGTAATCGATATCATGAAATCTATTTAATGACTCTTTACAAGGTGATTTTCTTCTTGTGTTCAATTAAAAAATGTAAAGAAAAACATGTTTTTAAATTTCGATACATAAAACAAGTTAAAGTCACTGCAAGTTTTCTTGACTGTTGACATATATGGTCTCTTTCCTTGTAAAATACTGTCAACACTTTTTTTAAAAATAAATTGACATTTCAAAATCAAGCTGGTAGGAACGGATTTTATGAGCATCTACATACTCACTTTAACAAACCTCTCATTTACGAACACTAACAATTTTACCAGTGGCTTGTCCTAAATATGCTCCCACAGAGGCAATTAAAATTTTAATCCCCATGTACGAATCAAAACAATTCGAAAACATCTTTTTTGCTCTCATTTTTTAGCATTTTTTTTTTCCTTCCCTACTTCTATTTGATTTTTTCCATTTACTTTATTTTATGGTTGAGAAATGTGAAAAGACATTTTTATATAGAGAGAATTGTAATCCCTTCGAATAATTGGTGACAACTTGCTCTGCAGATGTTGATATTAGCATTTAGGAATTTTTATTTTTATTTTATTTATTTTTTATAACAATTTGTGTAGAATTTCGCTTAATCCAACTGCTGTCTTAGATTCCATGATTCATCAGAGAATAATCAATCCAAAGTTTCAAGTGCAATGAATATTTGTGGCTTGGAATCAGCTTATGAAACTGATATTCGACGTGCACTCATCAGCCTGTGCTTGGATCGATGCAGAAAAAACGATATTTAGGCCATTTCAACAAGCAGCCTTTATTATATAACAACCACGACTGAAGATCTACGCATCTCATAAATTGAGTGAAGACGAATTATCCCTCCTTGAACTTCGACAAAAAAATCCTCTGGCTCCCATAAATTTCATTTTAGAGCTTTTTGAAAGTGGATTCCGATGTAATCGGTATGTCAGAAATATTCGACGATTGAGAAGGAAAAAGAACATTTTACAGAAAGAAAAAGAGATTGAGAAAGAAAAAGAACTTTCATTGTCAAACAAGAGGGCAAGGGCGTAGTGTTGCCACTGTCTACAAAACCAGCAGTTAAAAGGCCAAAATGATTGAGGTACTTTTTTGAGAAAAGCAAGTGGAGTGGCGAAGCTTAGAGGCCATTGGCGAATTTCCCTTTGAGGGAAATTCTAATAACGACAAAATTGTACACAGTTCCAAGGCCGTGATATTGGCACTTGGAGTAGTTTGATTTGACTTCAAATAAGACGAGCTTGCAGCTGAATGGTTAGCGCTCTTGCTTTCGGTTCAACAGTTCGTGGGTTCGAATCCCACTTCGAGCATGGATGTTTGTAGTGGTTCGGAATCCACTTTAAACTGACGGTCCCGGTCTAATTAGCCCTCGTGTGCAAAAATGCCCGTTGAGCGACAAAAACAAGCAAATAAACAAAACAAATAAAAATTAACTTCAAATGGATAAGACACCAACCAACCAAGTGAAGTGCTTACTCACATCAAAAGATGGGAAGATATGTTTCCAAAAAATGCAGTTTCAAAACTAAAAAATAAGTGATTTTCATCAATACAAGGAATATAAAAATTGTTTTTAACTATGAATTTTATTATGAAAAGTGCAGAATAATTTTTTTCTAATAGAACTTTTTATTAAAAAAGAGAAAAAAGTTTAAAGATTCAACACTAAGAAAAATATTCTATTTTAGGAACTATTGAATTAAAAACCTATTTTACTCTACCTAGTTATCTAAGAACCGGAGTATATTGTATTATTATATTTATTCCCGTTTCTATATTAGACATTACTCTAACTTCAAAATATAGAGATCCATCAAAATAAGGCAATATCAATCAATGAACAGAAAAATTAGGTGGAATCAAAGCCATATTATTTGCTTATATCAATGACAATTTTCCAATTGTTATACCAAGAGTCGATCATTATATAATATATATATATATATATATATATATATAAAAGTTGATCAAAGAAGTTGATTGAGTAACTGAGCTGGAGAGCAAAGCTCAGCCTATTATCTCACAAAAAGCACTGTACCTTAGAAATCCAGATGTAATGAAGCAATCCAAAGAAAAGATTAGATAAAACACATATTGTAAAATAGTTCATTTTGATAATTTTAATTTATTTTAAAATTTTTTCTATAATATAAAGATTTGTATAGTATAAATGTGATAATGAAAATCAATTTTAAGTCCTAGAAATAAATCTCTTCTTATAGATCCAAATGATTATTTTAAATCAAAAGAAAAAATAAATTACTTCAGTTCAAAAGAATATTTTGAGTTGGATTTTATTGAAAAAAATTAAAATTTTAATATTTAAATAAAATTATTAGTCAGATTAAGCACGAATAATCCATGCAAAATATAAAAAAAGACAAATTTAAATATAGCCCTTTAAGAATAAAAAAAAAGACATGCATGGAGCTAACAGATATATGAAACAGGATTAAAAGATAAAATTAATGTCACATTTTTGTGGAATTCATTGCCTAATTTAATATTGTGTCTTCATCAGAATTTTTAAAATAACATGCCAACAGAAATATATCTGACTAATATAACAAGTCAAATTTTTCTAGTTCTTCTAAAAATGCAATTTTAAAATTAAAATATTTGTTTCAAATAAAAAAATGAATGCAAACTTATTATTTTTGACAGCAGATTGAAAAATACAAGTGGATAGCAATTTTCTTAACATAAGTTTGCAAGTTCCATTACTTAAAATTTCTACTTTTAAACTAATAATCTCAAATTTGTTTAAAGAATAATTTCAAATACACAAATCTGAAGTTATTCTGTCATGACCAACTTTTCATATCAAAACATATTAGTGCATCAGAGTTCTTAGGTAATAAGATTTATTTGCATTCTTGAGACTCAAATCTGGAATAATCCCACATAAAACACATTCAACATGTTCAATCGATATCAATGTGCACAAAATTTAATGATGTAAAGCTAATACAGGTTTAACTTTTTTCTGAAAAAGGAAAATGGTGTGGTCCAATATAAGTCCATTCAAAATCTGTTGAAATTAACAAGTTTTTCATAAATTTGATCATTTTACAGTTAGAAAAGTATTTCCAATAGTACTAATGGTATATTTTGTGATAATATTATTCTGAAAATTTCTCAATACTTGTCAGTGTTTATTAGTTGACTGTTAAATTCAGAAGTCCATCAGTTGTCATCTTACAGTGTACATCTTTACAGTATGTGTGTGTGTGTGAACTAAAAAAATCTGCTTTTTTCGATATAGACCTTTCAGAAACCTCAAAAATTTGACATCCTTTCAGAATACAAAAGGAAATTAATACTTTTTCTTACATAACTCAGAAGCCAATGGTCATTAGTGTTTCTTTAGTATCTTGCACTCTACACGATTCCATATGTCATTAACCATATCAGTGCTTGTAAAAAAATCCCCACAGTATTTTCCCCTTACTTACTGACAATGTCACAGCTACACAATTTTAACTAAAAACCATTAATTTTACCAGTAAAAAAAGCAATTTTTCAGCTTTGGCTAATGCATAAATTACTTATAAGTTTCGTCAAGTGATGCAGTTAAAATATTTCTCTCTATTCAACTGTACTTTCACACATTAGATATGACATTTCAGTCGCATTTACGTTTGATTTGGTCATCACTCAAAGGTTACTTTTTGCACATAGAAGTGTTTTAGAGCCAGATTAAATATTCACACCCCAAGAAAAACTCAAAGCCAAGAACTATTGAATTAAAAAATCATCATCTGAAATTCAATCATCAATTTGTCAAATTAATTATGGAATAAGAAGAGCAGAAAAGATTGCTTAACTAGCTCCACAGATTTCATTCAGAAAAGATAAAATACAATGCCTGCCTCTTTTTATATACTTTGTATATTATACATTTAGCAATTACTAAACTCCTACAGTGAAATTATAGAAAACAGAAACAGATATTTACCATGATTTTTTAAAAATTTTCATTCATAAATAATGATGCTTTAAATTACAAATTTATAAGTTTTAAGTAAATTTTTAATTTATAAAATTATTAATATGCATAGTAAAATCTCAAGTTTACAAAAACTTCATATTTTTCAAATCGCTATTTCTAGTATTCCAACACAAATGTAATTGCAGAAATAGATAATCACATACTTTGCAAGTGAACATTCATTCATTTAAACATAGGATTTAAAATAACTATTTTATACAATTCTGATTGTATTACAACTATAGAGTTAAAAATTATAGAGTATCACTTTCATTTTAATTTAAATTGATGCATAATCTTCTAATATTTGAAAATGAGTGAAATTGCCAAAAAACTATCTTAGAAAAAAGGAAGAAAAAAATGCAACAAAATATGTGATTTTTTTCAATATAGACATAAAAAATGATATTCTAAAATCTTTATTAAAAGATGTTTTAGAAATTTAATTTAAAAATATTTTAGAAACTTAGTCAATAAAAATATATTGATAAATATTTTCTGTATCAAAAAGTCAATATTAATAAAGACACAAGGTAGGAAAATAATAATCATATTTTTTCCAAATGACATGCCAATATGAAAATATTGGCAAAAAAATTTATTATTATATAAAAAATATCATAAAAAAGTGACATGAAAGATCAACTATAATTAGCATTTCATAAAATTTGAGAAAAAATCAAATAGCATGACACTATTTCAGTATAAATATTTCCAAACATATACTACTGAAAGTATGATTTAAAAGTAATTTGGCCCACTATTGATGTTTAAAGCATTTTTAGAGTGCAATATAAGCAAAATTTTTCAGTTATGGCATTTTGGAAAGACTCAAGCTCCTTGAGAGTTCGCAAAACTAACACAGGAGCAGTGTTCTCAAGTTTATTTTTCAAAATGTGCAAGTGCGTTTCTAAAGATTTTAATTTTTTTCATATTATTAATTAGCATACTTAAAGCAACAATAGTGCCTTCTAAAGAAAAGCACCAATTCTCAATGTTTTAAAATGCAATTTTAAAATATTTTCCATATTTTAAACAAAAATGATTATATTTTTTTATTTAAAATAAAGAAAATATAATACTATCTTCACTTATTTTTTAAATAGTAAAGTTTCATATTTATACATATTTTTAAACATAAAATTTTAATAAAGATAAAACTAATCATGTTACTAATTTAAGTTAAATTTAGCTAATTTGAGTTAGTATTTTTAATCCCTTTAACCACAGAACAAATTATAAAAAATAGTAATTTCATTTATATTTTAATCCTTCTTTTGATTATCTTGTGATGTAAACATGAAAACTCTTAAACGAAAAAATATTTCATTATAGGTAAACAATTTTAGATAAAACACATGGTTTGGCAACATGTGATTAACATTTTTATTGCTAAATAAATATACAATTATAATACATCTAACATGCAGGATTAGTAACAGCAACCATAATGGAAATTTAACATGAAACAAGGATGAAGTTCATAAAGTATCAAAAAATTTACAAGGATTGACTCATTAGCCCTTAGATTGGAAATTGCAAAATCACGGAGATTACAAGATTACAACACATCTTAATAAGGGAAAGCAAGGAACATCATTGCAAGTGAGTGAGCTAAAAGAAAGTAAAAACTTAGTAATTAAAAAAAAATCACATTATACATTATGTTTAAAAAATCTTTACAGTAAATAATAATGCAGCTGATAATCAAAAAGCATTTTATTAATCTAAAATTTAGGCATTGTGATTAAAATTTAAATTTATCAAGCCTAACATAATTTTACTCTCTTATTGAAAATAAAATTATAAATTTTATATTTGAAATGAATAAAATACCTCCGAATAAATAAAAATGTTTGGAAAATATTTTCTTATTCCTAATAAATATAAGTAATTTTAAAGTGTAAAGTTTAGATATTTATAAGAGAAACTATTTTATAACATCTAAGTTGAAGTAACTATAAGAAACTTCCAAATAAAAGCAAAGAAATTAGATGATTTTAATATTAAATGTTCCATAATAAGAAAGCTAACACAATGAATACATGCTTTTGCTCAAAATTAGTTAGTTTTAATTTGTTTCAAAATTTTTTTCTTTACATTTCTTAACATATGTAAAACTTAACAGATCAGAAACGATTGCAACTAAATACAGTTCGAAAATGAAGAAATTGAAATAAATATTGTATAAAATAAAATTACTGAATTATAAAATAGTAATTCTAGTAAACAATAAACTACAAATCTAATTTAAAACTATTGAATTATAAAGCAATGCAGTAAGTAATCAGGAAAAAAAATTATAAAAATTACTTTTAACAAAAGTGTAAAAAAATGAACTTTTAAGAAATCAATCAGAAAATTTTAATATTATTTACTATTGTTATCTTTGTTTCAATCTGTGTGTGGTAAAAGTTTTATTTCTATATTAGTCGAAACACAAAGAACAATGAAAATTAGATAATTGAAAATTATGGTAAATTAATGTAATAAAGTTATTCAAAATTATAAGATGGTCATATTATAATAATCAGGCTAAAATAATGAAACCTTAGCAAGTTAGTATCGCAATCCGGAAGCTCCAGTGTTAAAGCCTTGTTGCACACTCTGAGTCACAGCAGTGGTGGCTGCATTTTGAACATGCTGATTGCGCAGTACTCCTGAGGCCAATTCCTCTTGAGCTTTGGCGAAACTTGCCGTCGTCCCTCTATACATCCGATGAATCTGAAGAAATAACATTTTTAAGAAATCAAAAGGCAAAGAAAAGGAAGTTATCAAAAAAAATTTTAGATGGAAAGAGATTTTAATTTTTAAATTAAACCAATCTAGAAAAGAAATACATAGTAACACTAAGAAATTAAATGTTATGCTTTAAAATTTTTTAATTCATTCACATAAAACTATATTTTTCAAAAATGGGAAAATGAAATAAATTTTTATCAACACAAGCTTATAAATTCAGTTATTTGATATATATTGGATGCTGAAGATTATGTATGTATTGCTTTTTGAAAGGATGATTTATAAATAATGGAAAGTGTGTGAATATGTTAAAAAAAAAAAAAACTGGAAAATCACAAATGTTTACCCAACAAATATGCATGCAGAAATGCAACGCCCTATTCCTGTTATTCCTCATAATTGAGAATGAACACTGACGAATGCAATTTTACACCTAACATAAAATGTATCCAAATTATTTAACATGGTGCAGTTTGAAAGCCATTTGTTATGGAATTATTAATAGTTGCATATTTTTACTTAAATAGTAAACTTGTTTAATTTATTAAACGTAAAAAACTAAAACAAAGAAAAATTCATAAAGCAAATTTTTAAAAATTGTTAAAGTTCATTTTTAAAAAGAATGGCTCTCAAATCATATTAAGCATAAAATGCAAACTTTTGGAAATTATTATTGTACATTTATAGCAAATGAATTACTTGTAAATATTTTTCTCATTATAAAACAAATAATTTCAATCTTTGTAATAATTAATTTTGATTTCTGTTGTATTACAATTTCATTAATTGAATTCACATATTCATGTTGATACATGACAGGAAAAAGCATCAAATCTTACAGTCAAACACATGTGATCAATCAATGAAGCATTATTGAAGGGTCAGGATTGAAAAGTCTGGCATGGTATTTATAATTTTATCGGATTATATTTCCTTATATTCATTTTTATGTTGCTCATGAACATTAATGAATCATTGGAAAATCTGGAATAAAAAAAACAGCAATAAAAAAAGATTTTGAATTTATCATTCAGTAGTTTCTTGAATGATGTTATGCAAAACTACAATAATCTCTAAAATATAATTTTGAGAAAAAATGAAATAAAAAAATAATAATAGGTGTAAAATATATAGAAAATTTTTAATTTTGGTGTAAGTAGACATTAGCCTTAAAACTTAAAGATAATATTTACATGTATTGCAATTATTAATTCAGTATTCTATTAATTAATAAAAATTTTAAGAATTTATCCTTGCTGATTTAAACTAACTATATAGTGAATGTTTTGTCTTGTATTTTTAATTTTGATTTTTCTTCTGTTCTATTGTCAACATGTTAATGACTTGAATCATTGGAAAAAAGTTTCTCACACACCGATACTTTGGTCTTTATATAAGAAATCATTTTATTAACAAAGCAACTTTTGACAATATTCTCAGATATTTGATGGTGAACTTGACCTTGTTTGCTGCTGCTCAAAGAATGCAAATTGAAGTCAGGATGCAAAATCGTCGACAAATTAGATTTGCTACACTGCCTTAATACAATATGATATAAATTAAATGTTATCTGATTTCATGGATATTTTAAACCAATGAGAATTGTAATAAAGTAATGAAATCATGATCTCAACTGGAACGAAAGAAACATCCACTTTATGCATAAAAACCCAACTAAAATTGCAAATAATGAGCCAGCACAATTTTAAAAAAATCTTAATATTGATAATTACTTAATTTAATGGTGATTAATATTTTTATCCTAGAATATCCTTTTGAACAATAGACAATGCAAAAGACTACAAACATGAAAATTGGTGTTGAGCTGAGTGGCATACAGCACTATTCATTTGTTTCAAGTAAATCAAGCATAAACCTATAGACAATGCTGATTATCTAAAAATTTATGACCTCACCCAAAATAATATTGATTAATAAGTGAAGAAAATTTTTTGACACATCCTACAATAATTTCATCGTATGATAAAATATCTGCTTTTAAATGAACAAATAATTATCTCAAAGGTAATATAACCTTTGATCAGATAATAACATAAGTAAATTATGAAGAAGCACTCTTCTATACAGCAAAAAAATCACGTATTTTTAGCTGATAAAAAAAATTACTATCTGTGAACCCCTTTACATATATATATCCCTTTTATAAATGAAGAGTCAGACAAATTGTTCTATAAAGATGAAAAATTTTAAAATAATACTGTTTAATCCATAAAAAAGAGAAAGTTTTTAATACTTCATGTTTGGGAAAGGACATCTTGGTAGAAGCTCAAACTGATTCTAATGAAAAGAACAGTGATGAAATCAATGAAATTTAAAGAATATAAAAATAATGGTTATATATATATGAAAAGAGTTCAAACACAGGCAGTGATTAGAAGATTGGAATTTTACAAATACAGTTGAAATGTGGAATGAAATAAGCATTATTAGACAATCTATTGAACTGAAAAATTATTAATTTAACATAATAAATAATTTATGACTGAAAATTGTTATGAAGTTTTAAAATTTAAATATTGATAATATGCATCTTATAAAGAAGATTCGTAGCTTAAATGCCATTTATTATGTTCAGTTTCACATCATTAAATAAAAACCAGATGGTTTTATTATTAAAATTTATTGTACTTTTATTCACATACACTATATTAGTACTTGCAATCTTAATGATTTTATAACACAAGAATTCAATACCTTTACAAGCATGTAAAAAGAGATCATAGCATGAATTGCCCACAAAAATCCAATGAATATTGTAATAATTCCCACAGTATAAGCACTGACAGTGTGATTGCCCTCTTGACTCAAAGTTGTAATGCCATTTAAAAGACCACTACAAAAAATAACAGTTCATTCAGTACAAGATTACATAATACTAAATTAAAGATTATTTTGTATTATATAATGATATATGAATTCACATATACTATTGGTATGAATGATATAATTAGTTAATAAAATAATTAAAATACCTAAGAATTATAATCAGAAATATAGATATTTGTTATTTTTTAACATAACATGCATTACTTGTCTACAAGTTACATAAAAATACATTCCTTAAACTTTACAATCTAAATTTTATCAAACTATATTTCGCTTTTATTGGATATTACAAAAGGCTTTTCAATTCTCTTTATATTCCTAATAACAGTGAGAATAAAAACTTAGATAGATGTATGCTTTAGATAGAAAAACAAGTTCTATAAATGTATCAAATATGAGCAGTTTCTTACATCAGTAGCTAGTTGATTGAATTATTGTATTGTGATAATGTTTGCATATGAAAATTAACATAATTGGAATCTATAATGCAAAATAGATTCAGAACCACAGAAAACTTACACACATGACGTCATAGAATGCTACAATTCAGTGACCAATTTAACTTCTTAATTCTGTGAAAAAAATATTTTCACAATCCAAAAGTGTTATTTAAAATTTAAATACTCCAAGATATTTAAAGTTTAATAATCCATAATCCAAGACAATAATAAAATTTGAAATTACTTTTCAAATTAAGTTGATAAATACATATTTTTTAGTAACAATAGGAGTATATTATTATGTTTTTTTCAATCCCAAAGAAAAAGGTAAAATAATTAAGTGAAGAAAAAAATTTAATTTTCTAAAATAATAACCATTTCACATATCAGTTTTGTGTCAAAATAAGTTTGCATCATTTAACAACATTTTTAACAAAATAAAAAAAAATTAAAAACGAAAATTATCATAATTTTTTTAATTTTTTATTTAACGTTATTTTTAAATCGAAGAACCCAAATTTTAAATATTTAAAATTTTTAAACAATATGTTTTTATGAATGTAATTAGTAAATTAAAGAATCATTCGTCACCCTTAAGATTCAAGACTATTTAAAAAAACATTTATTGTACATACATATATATTTATAAGGATACATATTTAATGAAAATTATGACAAAGTAAAAAGCTTTATATTAATCTAAATGATTAAAAATTATTAAATGTGATTAATTTTAATAAACCTCTTTAAATTAAAATTAATTAATTTATAATATTTTGATTAAAAATTATAAATAGATAAAAAATAACCAGATAATAAAAATAATTTTTAAGTATCAGATTAACATAAGATTTAATTTATGAATACAGTAAGAAATATTGAATACTTTATATAGTTTAGCTTATTAATTAAATTATATTAAATTATATAATTTTTCGAAATATTTTTCCAAAACATAATTTAAATTGCTATTTATACTGTTATGATCTGGCTAAAAACTATTTTGAAAAAATATTTGGATTAAAATAAGAAATAAATAATAAATATTTTATATACAACTTGGTTATCACTTTTCAATTGCTTTTTATTCCAAAAAGCTAATTAGATGCATTTTAAAGTTGATTCCAAATGATTTCAAACAAATGAGATTGTATGATTAACTTTGTTACACATATTTAAAATTTATAAAAAAGAACTCATTTAACAAGCACCTGCTGTTTAAAGAAAATCCTAAATTAAAAAAGTATTTGTCCAACCGAAAAAATGTTGAATAGTTAAAGCCTGGAACTGACGATTTAGCTAACATCTCAACTCTATCTAATAGTCCTGATTTCATCCAAAATATTTTGGCACAAAAAATGTCATTGAAAATATAGGTATAAATAAGAAGTAATAAGGCAATAAATGGAAATGAAAGGTCCAGAATTCAAACTCTTATAACTCCAACAAATAATTCTTGAAATTATTTTTGTCATTATGAACCAAAACATTCAGCTAAGTTTTTATATCACGAAAAACTATTTTGTGCAGAAAACATCATTAAAAATAGAGCAGAATAAACAGCAATATGAGAGAATAAATAAAAATAACTCAAAATTCATGTTTATAACCACATCAAAAATATTCTTTGTTTTTTTATTATTTCTAATGCCTCAGGGGCGCAACTGGTTAAGATATCATTAAATATTGCCTTATGGCATAAGGGTGTATATAGTATCATGTACAATGAGTTCTTAATGAATATGGCATTGTAAATCTAAAACTGAGACAGTTCTCATCATTTAGCAGAGCCAACTAAAATTACAGATTTAGTATGCAGCCCTTAGAGGTGTCATTTATAGAACATTGAGATCACAATCTGTTTTAAACAGCCTTTAAATTAAATTATCTCTTAATAATCAACTGACACAGCAATAATGTCAGTAGACATCATTACTATGTCCCAGAAATCAACTCAAAAAAGATTTATTTATTTATTTATTTTTTTGCATGACTTATAGCTGTTTTCTTTACATAGTGAAAGATAGATTTAATTGTGATTTTATCACCTATTCAGCAGGAAATGAAGCATACACGTGTGCTCCCTGTACAAAAATTTTTACCCTATATAATATTTACAGTATTGAGAATTACTTACAAATTTGCAAACAACTCTACATAAGAATTTAAGCAGCTACTTGGAGAAAGGTACCAAAAGCTTTCCACTCAAGAGCTCTGAGCTCCAGAAATTACTGACAGAATTTGCTAATGCGAATTTGACTGAACTTAAACTAAAGTTTCTACTTTTAAATTTTATTTTTCATTTAAAGCAAAAATTAAATTCACATGAATTAATGTAAAATTTGATTCATGTGAATTTAATTTTTGCTAATAACATGCACAATATGTGCAAGCTATTTTTTAAAAAAAATTCATGCAAACAAAATCATTATACATCTTTTTATGTTAAAATAAATTAAATTTTTTTCATTCTAGTTCAAAATTAAGACATTAATATCGATTCTAAATAAAACAGCGAAAAAATCTCTAATGTCTTATTTAAACAAAATTGTTTTTTTTATATTCCTTCCAATTCAATGATATATTATTGCATTATAAAATAAAATCAGGAGAAATTTTCAAATCCTAGTAACTTACCAAGAACCTATATGAGGAATGCCAACAGCATAAATGACAGCAATTACAAATTGGAAGAAAAATATGAAGAAAAACACCATAAAATTAAATGAGCTGTCTGACCTAAAAAAAAAAAAAATAAGAAATGCATTAATTAAAATAGAATCAAATATATCACTTATGTAAATATATTAAAGATAGAGTATAGTATAAGTCAGAAAACAAGATATGACAAGTCAAATTTAAATTATTTTTTTAAAAAAACTATATAAAAAAAACAATTTAAAAAATTTTATAGCAAAAAAATGAATTTTTAAATCATTGATTTTGCTAAAAGTAAGCTACTATAAAAATTTCATTGAAATGTCACAAACACTTTCCACATACTATGTAAACAAAAAATTACCTAAAAGCTTTATATAATGGGCGAAACCAACAGACAAACGACAAAGGACTAAATAACAAGAAAACCAAGATTGAAAGTCCAAAAGTTGTGCCTTCTCCATTCGCAATAAACAAAGCCAGAGCACCCAACATATTGAAAAAGAGAAGCAGTGCATAAACTGAAAATAAATATGCAAATTCAATATAAGCTTGAAAATAAGCAACCAAATCAAAAAGTGCATGTATAGTAAAAACAATATTGCCATCAAATGATATTAATCTATTTCTATTTTAGAAACAATTACTTAGTTGCATAATATTTTTTTTTTAATGTCAAATTATGTAGGCAACTATTGAAAGCAGTTTATATCTAAGAAATCATGAAATATACAATACTATTTCCATTCCTTCATTAACTGAACAATTTAAAAAATACAAAAAGGGAAGTTAGACTTTTGATTTGAGTAAAAAGGTAGCAAATAAACAATATAAATTCATGTGTTTGCTTTTAATTAGTAAAGTTTAACACATTTATTTTCATTAAACGACTTTATTACATCTCATTTATTTAGAGTAAAATTGTATGATAAATATCAAAAGCATAGAAGATTACTATAATCAAGTGAACTTTTAATATATTATTCATTTCAAACACCAACTTCAAGCTTTACAATGTTAAAAAAATTCTATAAATTTCACTTTTTAAGCATCAGCATTAAATACAATTTTGCAATAAGTTCAGTTTTTTTTTTCCTAAATTCTGTTTAAGAAATATAGCGAAAGTACTATAACTAAGTATTTGAATACAAAATCAAGCATCACAAAAGAATTTTAGATCTTGATTTACACTGTCTTTTGAAAATCTGCCTTTTTATAAGAAATAACCTGCAAGAATGGAAATTAGAACATTTCATGCAAAGCTTCTCTCTTTTTATTTCTAGATTTTTTAAAATAAAACAAGTCTTTATTGAAGAAACATTATTCCTGATTTAAGAATAACAAAGTCAAAATTGTAAATAATTTTGCATAAATAGAATAAAAAATTTTTATCTAAAGTTTAGTCATGCCAGGGTTGACATTTTTTTACTGTAGCCAATTTGCATCTGGAATGTAAAAAAAAGAACTATTTTAATTTTTACATTAAGATTTTAAATATAAATTGTGCAATTTTCATTGAATAAAATTATACTTAAAGTAAAAAAAAATCTTAATAACCTCAAGTGATTTTTAGAACAGGAAATTTGTTTCCAAACTTTTTTTAATTTATGACAATTAACTTGAAGTATTCCTCTTTTTAATATTAGGAACACTAATTTTTTGTTTCTAATAAAATGCAAACTCACTGCTATCCTCACAGACATTAACATTTAAAACATCAAAAGTTACACATTAACAAGAAAGTTGGAGAATTTGCTTTGTTAAAAAATTTAAATAACTTAATCATAATAATTAAATGAAAAGCATGAATTATTTTTATAAAAATACAACTCTTAGCTTCCATTAACCACAGATGATCATTTGCGCAAGAGATAAATGTGGATGGTTTACAATTAACTTAACCTTTAGTAAATAATATACAAAAAATACTAGTTTAATATTTCTGTGTGGAAGACTTTTATATTTTCATCAATTGAATCATACATCTTAATTTTGAATATCTTTACTCATTTCTTAATATTTTTTCTAAAAATTTTAATATATCCATGGTAGGTTACTTTGTTACTATGATGAAAAAAACATTACTAAAATTTTAAAAAAGATTAAAGCTTTATAGCAAGGGTTACAATTTAAAAGAAAAACATTTCTGAAAAAAAAAGAAAAAAAATTACTTTATTTTGGGGTTAATAGCTAAAACAAAGCCAAGTGTGAAACAACCTGAAAAGTCAATCAAAATCCAGAACATTTTTCAAAAGAAAAGTAAAATATTTCAAAAACCTATTTTGGAAAAATTGTTTTGAACAATTTTTCATTATTTAAAAATAATTTGATACAGAAAAGTTAAATCATTTACCCAATATAATTTTTACTTTTGATAATGAAATTGAGAGAATATTTTTTCACTCTAACTCAAACATTTCTAAAAAGTATTAAGTTTTCATAAATTAGAGCTTGTACAAATTTCTAAGAATCAAATTCAAGGAGTTTTCCAGAGGACAAATCAAAAATTTTCAGGGGGTATCAACATTGATAATAAATAACATTTTTTATTTTGCAAATTGTTTTTATTCAATTATACCATATAATTATGCATATACAACATTTTTCAATCCTATTATAAATATAAAAGAAATAAATAATTGCAAAAATTAATGAGACTTTTTTAATTAAGTTAGAATTATAATTAATGATTACTTCAAAATTCTTCAATGAATTCACAACTATGACTGAAAAATTTTACTAAAATAATCAATATTCTTTTACATTGCTGAATTACATACTGTATAAAAAGGTCAAGGTCATTTTAGAGTTTTTTTATATCTTCATTAGATTCCTATAAATAAATTTATTGAGTTTTTCAAAATGTATAGAACAGCTTTTCAAATAAATATACAAAACAAAATAAATGCAACTATTAGATTATTTCCAGGATGATATTTTTTCCATTTATTATTTAAGAAATACAATTCTAAATTTTTTGTCTGCTTATTTTCAAACTCTTTTTAAAACTCTATTCTATTTCTTTAATCATTCAATAGATTTTCACATTTCTTGGTTATTCATATACATAAAATATTGTTGTAAGAAAATAATAACTTTCATTTATATTTCATTATTATTACTGTGTAATAACTGTTGTTTCTCTGAAACAACATAATAACCCGAGTTTGATTTTGTAATTAATGTAATTTACCAGTTCTTTTAGCATATTCTATTGTAGATTCTTCAAGTCATTTATGTCATCTTCCAAATGTTTCTTTTTGGTTTTCAATTCATCCATTTCTTTAAGAAATGCTCTTTGCTTTCCTTTTGTTATCAGCTACCTTTTTGTTCTTTCCATTCATCTATATATAATTTATACTTTTGTCCAGCAGCAAAATTAAGTAGGTCTTTGCTAATTATTGACACCTACTATATTTCAGATGTGATAAACAATGATGTGCTTAACCACACTTAAATGATTATTTAAATTTTCTATCATCAATTTTTTGTTTAAAAAAACACCACATTCAACAGATGCTTCACTATGAGAGAGTAGTAAAAGCAAATTAACAACTTTCCATAAGTGACAATAATTTTGTCTAATAGAGAGTAAATTAAAAAATAAAAAGTATCTATTATATCTTTAATAGGATCAAATTTCTCATCAATAAAAATATACTTATCTTATGCTTAGAGTTGGTTGCAATAATTTAGACTGTTTAACATAATTACTAAGTTCTTTTTAAAAAGAATTACATTCTGGCACATTTATTTTAGATACAGAAACTTCTTTTGTGCTTGTCTAATGTATTTCATTTAATTTACTCAATTCATTACATATCAGAGTTTGAGGATCTAAACTGGAAACGTTTCGTACCACAGAATATTGCAAATGATATCTTCCATTAAGTTTTTATCATTAATTCTAAAAATAATTTGAAATTTTAAAAAAAAAAAATCTATCAGTTATTTTTTTGTCAGTTTTGCTTTTATAAAATTCTCTGATGATTTTTTTTGTAACATATCTATCATCTAATTATCTAGCATCGTTTTTATTGTCTTTATCTGTTACAGCAATAGAATAACAGTTTTGGTAACAAGGTTAAGAATCTATCTGTTTCAAACAAATGACATACATGTTTAAAGATACGGTAACACTTCAAACAATCTGTTCAAAACTCTTAGATTTTGTAACCATTAATGTTTATAAAACTTGAAAGGAAATTTTATGCCAGGCCTAAGGCAACCAAAATCATCACTATGAGCAGATGAATCTTTAATAGTCTGTAAATTGTCTTGTTGTTGTTACTTCAACTTCTAGAAATGAAAAACATGCAAGATTTTAAGCATTGAGTAGAATATGTAGGCTACAGCTTCCAACATTTACAATATTCAAATGTAATAAACTTTTTAAAAATCAGGCATTTTAGTGAAAATGAAACAGTTTACATTCCGATCATCCACTAACAACTGGAATGATCCACTTGTTTCTGAATCAAAAGACTTCCCATTCAATTTTTCAAACAAAATATCTTCAATTGAATGATCTAAAAAATCTGACATGTAATACCATGCTTTAACAATATCATTATTGCAAAATCTTACCTGAAAGTCCAATTATTTTGTTTGCAGATAATCATTTAATGGCACATTGCTTGAAAGAGAAAATTTATATTGCATCAAGAATTGTAGCTGAATCCACTGTTTAAAACTTAAAGGACCCATAGAATTTCAGCCTTAAAAATGTCTTTTGAAGAAACAAATGAATCTAAAATTTTAGAACATGCTTTGAGTTCACATTCTTTTACAGTAACAGCAGTATTATGAAAAATGGCAATCATTTTTGGCAGATATAACCAGCTGTAATAATTACATATCCCCCCCCCTTTCATATGAGATTTAAAAGCCAATTTGCCAATATTTAAAATACAGAAATCTTTATAAAAAAACTAGAAAGAGAGCATTTTTTTTTTTTTTTTTTAACCACACAAAACCTTATCTTTGTATGACTTTTCTTGAATCTACTAATCACTGAAGACACTTCCCACTAATCATACTAAATCATTTATTTGAGAATTTGTTTCATTGATAAACAATGACGTACATCCCAACTCATTGAAATTATACACAATTTTCACCAAGGAATTTATGGAAAGTATATTTTAACTATTAATATTCAATGAATTTTATAAAATATAAGGAAAACAGAAATAAGGAGAAAAATAATAAATTAAAATCATTTGCTTGATTGCACCATATGACTATCTCTCTTATTGGTGACTACAAATCACTTTACTTCACACACATAAATCTAAACACTACATCATGTTCAGACTGAATTAAAACATATTGAAGCTATTGGTGCCAAACTGGATCTTTATTTTAGAGAGTCAACAATACAATAATAATCTAATTTTGATTGTACCATTATTCAATGGTAACCATAAGAACTAATACTGAATTTGTTTTTTGAAATTTTTATTAAAAATTTTAAAATATAACAAAAACTCATAAAATTATATTTTCTAATGAAAAATAAATGCATAAAAGTAAAAAAATCCAGGAGAAATTCACAATTTTCAAGGAGTCCAGTCAAAATTCCAAGAGTTGTTACCTTTAAAAAAATAATTCAAAGAATTCAAGTAATTGTAAGAACTCTGATGAATATATTTGTGTTATCTAATAAATCAGCTATTTATATTTGGAATGCAAGAAATAATTTGTGTAATTAGTTAATTTATAGTGAATCCATCTATTCTAATTATACTTATTTGTTATCTAAATAAGATTAAAAATCTTATGTAACTTTATTTAACGCATAAACTCTATTACAAAAACTGAAATTCACTTAAATTTTTTTTTTTGTGTGTAAATGTGTAAATTAAATCTGCTATATTTTTTAGCAATATAGCAAGTATATTAATGATATCATAAAGTTATAAATGGTTCATAAATTGTTTTAAAAACAGAATAATATTTAAAATTTAAATAGTTAAAATTTACAATGTTTGGATTTTAAACAAAAGATTTTTTTATACATTAAGCATAAAACAGAATCTAACTAAGTTTGAGCTTATTTAGGATAAACATTCATGCAAGACAATCTTTTATTAAACAACAATCATAATTGAAGACAAATTTACTAAAATATAGAAAAGGTTTTTTACATAATGAAATTTATCAAAGAATCATATATAAAATTGGAAAATCAGATAAATTTGACAACTTGCATATAAAACAGATCAAAGAAATCAAACTAAATTTTTTAATAAAGCATTCTAATAACGACTATGTTAAATATTGAATGGAAGAAAGTAATTTTAATAATATAAGCTATAAATGGTAAAAATAGAAAAAATAAAAAAGCTAAAGCACAAAACATTTTTATTTACAATAGTAGATAAAATACTAAAATAAAATGTTAATGAACTGAAAAATATGGTATAATAATGGTATTACAACTGATTTAATTTGGATAGCAGGAAAGAAATATTTTCTAATGTGTACCATATTTAAAACAACAGCATTAAAAAAAACTTACATATCCACAAATAATACATGACTCTAACTGTTTTCTGATAAGTATCTGGAATTTCTACAGAAATATCTTGATAAAAGCAGGGACCAACACAGCATTTTGCAGGTAAAGGTGGCCAATTTTTACCATTAGCTAAAAGCAAAAATAATTTAACATGAAACTCAAATTAAATAATTAAAAAATTCCCAGCATCAAAAAAAAAAATCTTTTTTTTCACTCACCAGCAGTAGGAGAGGCAAGTCTAGCTTCTCTTGCTTGAAGTTCATTTGCTTTTCTTTCCAATTCCTATAAATAAAAATAATTATTTCAAAGAATTCAACAAATTTTAAAAATATAACATTTTTAACTATTAAGAAATCAATATAAACAGTTGATTTACATAGCAATGATAAGGAAATTAAGATTCATAACACATTTCCATTTCCAAATAACTTCATTTCCCAATATTAATTTTTTTTTTGAAAAAAAATGGATTTATAATTAATGATCAACTTGGAGACAGAACTTAGTTAAGCTTTTTATAGTATATAACATCAACAAAGTTCATAAAAATTTATTTACTGATACCCATAACACATGAAGTTATACAATTTTTGTTATTAACAAGTGATTTTCTTAATTAATAATAGAAGTCTTTCTCCCACAAATTAACACTAGTTTATTAGTTTCAAAATAGCTTAATATTTCTCTTCATGTATTTTACTGGCTGAATACTACCATTTAGTCTGGATGATAAAATGTTTCGTATGTTGAGGTTTTCATTTCATGATATGTGATTGTGTACATGAGTGAAATTAGATTTATGTGCTAGTAATCCATGAAGCATTTGATTAGTAATTTGTTATCATTATACAGAGGAGTAATTGATTTAATGCTTTAAAATTTTTTGAAAGTTTTTTGCAAAGAATTTTTTGTTTTAAATTTCTTATATATAACTTACTTTGAAAGTTTATAAAATAAATTTATTTTCAAGTTGTTTTCATCATTTTGAATTATTATTTTCCTCAAGGAATATATATGGTTCCATTATCATTGCAAAAACATTGTAGCATAATGGTGCTGCTGATTCTGAAGCAATGATTATGGATATTGCACACAAGTATTTAATTAATATTACTATTATATGCAATATTTTATGTTATATATTGTTAAGAAATATTTCACATATCTGTATTTAGATTTATTTGAGATAATGTTGATTAATTTGGAAGTTTAGTTTTTATAGGAATGTTTACGTTTTAGACTTATTTTTATTGGTCATATTAAATTAGGGCTAGATTGCATTACTGAGATTTTTTAACACGAGTACCACTGCTTGGTGAATTAAAATTCAATTTTTCATAAAAAGGCACTTTATTTATGCTACAGATTTAGCTTTGTTGAGCAGTCATCACATATTGCAGACTGTGTGATATTTAGTTTACATTTGTTTCAAATTATGTAATATTTGGGAAGTTAGTTTCTAGTCATTAGCATTTTAATATTTCTGTAGTAAATAATTATAATAAAATATTCGAAATTTTGATCTTTGAAATTTAAAATAGCACATGATTGTAAAGTTAAAGTTCAAATGTGATTAGTATTAGGTAAGTGGATATTGCACATAGTGATGTAATTTAGGTTGTCAAGATAATTACACAGAGCTTGGAGCAAAAATTAGTAATTGCACCAAACTCAAACGATTTGATGGTTATTTATTTATTTTTTTAATCATTTTGTTTATATTTTTAATTTGAAGCCTTAAAATTTATGATGAACTTAACACCTAATATGGCACCTTATGAAATCTTTTAAACATTTATAATTGTATTAAGTAATTCATCACTCTTCTAAATAAACAGCATAACTAATACAAAATACTTTTTATTCTATTTAAGTCCTTACCAATTACTAGTTAAAACTTACTTTCAAGTGTAACATAATAAAACACAAATTTTATTAAACATGTACAAAAAATACATTGATATGTACAGATAATGCAATAAAATTTTTTACTAAATCAACTACTGCTTACTTATTAAATTTCAGGTAAAAGTTTAATCACTAACTTTTAGAAAAAAAAGTTTTATAAAAATACATTTTCCATAATCTATAAAAAAAATTGCTAAAATTTAAGATATTTGATATTCTAATCTTACAAAAATAAAAGTGAGAATTTTTGAGTGTGTGGCTTAAATAAATGGCTTTAAATACAGTACTGATATAAAAGAAAGCCCATTTAAGTAGTCTAACAACAGTGATTTCAATAGCAAGATTATCAGATGGAATGGAAATTTGAAGATTCCATTTTTTAATTGAGAAAGAAACGTCATAAGAATAAAATTACAAAAAAGAAAAATTTTAAAACATGGTAACAATTAATCATCACGATTAATATTTATTTAAGTATCACAAAAAAAAATCCCCCATAACATATTCCAACATTTTATATAAATTCATTTTATAAAAAAATATTTATTAATGACATAACACATAAGATAATGCAACGCAGTTTAGTTCAACTTTTGCAGATGTCATGACATTTTGGGTAGAATAATGAATTTTTAAATATTAAAATCTAACTAGTTTAGGTAAATAGTATTTTCTTTCCTTATTATTTACATACAATGTATAAATTACATTATTCAAATTCAATTAAAATTTTTATAATATAAGAAACATGAATGGTCTCACTCTATAATAATCTTAAACACATAAGTACAATTAAAACCAGTGTGTGCAATTACCTGCAATTTGATAAATGAATGATCAGTAGTTTGATCTTCAGTTAAATTAATGTATTTTAGACTCCCATATCAAGCATAAATGTTTGTAGGGATTTGGAATATGCTTTATATTTCAAATCCCTACAAACATTTATGCTTGATATGAGAGTCTAAAATACATTAATTTAATTAAAGATCAAAGTACTAATCATTCATTTATCAGCTTCACATTTCATGGCAAAATCAATTATTTGTGCTTATGTGTAAACAAATATTTTCATTACAAAATTAAATTGATAACAAAGGTATGATTCAACTTCAAATAAATGTTTCTTTAAAAATCTTACTGCTTGACGCCTTTCCAAGTCACTTGGTATTGCCTTTTGTGCCCCAGAGCTTTCATAAGATGGTGGAGCATCCCCCTTCTGCATTGTGGCTGTCGGTGCAGTAGTAGGTGTGTTAGGTGAAACTATATTTCCTGCCTCACTAACCTGTTGAAAGAAATGAACATTTCTAAAGCAAACACATTGCCTAATTCAAGCATCAGATGTATTTTATAGACTTAAATATAGGCTAAACATTCAAAAGCTAATAAATTTATCTTTAAATTACCAACACAACCCAGTTTTTAAGACAAGTCAAAAAATTAAAAATAACAACGACTTGTTTTGTTTTAACAAGGAAAGATGTTGCACAAATTCTTAATAATTACAATTCTTATTTTCATGGTATTTTTATCTTATTCATATCTTATTTCCATGGTACCAAAAATTTACTCACAATTTAAATTGCTGTGAGATATAGGTGACTCAAGAAAATTATGAACATTGGTTTTATGGAATAATCTAGATCTCAATTGTGTTATTTAAACAAAAATGAAAAAAACAAATTGTTCCTGTAATTCATCCACAGCATTGTTAGTATTCTCACCTCCCTCAATATTTAAGTGAAAGGAAAATTTTTTGCAATATTCCAAATTCAAATTAAATACTTTGATATACTGAAGAGAAAATAAAAAAATTTATGTAACTATTCACCTAGGATTTTTTATAATTCATACATGTAATATAAAAATTACACACGAATTAAAAAAATCCAAGGCAAGTAAAATGTAGGAAATATTAAATAAAAAAACTGCTCTTTATATCAAATTTTAAAAAAAACACACACACTTAAATATTTTCTAAAATAATTCCCAGGAAAAATAATTATATAAAAATTATAACAGATAATTTAGTTTCCATTGGCAAAATATGCTAAAATAAAATTAAATTTATGAATATTTTTTTTTATTTTCTTATAAATACTTGAAAAGAAGAAATGCTGAATATTTTAAGGAAGTTAATTTAATAATAACTAAATTTTCAATAAAACATCTTAACTATCTTAGTATTCAAATATGATTTTCAGCAAACACTTCAGCTTTGATTAAAATTACATCACTTAAAAAAGGGGTTACCTTAAACACAATCTACTTTCTTTGAAATTTTATATAACTTAAATAAACAATATTTGCTTAAGTTGGACTATCATCGACAAGTAAAGGTATATAAATACAAGCCTAAAATCATTGCTCAAACTCAAAATATGCATGCATAAAAATATTTATGATTAAAAAATTATTTTGCTTTTAAATAAGTTAAATGAATGTTTATTAAGACAGAAATCAGCAATATTGGATCTAAATTGCAAAATATTCATTTAGAAAGCAATGTTGAAATGTAAAAAACATTGATAATTATATTTCCATAAAAATATTATGCAAACTGACAAATTTAGTAGTGATAAGCAGGGAAAAAATGATAAACCTGTGATATTCAACTAATGACTTCTGCTGTTAAAAACATTTGTTATGGTTTATTTTTCAATAAAATTTCATATTTAATTACAATTTTATTAAACATAATTGAAGTTTGTTAATCAGAATAATTTAAATACAAGTAAAAAAATAAATAAAGCAAATCATAGTACCTCCTTATTTGATGATTTCCCAAAAGGATTATAAGAATCAACTGTATCCGGATTACTGGATACTGGATTTGTCAAATCTGTAACACTAGGATCCTATAAGAAAATCATCAGATTTAAAGTTGAAATTTCAAAAAATAATAAATCAAGTAAGAATAAATCTAGTGAGTAAGCAGAGTGCTTCACAATAAACAGTAAAAGAATTTTATATCAAGATGTTTGAGCAGATGCATTAAAAGAAACATAATGTTACTGGCACTAAGCCAATAAATTTAGAAAATCCATCATAATATAACATTCTTGCCTTTCTCTGTGGAAATATTCTTGATTGGATTTAGAAAACAAACATGATTATTTTCTTTTAAAGAAAGTTACTATTCATCAAATTTTGGGATTCTGGACTTAAAATTCTCCGAATTTAATAATTGTTTCAAAAAAGGAGAGGGGGAAAATGACATCTAAAAATTTAATTTTAGATACATACTTAAAAGTAAAATCATAATTACAGAACAGCAGACCAGAAATATAAATAAAATACAGATTAACTTTAACGAAAATTTTAAGATTTTTATAAGCATGAGAATAAATTTTTTTACAAGCACTAGCATACATTTTTTACAACCATGAGAATGAATATAGATATTCAAAATTTTTATAGATAAATAAAAGAAGAAATTTAGAACATTCAGAAAAAGCCCAAGACAAAAAAAACTTTCATAAACTATAATTTCCATTTTAATTATTACTATTTTTAAAACTTTCAGCTTTTTTACATATTACTTCAATTTGCTTTTCAAAAAATTTTAAATAATAGTTTTTAAAGAATCAAAATTATGGAGAAAAAATGTGAAAGAAAAAAATATCTGAGAAACTAAAAGGTTTTATTTTTTTGATTTTATTCAGATATGTATCTATAAACTTATTTTCAGCAGTTACTTATGTTGTCTCTCAAACCAAACTCCAGAATAAATGCAGAATTTCATATAAGAGTAATCAATACAGATATTAAAAATTTTGATACAACAATCATTCAATATAAAAATTAAAATTTTTACAAAAATAAAAAAATAATTTTATTTTATCAAATATTTAATAATATCAATAATTTTATTTTATAAAATCACAAATTTTATATTTAACTATAAACCAATGATTACTATTTCAAACATATTGATTCTAAAAAATTCCAGGAAATTTCATTGGAAGCAAAAATAAAAATACTCTCTAAGTTCAGCTATTTACCACATGCACTCTAATAAGAAGTTCTTCAAAAGGTATATACAAATAAGTTCTCCTAAAATAGCTTGCTTTACAAGCTTTGAACAATAACTTTATTAATTCTTTAAATTACCATTAAGTAATTGAGCAAAGTTTGTACGTATAGTTAACCAAAGGCTATAAGAGATAGAAAGTTTCAATGATTTTTTTAAAAACTGTCAAACATCTAAATAAAACTAACATTTTTAAAAATCAAAAATTAAATATACTATTTAGATTGCTTTCAAAAAATTCAAAGTATAAATAAACATATAAAGTTTAATGCTATTATAACAAATTCAAAATTAATCAAGTTCATAAATTTTTGTTATCAATGAATTTATTGCTCTTTAATGATAATGATCACAGAAATTAATTTTAAAATTTACAGTGAATTTTTCAGATATTTCCTAATCAATTGCAAATATAATATTGATACTAGTAATAAATTAACTAAAAATATAAAAAAATATCCAATTAGGATTATTATTATTATTATTATTGATTCTCAAGGTTTATAATTTTTTTGACCTCTTAAAATCAATTTCATGATTGTATGGTCTAAAAATATTCAAAACTTATCCTTTCTAAAAGAAAACATTAAGCTACTATCAACTAACATTCAGAGATATAAGATGTTGATAATTAGTTAATTTCATTTTGGAACATGAAAATCATTTAAGAAGAGTATTTTGAAAACAAAAAAAAATTTCAGATTAACATTTGAACACTTAAAAATGAATTTAATATGAAAGAATAACTAATATTAACGAAAATATATAATGAATGGATTATTAATAAAATTAAAAGATATTTGTGTTTATTGTCGAATTTAATGTAAAAAGTATGCGTTTAAAATAAAACATCACTAAAAATGTACGATTAAATACAATAATCAACTGCGTTCATTTCATTAATAAGACGTATTCAATACATACAATTTACATTATTATAATGACTCTATTACAGTTAAATTTTGAGTCAAAAACATAAAATGTCTAAACTACTACTGGTGATCGGTAATCTACGGGAATTTTGAATTTTACCTCGAAAGGATTATAATCATCCTTTGCAGAAGTCATCTTTCTTTTTTGTTATTCACAAAATTCCCTGCATAAAAAGTAGATACACACAGTAGTTCATTGGATGTAAAACGGATAAATTTAATCAATATATCATAGTAAATTAATATTATCAGAAGGAAATAGATAACAACCTCTACATGTCATCTGCTGCTCAAAACAGACGGTGTACCATCATCTCAACACACACGATCATTGACACCTACGACGAAAATTCGGTTTTGGGATTCGATGTTTTGATAGCTGGCAGATGCTCGTTGCCAGATTTTAAATTCATTTTATTTGGGAAGAAAAATGAATACTTCATTTGCCGAATTAATTAACTCAATAAAACAAGTATGTTAAAAATGATAAATATATAATGTTTTTCAAAACTAACATTTTTATATTATTTACATATAGATTTTGCTGTTATTTCTTATTACAAGTGAAATTAGTTGTGAATAAATGGAGTTATATACTATTCATAGTTTGGAATTAAAATTCAATATAATTCAAAAGAAGAAGTCTATCAACTGGTCAGGTGAAACATTCATGTAGTGTATGGAAATATTTCTCTATAAATTTTTTCATGAACAAAATAATTTTAACTTAAAAATTTTAAAGTTGTATTCTGAAATTTACAACAGAACTCTTCAAATCATTTTTGTAGAAGCGTCAGCCCATGATTTTATAAACAATAATCAATTTCTTTTTTCAAACAAAATGGAAATTTAGTTATTGTGAAAAAGACATTTTGCAATTAATATTAGACAGCCTGGAAGCTCTTTTATAAACAACTCTGTGATTATTTCATTGTGATCTATTTCAGATGATTTGCGCTGAAATTAAAAAAACTCATCTAAATTTATTTTAAATATCTATGAATTGCTTTCTGATTTGAGCTTAGAATTTATAAGAGGAATAGAAAGCTGTTTTAAATAAGATTTGTTTACCAAAGGAAAATCATCACGAATAATTTATTTATGGAGTGCTAATTACATTAGTCGTTAATTAAGCCATAAAATCTTTAAGTTCTGCAAGAGAAATTAGAGTGTGTTTGTAATTCATCCAAGTGGTTGGCAGTCATTAGTCTACTGGAATCACGTAAATACACAGTAAGCAGTATACGGTATCGAAATGGTAGAAATAAATTTGTAGACAATCATATTTCTAAAAAATGTGAAGAAGGTCTTGTACAACAATAGGATCCGAACAAACGTGCAGAAGGAATGTCCGGGAATAAATCCTGCTTAGTCGCTTGGAAATTTTAAAAATTACCGATGTTCCGTGCCCATTGAGCGCTATGACAGCAGCGTCATTTTTGTATGTGGGAAAAACAAAACAAAAAACTATGAGAGAGGAGGGAATCGAGTTACTGCCTTTGAGAAGAAGAGTTGTAAAATGAGTGAGGTGAATCAGCTACGAAAAATAAAAAGTTTTTATTTATCTTAATTTATACAGTCTATTATTTTATAAACCTGAGCTATTAACCACACAACCAACTGAGAATTTTTAAAATCTTCGAGATTTTTTTTAAATGCTTTAGATGATTTAAAAAATTTTGGAGTTATATTTTTTTATCAGACATTTCTAAAAATAAATAAAAATTCACTTATTTTATGATTTCTACTACTAATTACGGTAATAGAAAGTTTTCCAGGAAAAGAGCACAAATTTGATAATGACCAATGTACAGTTTATTACAAAAATTACTTTTGAAGGAATATTTTTTTCTTTCTTTCTCAGCCTAAATTTACAACAAAAGAAACATGGAAATGTCAACATTTATTCCCAAATTTCTGATAAATATATCTTGATTTATTTATTAAATATTAATTATTTTTAATATTTTGACAAGTATTTTTTTGTTCCTTCTGTAAGAAACAAATATTACTTTTCGTATCAAAGACAGAAATATTCTTTTAATATTTACGTAGTTTACCTGGCTTCTCGTCATAAATGTAAGGCAAAATAATCCAGTGAAAAAAAGATGATAGGTTCAGTTTATTCCCTCAAAATTCCTAATATTCCCCAGAACTTCCGGTTTATTCGCAGGAATTCCTGAGTAAACTCGGTGGCCCAAAATTCCTTGGAAATTTATGTCTCTAACTCCCTTCAATGTTTGGCAAAATGTTTGAAGTATTCTCGGCAGGTAAAAGAAATCATGAATTTTTCATTCACTGATAATCCATGTTCATGTTAAGCTGTAGTAGATTCGTAACCATTTTTTGACAACCAGAATTGTTATCTCATTTAGCATATTCAAGCATTTTCATGGATGCTTGTTAGTTCATAGATGCTTGATATCAAGCATGTTCATGGATGCTTGATAGTTCATAACATGCTTGATAGAGACTTGGTTTGGTTTATTCATTCTCCATGGTTTAACAGAAGACCATTGCTTTAACAGAAGCTAGTGCGTCAGTTGACGTTTTGAATATTTGTCTGGCTCTCAATGATTTAATTGAAAAAAAACAAAGAGTTTGCATTTCTGGGGTTTCTAGCATACATTGAATTTCATGGGGGAAAAAACAGCTGATGCCTTGGCAAAGATACCGATAAAAATTTACAAATAGCATGTAAACCAATTCCTTTTTATATCTTCAAACAGTTAATAAAAAAAAAATCTTTTAGAATGGTTTGTTGGGAAGACATAGAAGAAGAAACAAAGACTAGAAATGGACCGATGAAACTACAAATATTCTATATTGATCAAGGGAAAGATCTGTTTTTCACCTCGATTCTAAACATGATTATCTCTCTAAACATCCATACTGTCAAGTTCTCTTTCCGACTTTGCAATGCAGAAAATTTATAGACATTTGACTCATTGCCTTGCACTAGACTTGAGACGCTTTTTCCAGAAAAACTGGAGAGCTCAACACAAAATGAAAGATTTATAGATTTACTGCAGTTTTAGTTATTTTTATCTTACTTCCTGTTACATTTATATTTTGTTCAATTTAACTGTTTTTTATTCTGCAAACTACTGATGGGTTCTAATCTGACATTAGAAATAAAAAAATCTTAATGCTATCTTAGATTATCTATATAAATAATATGTATCTTCATTTAATCAATTTTGGCTTCTCACCATATTAGATTGAAATTCACGGCCAATTTTCAATAATGCTAGTAAGCATTTTGACCAAGGCTGCACCAAGATTCAAGTTTTACTACTCTTATTACATGTTACACATTCTGCAATTAAAATCCATATAGTAATAATAAAAGAACTAAATTTAAATCCGATTTTACTACTTAGTTTCTCATGATAAAAAATTAATGAGTGGTAATATGTGATAATTCATTCTTTTAAATATTATTATATTATAAAAACTCTGTATTGTAATAAATTCCAATAAATTTCAAAAAATAACGCGACTAAATTAAAACAAATTGAAGTATTTACTATTTTTGATAATGCATATTATAAGTAATTTAGTCAATATTTCAAAAAATAAAATATTCAAATAACTATAGAAATAGAATTTTTGGCCATTTTAAAGCAATCCATTAATGCAAAATTTTAATAAATGATATGTTAGCTTAACGGAAAGTCGAGGAATAATAAAAAAAATTGATAAGTCAAAAAATTTACAAGTCAATAATAAAGCTCAATTCGTGATCAAAATATCTATTATATTAATTGTAATTTAAAAATATTTGAATATAATATACGGACACTTACATTTTGTTATCTCTATTGGAAAATAAAAACTGCTCACGTGCAAAATTTACACATTTAAAAAATTACAGCAGATGCTCGTTTTTATGAACCTTTATAATTTACGAATACTCACGATTTTACCAATTATTAAGTGATCCATAACAGGATCTCCAAGATAATTAGATAGCAATTATTCCAATTTTAAACTAAATTTTTAAAATATCTCTTTTTTATGAACTTACTTTGATGCACTTTTCGTTCGCGTTTAATTATTTATTTTAACTTCTGGTTAATTTTTTTTAAAACTTGGATCGACGTTATTAATGGAGAATCTTAGAGTTGTGGACAGCTAAATTCAACATTAAGTATTTATCAATCAGTGTAAGGAAAAAAAGTAATTTCGATTCTAAAATCGAAATTATGTAAAATAGAAAATAAAGGAAAATAACTTTTTTTTATATAAATCTTACTGTTATCTGTGTTAGTAGACTAATAGACGCCAGATTTAAGTGCTATTTAACTCATAAGCAATTCCTGGGGAAGTTCTCCCCTCCACCTATCTAACTTCTGACTTTGCTTGCATGTGAGTGTAATCAACAGCATTGTAATGTAACTTTAATACTTGATAAAACTAATAATCTCACGAGCTTAACTAGGAACGGACATTAGAATTTCACCTTCTCAGCCTATCTGGAAAGAGGTGCCGTTCAAACAGAAAATGCACTTCCAACCCCCTTTTTCCTATTGGGGGTAGAAAGGCTGGGCGCAAACGAGAGTGATGGTCGGATACACGATGCCATCAAGACAGTTGGATGATAACCGCTCTAATGACGCTATACCATGTTACTGTGACGTGGATAAAGCATGTTATATGACGTCATAAATATTTTCAACCAATGAGAGTTTGCTTGTATTTTAGCTCCATTTCGAATCGACTACCAAATGTTGTTTACATTATTTTTCATTGCTTACAACTGTTTAAACTTCTCTGTACAACACATATTATTTAAACAATTACACCATCATCCTAAACAATATAAAAAAGAATAAGGAATTTTCTGTAATGAATGCAATTTATTATGTTAATAGTAAATAGAATACATAAAATTTCGACAATTTATAATATCAAATATTTGCAATTAAACAATTAAAATTTTTAATAGTTTTAATGCAACAGCAATATGTATTTAAAGCAAATATTTAATTATATGAACTTATGGCTTTATTTATTAGTTAATATAAATTTTATATTTCCGGTAACAGTCTTTTGAAAAGTTTCAGCAAACATATTGAAATTTCTTTATTTATTTGACTTCTTTTTATATTTATCGAAATAAGAACTGTCTTTAGAGTCCCAAAGGCATTGATGGTCTGTATAAATTAAATAAAATTAGTGAGCAACTGAAGAGCGCAAAAATTTTATTTACAAATATCTATGTTTATAAAAAATTTAAATTACCTCTATAAAGATTTGTAATAAATTCCTACTCTTCAGTTGAAAATTTGCAATTTATTTCAATTTCAAATTTCTAGCACGAGGTATAAGACCTAAAACATTTGGTTGGAAACTCCAATTAAAGTTTTCGCGCACAACGTTGCCAGATATTTCAAGCCTGCTTAAAATCCAAAATCGTCGAGTGCTCCACCCATTTTCTGACGTAGTTATGACATAAGTAACATCATTCTGTCACATATGTTTTACGCATGACGCTTAGATCATCGCGCACGACACATAGTGCGCGATAGTTGGACATTTGCATTTAGCCTAAGGAGTGAGCTTGAAAAAGAGATATATCAGTAGGGAGAGCAGTTTGTATGACCCTAGCCACTTGGTGCTCAACCGGCTCTGTGATGTTGAAAATAGACGTAATAAATATATTTTTTTAAATGAATTCTTAATTCTGTACATCACACTTGAGAGCTAAATACAGAATTAAGACTTTATATTTAGACCTCCGATCACAAATCCCTAACGCTTCCAGCGAAAATATCGTAAGATACTTTTGAACTTGAATCATATCTGGGAATCTCCTGATAAAACTGACTTTCTTGGCGCAATTTTTTCGTAAATGTATGCTTAGAATAATGTTGAAGTAAATAAAAAACAATATTTGAATCATCTTGACTGGTTTGCGTTATTGAATAAATTACTATAACTGAGAAAAAAATTTACATTTACGATTTGAGAGAAAATAAGTTATCTCTCCATATGTTTCAACAGAGAAACCTGCGTCTTCCCGAAATTTCACTTCAGGACATTTTGAATCTGGAGTCAGATTCATTTGGTCTTAAGAATTATTAGATGTTTTAATGATTGAGAGTATAATAAATAAGAATAAAAACGAATATATTTTTTATAATTTTAAAAATTGTGCTGTTTTCGGACTTTTATTTATCTTTCAACAGTCATTTTTTACCAGGGCTTACAGTTTAATGTGAATTCCAAAGTACTATAAAAATCGAAACTTTAACTGGGACGGGATAATTTGGACAACGTATTTGAAAAAAAGAAAAAAAAGTGATACAAAATTATAAGTTAATTTATTTTTAAAATAAATTTTCTTAATTTTAAATTTATGTAAATAAAATTTTTATTTTGTTTATCCGCCTAATTTACACCTGGGATTGAACTGAGAATGGTTACACGGAATAAAGTAAAATTTGTGTCTATTCGAAATTTTGAGTTCAGCTATCGCTGATTTCAGCTCCCGATAAAGTTATTTACATTCCGTGATATTATTAATGTAAGCTATGTAATATTCTTGTCTGGAACAAATATTGTTTCTAAAAGAAACGTGATGCTCTTTTACTTCATTTAAAATAATTACGTAGTAGAGTAGCGAGAAAATAATCATTGAATCAGGGATCCCCCTTTCTATATTCACATTTTTTTTTTATAAAGGAACAACATTTCATTTTTTTTTTCAACTTCAAAAGAAGTATTGTTTTTTCCCTAGTTAATGAATGTATTTTCGGTCTGTAAGGCCTTAAAATGTGCATGAAAAGAGTCATTCAGCTAGCATATTATTCTGAATTTCTTGAGAAATGAATTACTAATGTATCATTTTTAATTTAAATTTTCAAGTAGATTCCCTCCTAAAAATGGAGCCTAAAACTTCAAAAAATAAAATTTGATAAAAACAAACACAAATAAATAAATGATAATAATAATAATAAAAACTTAAAAGAAAAATAATAATAAATACTACAAAAAATTTGTTTGATTGCATTTGCAATAGTAACATTTCCAACAAATCTGATATTGTTATTTAAGCATATTTTTGAGCATTTTTCTATCGTAATGGTTATAAAATTAGAAAAATTTTCATCTTGAATTTTATGAGTAAGTTATAATTTTTAAACGCACTTAAATTTTAATTGCTAAAGTTCCATATTTGAACATTAAGATAAATCATAGGGGAAAAAAAAAGAAATGTTTAGTTGCATGTTATATGCTATAGGAAGAGTATGTGAGGAACATTTTCTAAAAAAATATTACACTCTATACACGCTTTCTAGATGCTAATTGTATTGTAAAATTAAGGGATGAAAGTTTTGCTTCACACAAAACTTAGAATTTAATTTTCATTACTGCAATTATTTGTTACACATTTTGTGTCACGAAATTATTGCTAAAATTTAGAAAATTAGAGCTCAAATTAAAAAATATATATAATTTGATATTTTTCCTTTTATTCGGCATACTTTATGCTCTCATAAATTTCAGCAAATAAATATATAAACTATTGCCATGTGGCTAGAATCATTACAAGTTCATTAAAAATTATGACTAGTGGAAATAGGGTGTCTTAGATTTTAAACTTAAATAAAACCTGTTTAATAAAACCTATAATTTTTTAATGCTTTCATTTTTTATAGGTTTATTATTACTTACGTTAGTTTCAATGCTTTGTTTAAATAATAATAATAATAATAATGTAAAAATAATTTAAACAAATCATTCAATGAAACAAGATATTTTGTTCACAGGCTTATATACTAGACTTTTATATAATCTAAAGTTAATAATAAAAAAGTAACTAAATTTAAAAATAAATAAAAATGCAATGCAAATATATTACATTTACAATTGCAAAATAATACATATTTTTAAATATGTAAAGTATTTGAGTACCACGATTCCAGGTTCGTGTTAATGGAGAGTCGATAAAGAAATTTCTTGAAACTCTTGCAAGACTTATTTTTAGCCATTTCCACACAAGATACAGGAAATTCCATCTGTAGAAACAACAATTTCTCAGCTCCAAAACAAAAGGCAAAAGCTTTCAAACACAGAAGTCTCTAATACCTTAGATAGGTAACAGCTTCTATACCTAGACTAGCATTCAAGATTAATTATTTTCACATTTTCAAGATTGACTGAAATATATTTCAGTCTAGCTTTTGGTTAGAAGATATTACTGTTTAGAGGTCTAGATTTAGCCATGTACCTATTTACGAAAATTGATAATTTTCAGCCTAAAAATATCCACCTAGATTTGGATTTTTCAGAAAAATCTCTATTGCTGCGAAGCCGCTGCTAACCAAGAATATTTTTATTGAGTTTAAGAAAAAATATTTACAGTCTTGCAAGAGCAAGATAAAGATGCACATGTTTTTTACTAATTTTTACAAGGATTCTAATAATTACAGAGAAATAAAACACGAAGGTTACTCTGAAATTTTTGAGATACGCGCAGACGAGAACTTATGAAATAAAAATAACGGTATAATTTTAAAATACAAAGTATTTCAACACAGAAGACGATTTTTTACTGACTTACTTCAACTTGTTTAGCGTAGAAATAAATTTTAAAAAGAAGAGAATGTGGAGTTGACGCTAGAATATTTTCGCGATATGATTTTCTACGATTTTAAAGCAGGGTTAAATGAAGAAGAATGCGTTCAACGGTTACAATTAGCATTTGGTGATGAATCTCCAGCTCGTGCTACTGTATTCAGATGGTTTAGAGAATTTAGAAGAGGTCGAAATTTTCTTCAGGATAAAGAACACTTTATCCTAAAGGAAGGCCGCCGTCGGCAGTAATCCCGGATAATGTGTCTGCCATACGAAATATGTTAATGGATGATAATCGCTGTACCTATCAAATGATACAGAAGGAACTTAACATTGGATCCGCAGCCATACACAAAATCATTCATGAAGAATTACATATGAAAAAAGTAGTTTGCCGTTGGGTTCCCCGTAATCTAACTGAGCACGAAAAAGAGGAGCGTGTCAAAATCAGTATAGAAACTCTTAAATTGCTAGATGATGGTGGCCACGGCATCATTTCTAAAATTGCAACAAGTGATGAAAAGTACATACCGTTTTTGACGTTCCAACACGTCAAGAAAGCAAAGTATGGGTCTTTGAACATGATCCCAGGCCGACAATAGTGAAAAAACAACGCGCACTGAAAAAAGTGATGTATGCCGTTTTCTTCAGAAGTACGGGATTGGTCAAAGGCATCAAGTTGGAAGGACAAAAAACAGTAACAGCAAACTGGTATATCACTAAATGTCTTCTAGAAATTCTACAAGAACTGAATGTTAGGGGACTAATGCTTCACAATGGCAATGCATCTTTACTTACAGCCGGATTAACGGTTGAGTTTCTTAAACAAAAACAAATTAAAGTGATCGAACATCCACTGTATTCACCTGATCTAGCTATGTGCGACTTTTGGTTATTCTTTAATCTAAAAAAGAACTTACGTGGACGTCGTTTTCATTCAGAAGAAGAGATTGATGTGGCTATAAATGCATTTTTTTCATCTATTCCAAGAAATGAATGACTTGAGGCATTTAATCTGTGAAAAATTCGTCTACAAAAGTGCATTGATGCTGGAGGAGACTACTTTGAACACACCTAAAATTTTGGAAGCATAACTTTAAAAACCTAGTTGTATCTCAAAAATTTCAGAGTGACCCTCGTATTTACTATTTTTACAAGATATTTACATAATAAAATAGTATTTCCAGTTGAGAGAGATACATAAAGTTGTTGATTATTTATCATGAGTATTGAAGTTCAAAATTTTGTGTTTATATATTTAATTTATTTTAAATCACCTTTTGTACTTAATTTATTTTTGTTACTGCTTTGGTCACCATATTTTATTTAATTATTTTATAAATTTTATTATTTCTTAATATTTAATTAGTAATTTGTTACGCACGCCAGCCAATACACGCTGAATTTGCCGCGACGAAACTATGAATTAGTTATGTGACTTCTATTAAAAACCCCTTAATTACCTAGGAGGATGCATGAGATTTACGATGTCCAAATCTTGGTGACTGTGATGTATCTCTATGGAGTTTTTCTTTAATTGCCTTAAAAAATTTATTAATTTAAAAAGAAACTTATCGGGGCTCCTTTGGTGCAACCGCCCTCCAAGGTTATCGGCAGGGGTAGACTTTCCGCGAGTAGAGAGAGAAACATATCTTAACTCCTCAGATCTTGAAAAAATAATGAACAAAGCGTTGTTAAAACAATATGAAACTTTATTAACATCAAATTGAATTCTTGTTTACATTTTCACTGATGGGCAATATCAGTTTTGAGAAATTATATAGAAATTCAGAAAGCGCAATTTTTTGACATTTTTATATTTTGATAATTGTGTTTAGAAAACATTGAAATGAATCATTATTCAACAAAACTGAAGTATATTTTATTATCATTTTATTCTTTAAATTCAGCCAAACTTTGTGAATTCTTTCTTTTAATACAATGTAATTGTGTTTTAAAAATACATATTTGCGATAATTTTTTTATAGTTATTATAACTCTTTATATAAAATGCAAGAGCAAATTATCAACACAATACAAAAAATTGCATTAAAATATTTTTATATAAATTATTTTATAATAATAAATAAAAAATGTGATAAATTATTCATGTTAATTTTAAAAACAATTTAAAATAATTCTGCAATAACAATTAATTTTCAATTTAATTGAAACTTAAAAAAAATTGGAAATATTATTCTAGTTACCTAGAATGATATTTCCAAATTTTTTTAGTTTATTATTTTCTTAAAATGCTATTCATAATGTATGTACAAATATATCTTAGATATTATACAAAGAATTTTGAATATAAAAATATAATAGCTTTGATGAATTACACTGAGATAGTTGTTATTAAGATTTAAAATCCATTAATCCATTATTGTGATAAATACATTTTAAAACATAATTTTTTAAACCTATGATACAAAATAAATTTTGTAAATTTATAATTTATTATTCAACATATATATATTATATAAAACAAAACAGATAAACTACACCTTTTTAAAAACAAAGGTTACTTATTTAAAATGTAAAATTTTATGACCTTTACATATATATATATATATATATATATATATATATATATATATATATATATATATATATATATATATATATATATATATATATATATATATATATATATATATATATATATATATATATATATATATATATATAAAATTTCAATTTATTTAATGCTTTTAAATTCAATACATGGTGATAATGAAACTTAATTTCTATAACAGATTTGTGCAATATTAAAAAAAAAATGAGTCTTGAATATTTTCAGTACACAGGAGTTTTCAAAATTCATCTTTTTTTAAAGTTAATGAAAATATTTTTGATATTAGTAATAGTGCAGTAAGATGATATTAAAAAATTAGGCATTTATAACCATTTAGCATCCAATTTTGACAATATTTAGCACTTTAAATATTATAAATGAAACATTTCTCTTTAATTAACACTAATCCTTTAAAACGTAATGAATTAAACTTACTCGTGAAGATTTAATTCCCCCCCCCCCCCAAAGTTGATGATTTATACCTTCATAAGCCGAACAAGAAATTCCCCATTTTTGATGGATAAAAGAAAAGTATCAAATGTTAAATGAAAGAATGGTAAAATCACAAAATTTCTGTTGTATCATTCGCCGAGAACTGTATGTAAACAATGATCTTTCAAGCTCATTTTGCCTTTCTTGTTCAAACTCTAAATCCTTTCGGGCAATGGAAAACAGACGCTCCGGTTTTTATACAGCTTAGTGTTCAGTTAATTTTTGGAGTCAGTTTATTTATTTTGAATTAATATTCCAAACTACGTTTTAGTTCATTTGTTCTAACTTCCTTAATTCATATTTTTAAAGTGATTGAAAAAGTGATCATTAATAATTGTTCAGAATCAACAATACATTCTATAATCTCTAAAGTTTCGAGTGAAATAGAAATTGTTATGATACGCATAAGCATTGTTGAGGTTTCAGAATTCTGTGCTTGTTTTTACTATGACCCAAACAATAACAACACTCTGATTTTTCATTTTAAAGGTACAGTAATAGTATGTCTATTCGTAAATTAAAACATAAAAATAAGATAGTAGTTTTTGATTATTAAATATTTAAATCCAAATGTTTCAGGAAAATTATCTATTACAAAAGTTATTATTGGAAAATTATCAATTATTTAAAATGTGGCTAAACTGAGTATTACGGTCTCACTTCGTAAATTAAAACATAAAAATAAGATAGTAGTTTTTGATTATTAAATATTTAAATCCAAATGTTTCAGGAAAATTATCTATTACAAAAGTTATTATTGGAAAATTATCAATTATTTAAAATGTTATTGGAATTCAGTTTTATCCTCCCGCGTTTTTGATATATTTTTCTAAGCTAAAAAGTAATTTGGATTTTAAAAGATATGTAGCTATTTTGAATCATTGTATTATTTAATGTATTTGATCCTAAATTTGATTAATTTTGCTGACGAATAAACATAATTTAAGGAAAAATATTCTACGATGTCCCTTGGGAAATTGGCAAATTTTTTGTCGCTGAAAGTGCTTAGAGGAACAAAATAGTCTTAAAACACTAGGCTATGATACACACATATTGGAAATTGTTTTTATTACACTTAACATAATTTATGATATAAAAAAAAATTGTACTTTATTACTTTTAATTTGTGTTTATATATATAAAAAAATTGTTTTTTCTTTTGAAATTAATTACATATTAATTGTATTGTGATGAAGTAAAAATGATTGTTTAAATTTTTTTTTATTTTTAAATAAAATTATTTAATTCTATTTTGTTTAGAATTATTTCCATTGTTGGAATTTAAAAGACTTTAATCAACTTGAATAGTGCAAATTGTAAAATTCTTTATTTCTCAAAAGTAATTAAACTTAAAAAATTTTATTAATAATTTTTATTTATGTTTTTTATAAAATAAAATTTCTGTGTTCTGTATTTTTAATCGACATGTATAAAAAAATTAGCCTTGGAATTAGTTTTCAAAGTTTTTTCTTTCACATTATCATTAAAAAAGATTTGACTTTCTGTTTACTATTAGTAAAATATTTTTCAGTTTTAATACAAAGTTTTTATTAAATGCATTTGAATTTCCTACTGTCATTTAATCATTTTATTAATTTCTTATTTCTATTTTTATTTTTTAAACATTTTTTCTGTATTTTAATTTTTTGCAAACTGTAATATATTGATTAAGAATTTTATGACAGTGATAAAATAAGCATTTTATTCCTCTGAAAGTTATGTATTTTAGAGGGCAAATCTGTTACAAAGCAATACATGGCAAGTTAACAATGCTGCTTAGAAAAAAGCTGTTTTAAGTCACTTCAAATGTAAATCTATTATTACTTGAGTATAAATGCGTGTCTACTATGTGTAAATGTTACTTGAAAAATTAATTCATATTTAATGTTTGTTTATATTGATTGATCTAGATTAATAATTAAAGCATTTATTATTTTGAAATTTAAATTAACTTTCAAATAAAATTTAACACATATCATCATTATTTTTTTCAATTTTAAAATAAAATTATTTGACAAAATTTTTGTCTGTTTTTAGTTTTTCGAAGTAACAAGTTATAGTTTGGTTTCAAAATTCATTAGGTTATAATTTTATTATTCATTAGATTTTTCATTAACTTCTGATAATCTTAAATTTCAATGTAAGAAAAGGAATGTTCTTAAACTTACAGTCTAAACTAAAATTTATGTTTTAACCTCAAATATTTTTTTCTAGTTAAGTTTACAGGGTGTTTAAAAAAGAAGTCCCTTGTTTTAATGTATCATAGAATCTATACAAAATGATGAATGCTATTTGTGGTGAATGATAATTTGTGGTACATGACTCATCAAATATCAACATTGTGCTCCTTAGCCATTGGTAGGGCACTAGTACTAAGTTTCCATATTTCATTTGAGGTGCAAAGCACAGTATAATAGCTACTCCTCAACAGATAGTGTTGTGTGTTTTTTGGCTTGTTCAAACTGAGTCAATTATTACAACATAAGCAACATATGGTGTGTGTGTGGGGGGGGGGGTTAACTATCTACAGCAAAAACTATTCATCACTGGCTAAAGTCTTTCAAAGAAACCTGAATTTCAAAAGGGAAATCACCAGGAAGACTGAGAACTTCTTTAGATGTTGTTGAATGGATCCAAATTGTATGTGTTCAAAAATTGAAAATGGTCATTGGCTGGGCATAGTCTTTAATTAGGATTACTGAAAGGTACTGTTTATGATGTGGTACTTAAAAAAATTCAGTTACATGCTTATAAATTGCAACTGTTGCATGAAATATAGCTTACTGATGAAAGCAAAAGGTGTGAATTTGCTGTTGAATTCTGCACAAAATTGTTGATGACGACTTTCTTTAAAAAAATATTCCTTTTTCTAATGAGGCGACATTTTATGAGAGTAGAACAATTAATCAACATAACTACTAGATTTAGGGAATACAATATCCACATGAAATTATTCAGAATCAACTTGACTCTCAAAGTAGTGTTTGTTATGGTTTGATGGAAGATCCTGTGATTAATTCTTTCATTTTTGAAGAAGGCAAAATAAAAGAAGACATATATTACAACTTGTAGACAGAGAATGTCTTTCCATAAATGGAGGATACTGAGGTGGAAAAAGAGCTTGTGTGTTTTTCCAACAAGATTCCCCACCTCATTGCAGTAACCATGTGCACCTGACACTTGATGCTCTATCTTGGGCACCAATGAGTCCAAATTTATTTCCACTGGTCTTTTTCTTTTGGGGCCATATTAAAAAGTATCATGTTTGGTGAAAAGATCCAAAACATCAATTATTTATGGGAATGAATCATTGTGATGGTTGTGACTGTTACACCAATATGTTAGTGAATAAGTGGGAAAAGTGGAATAATGTCTCGACTTGTGCAAGACAACAAATGGATCCCACATTAAAGTTCTACTAACATTCAAATGAATCTTATACTCTCTTTCATTGTATGTAATCATTGATTTAGTTTTTCATTAATTTTACTGATTCATTTATACTTAAAACTAGGAGTTCTTTTCCAATCACCCTGTATATTCCATTTAATTATAAGAAGCTTAAATCTGCTCTTTTAGGAACCAGAATTGCTTGTTAATTAATTTACATAATGTGATTTTATATTTTAGAAGCTAATTTATTCAGGATGAGTAACATAAGTGGTAAAAATTTACCGTACTGTCACCCTTGGCGAGATTTTCAAAAAGTCGCTTAGGGTGACCATACTGGTAATTTTCGTAAAGAAAAAAACAATGGTAGGAAAATGGCTGAAATAGTGACAAATATTTGATACATTATTGGTATCTAACAATATGCTCAACTAATTTTACAAAATTAACAAAAAATGCAAATGTATAGATTTCAAACTTCAATGGTAAAATAATAAAGTTAATACGTTAAATTATCCACAAATTTATTTGATTAAATTTTATATTAATGAATCTAAATTGGTATATATTCATGAGAAATTCATTTTTTGATGACCTTTTAATTTATCATTAATTATAATTATATTGATTATAATAATGAGCAATAAACATACATCTCTCCAGTTTACTGCAAGTCCCTCCCCTATTTCTGTCGCTGGCTCCTATTTCGCCGTCGAAGCTGCAACTGCTGGCTCCGTGTCAGATGTTTTTGGCGGGTAGACCTGTATAATAGAATCCATGAATGCAAGGAATTTATTACACACTTCTTGTTTCTTTTCTTTTTTTTTTTTTTTCCTCCACATGTATTCTGTTAGGTAATAATCCAGACCATGCTTGCTTTCGATGCAGCCATTCCGCTTTTCACTGCTCTCCACACTCCTTTGATTGTATTAGTGTGGGCACCTGTATCCGGGTCCTTGAAATTCAGACTAGGATTTACATTTAGATGCACGAAGTCTTCATTGGAAAGATATTCGTAGCTCTTCCAGTAGTCTGAAATTATTGTGGAACCCAGAAGAATAAACTCTTTGATCACACTCAGCAAAGTATGAGACATTCTATCATCCACAACTTTAATAAAACATTTATCCGTCTCACGTTCAATCCCCCCTAACACCCTTTTACCTTCCACATGTTTTCCCGATTAAATTTATGCTTACCAAATTCGCTCTCATCTATCTCAACAATCACACTACTTCCACCCAGTATTATGCTGCTTTTAATCATTCATTGAAATGACGATGTTGTTGTTGTTACTTATGACATTTGAATAAGCGAAGCTCATTAACTAATGGCGATAAAGTTAAATCAAAAGGATGAGTCTATCATTTTAATCAGAGCACCACAAAGTTGAAAGTTTGACTTGGTTCTAAGATAGAGGGCACCACCAAAGGATATACTCCCTCAACTTTGACTTTGATTTGAAGGGGAGAAGAAATTTATCAACGACTGACCACAAAGCTTTTGATTCCACAGATTTCATGAGCATGTATATCACATGTACCCGTTGGGTTTTTGGTGGTATTTGGAATCAAACGTAGCACTTTTGGATGGAAAACCAATGCCCTAGCCCCTAGACTACCACAGCTTCTGAAATCCAAGTATTGGGGTCCCTGGTTGTATTGGTGGTCTGCTTGGTCCTTGCTTCAAAATCATGAAGCTACCAGTTGCTTCTGGTAGACTCCAATTCAGGCCTAGGCACGTGGAAGCATGCTGGTGTAACAACAACAGCCCCTGAAATGAAGTGAAAGGCAGAACAAAGAAATGCTAGGCTTGATATGTTTATCTAATATATGACTAAGTCATTATTCATTATTTTTTATAATCATTAATTGCAAATAATTTGGAAAATTTTAAAAAAAGTAATGATTGAACGAAAATGTTCTTGAATTCTCCTTCTTCCTTGCTGGTCAAATTACAATTTTTATTTTGTCAGCTATGAGTTTGACACAGGTCATAAAAGCATCAAAGTTCTAAAGCAAGCAAGTCAAGGCATCAAATTTATGAAAAATACTTAATAAAAAAAATTTTTGCTTCTTTAGTATAAGAAGCAAAAATTTTTTTTATTAAATTTTTGCTTCTTATACTAAAGAAGCAAAAATTTTTTTTATTAAATTTTTGCTTCTTATACTAAAGAAGCAAAAATTTAATAAAAAAATTTGGCTCATATTTATTTATTAAATTTTTGTTTCTTTCCATTGGTTAAAATTTTTTTTTAAAAAAAATTCCTCTTCCTAAATTAGGAACACAAAACTTAATTTTATTTACTTAAAATTATTAAAGTTTTTATTCGCTACTGAAGTTTGATATATGAATTAATTTAATAGATATATGATATATCATATTCGTTTTTGTATTTTTAAAATTTAGAATCTTAATGTGGTAGGAATTTTTTTTTTTTTTTTACATTCTTATTTTTTAACAATCAAATGTATTTTTCAGATACTCATTATGGACAGACTAGCAATTCGCTTACTTAGAAAAGGTTGTGCAAATAGGCCTTTTTACCATATTGTAGTAGCTCGAGTAAAAGATGAGTCCACTGAGCCAGGAATAGAACAGCTAGGTGTTTATGATCCTCTTCCCAATGAACGTGGAGAAAAACTTCTTGCTCTAAATGTTGACAGATTTAAACATTATGTTGCTGAAGGAGCTTGGATTCGATCAAGTGTTGCTATGCTCTTAGGTAAGAAAATTAAGCTCAATTTTGTTTTCTTGTTTTTAAGTTTGGAAGATCAAGTAAACATATTTCTCTTCATAGTATTATAAACTCTTGTTAAATTATAAATAAATTAATTTGGTAAATTGTTCTTTAATTGATTTATTCATCTCAATGTCACCATCAAATTTTTTCTGTTAAGTTAAAATTAAAACTTGAGAAATTGTTGAATACCAAAATCTTAGAATAGTAGAGGTAACAATTTTGATATTTATTATTGCTTTGGTGATGATGATTTTATTGATTTGATTATCTAAATTAAATAGTTTATTTCCTCATACTTGCATTAAAAACTTCAGTATAAATGGTACTTCAACATAGTTATTGTTTGCTTCAATTTCTGCAACATATTGAGTTATATATTTTCTCTTAAGTGTAATGCTCTTATTAGTGAAACAATTTTAGATGTCTAAAACACATTTTATATAAGATATTGTCTTTTTTAGATCTGAAACCTAAATTTTATAAAACACTAGTAAAATTGTATTGCCTTACTATTTCTAACTTTCTTTTAAAATGTAAAAATTTATTTTATTATTCTTTATGAAAGACTAATTAATATGTAAAATATTTTGCTGTGTTAATCCAATTATTCAATAATTATACTAAAATTGTTTAATATACTAAATCATGGTATATCAGTGTGCAAATTTCTGAAAGCAGTAACATATAAAAAAGAGAATCAACAATTTGTTAAAATTTTTATTTTTATTCAATTAATTTGTATGAAAATTTTCTTGCATGGTTAGGCAATTCATCTGAGAATTCATTGAAAGTAAATATGAAATACTCCTTATGTAGAGACACCTCAGAAAATTTTCAGGAACTATAATTTTCACTGCATCAAGAGCAGCCAAAATTATAGAATTAACGTTGGTCAAAAGTATTGAGCTATTTAACCTCTGCTCACGTTCTTATATGTTTAATAATATTTGTTGTAATACTTTCATACGTGGTTCAGCATGTTTTCTGACACGTTGTATTTGTGAGAATTGATTATAAAAGGCTTTCAACTGGGTGAATTTTCAAGATTAATGCTTTCATGCACATATAAAATAATGAAATCCTTTTGAAATTAATTATCACAAATACAACTTGTTAGAAAATATGCTGAACCACGTATAAGAGTATTACTGTAAGTATTGTGTTATACAACTGGAATACAGTAAAATTTTTAAAGTTTGATTGATTCCTTTAAGGATTAAAAAAGGACTAGTAAAACGTTTCTTGCAATAGATTTTTATTCAAAAGAATTTATAAATTGGTTATAATACTGAATTATTATTATCATTTTTTTTGTTTATCACATTTTTAAAACTGATATTGTTTAAACTTCCTGGAAACTGAACTGATCTGAATTGAATTAGGATATTCAAGCAATTTCCATTTCTCAAAATCAAGAATCTCTTTTCCCAGTTATCAGTAATGTTCTCTCATTTTTGAAACTAGATCCTAAATATGCTCAGTCACCTGTAACTCAGTGAAGAACCGAAATTCATAAAATCTATTGTATGCAAATAAAATCAGGCCTCCCCAAGACATATTCTTGACTGCCTGAATTTTACTGTGAACAAGATTTTGAAGAATCCTATTTTATTTTTAGATTTTTTAATGATTTTTGGTTTTATGGAGATGGTTTAGCTTAGCTACACCATCTGGGATTTGAAACAACAAAAAACAACATTTTGTCTGTAGCTACAATGAAGACAAAATGCATTTTAAATTATAAAAAATGTATTTTACACTAATCAGTATTCCTTTCTTGAATGTTTATTTTAATATTTATTTATCATTCTCATCTCCTGAATAAATTCTGATTAGATAAATTTTCATTTGTTTTATTTTTAAGTTACCATAATAATTTGAACTTAAAAATTTAAAATTTATTTAATTAATATTATGAAACAAAAGATGTATGAATTGTATAATTTCATTCAAAACAGTTAAATAGATCTCAATTATTTTTTCTGATCGTTATCTTTATTTAAATTTTACATATTACAAGCTTCCATATCTCTCTTAAGTTTATACTCATTTCTAAATTAAGTTGCACTTTTTTTGTAGGTTGTGCTGGAGTCACTCCAATCCATCCTGATTCATATGTATTAGCCTGGCGAAATCGACAACATCAAATGGAAATTAATGCACAAAACAATTCTGAAAAAGTAACAGGTGAATCATCTCAATCTTGAACATTGAACAAGATAGTCATAAATGTAGATATATTATTTCCTATTTTATCGATAACTGCATAAAATGTTGTAATGTATGTTTTAACTGTGAATAAGGAAAAAAAAAAAATCATATTCCATACCGATGTTATGTTTCTTTCTAATCAGCTGCTAAATTAAAAGTTTTTTTTAATTAACTGTGTTTTGTTATATTATTAAGTCTTTTAACATAGCATTTCTTTTTTAAAAAAATATTTTCTGTAAATTTTTTTATAAAATTTAAAAAGAATTTTGATGCCATTTATGTCTAAATATATTTAATAAGTAAACAAAATAAATATTTTTTGGACTCAGATTGCTTGGCTTTACTCTATGATTTGGAATTAATATTAATCCTTAATTTTTTTCAATACAATATAAAAAATATCGAAATATTTCTCTTATATTATTAAATTCATTTTTATTCAAATAAAAGAGAATATTTTAAATATTAATTTAAGGGAGTCTTCAACAAAAATTGAAGTTGAAGTTTTTCCCCAGGTAAACAATTTTATGTTTAAATTCTGAAAGTTTCTTGAGACTTTAAATCCTTAGTGTGATATTTTATTGAAACCCTTTTTTTTAATTCCTTTAAAACTTACTTAGAAGAATAAATAAAATATCAAATATATTTGAAAGCAAATAGATTTTGTAGAATTCTACTGATTAAGTTATATTATTGCCAACTCCACCAATGAGTTTAAACTCACTGATGAATTTCAGCAGAATTTAAAAATAATTTTAGACGTCTTCCTTAGTTAGTAAATTAACTTATAATTTTCGTTTGTAATTTAGTAGCTTATTTTTATATTACATTAACAATTTTCAAATTGTTTCAAGAGAACTCTATCCTTAAATATATCAACAAAAATAACTTTTAAAAAAATGTTTATTTTTGCATTCATAATGTTATTGATTAATATTTTTTATATATTAAAAGAGTTTTGTTTATTTTTATAACATAAAAGTAAATAGAACTGCACATTTATTTTTACAGCAGGGTTCATAGATATCTCGGAATCAAATTACATGACTCCATGGAAGTATTGACATGCATTTAAAATAAGTTTATTTTATTTTAAAAAATATTCTTTAGCAAATGTCCGTGAGTAAATTAAAAATATATTCTATGTTTAATAGGATCAAACTTCTCATCAATAAAATCTTGGAGTCGGTTGTAATGATTTAACTTTTCTACAAAATTATGAAATTCTTTTAAAATAAAATCACATTTTGAAATATCTATTTTAAACACATTTGATAAGTATAAAAGAAGTTTCTGCATTTTATTTAAATTACTCGATTCATTACATATCAAAGTTTGAGGATCTAAACAGGAAATGTTTCATACCACAGAATATTGAACAGGACATTTTTCTATTAGTATTTTTGTCATTAATATTAAAAAAACTCCATCTTCTTTTTTTTTTGTTTTTGTTTAATATGTGCTTTATTGAGTTCTCTTGGTGATATTTTTTGGTAACAAATCCAATATCTAATTGACTAGCATCTTTTTTATTGTCTTTATCTGTTACATCAATACTAATAAGTTAATAAATGAAGAAACAGCAGATTCTTTTAAAAGCTTTTGCATGATATTGTCCTGCAATAAATTACAACTTTGGTTTATATATTTGATAAACAATGTTAAAGGAAATTTTATGCCTGCTGGCAAGCCCTTATATAGTCTGTAAACAGCAAACTTGTTGTAACCTCAACTTCTGGAATTGAGGAACACCCATGACTCTAAGCGTTTTGTAGAACGTGTAGGCTATAGCTTCCAAAATTTACAATATTTAAATGTTATTCAATTTTTTTTTAAATCAATCATTTTTGTGAAAACAAACCAGTAATGTTCTAACCATCCATTAGCATACTGGATTCGTTCTCAATTCAAAGAACTTATCATTCATTTTTTAAACAAAATATTTCTAGTTAAATAACAAAAAGTCTGACAAATATAATACTGGGTTTTAACAATATCATCTGAAAATCTTACCTAGCTCTCCAATTGTTTTGTCTGCAGATGATCATTTAAGCTTTTGTCAAAGAGAAGCACATAATTACTAGTATTAATTTTTCCTTTTAATAAGTTGGAAAAATAAGGTACAATTCCAAAAACTTAAATAAACACTTTTCTTCCTCACAACAGAATTGCTTTACATTATTACTATTTGCAAACATTGCTTGAAATAATTTATACTGGAACAAGAACTGTAGCTGAATCCATTGTTTAAAACTTAGAATCCATAGAATTTAAGCTTTTAAAAAAATTTTTGTGAAGAAACAATTGAATCTAAAACTTCAAAAACTTCAAAATATGTTTTGGGTTTACATTCATAAATAGGAACAACAGTAGTGAAAAAAAATCTTTAAAAATTTTTTTAGCAAACATAGCTTGCTTTAATAAATATATTTTTACCCCTCATAGAATTTGACTGATTCAGCCATACTTGAAATACAGAAGTCTTGTAAAATAGATAAATTAAAATTTTATACGAGAGAGATATTTTATAATATTTTTTAATCCTGCAATATTATTTGTCATTATCAACCATTTCAAGTATTTTTTCGGAACCACACAAAAGCTTATCTTTGTATGGCTTTTCATCAGTGTTTTGAAAAGACACTTTCACAAACCATTTTTCAATGGCTCTTTTCACTAAGCATATTGAATTTATTTCAGCATATATTTCATTTATAAACAATAAAATTCATCTCAATTCACAGAAATTATTTATAATTTTCACAAAGGAAGATATGGAAACTATATTTTTACTCAAGAATTTTTATTTAAATATTATTTATTAAATTTTATATAATATAAAAGGAAAAAAACAAATAGAAGAACCCATTAAAATCGAGTGAGTGAGTGATTGTCTTTTTTCTGGCGCAAAATCCAAAAAGGACATACTGCACCGAACGAAAGTTTAAAATTCTATCAGATCAGAATAAAATATCCATTATAAAAATTGGTGAAACAAGTTTCTTGCATTAAAAAATTGTAAATTTGAATCTTACTTAAAATTTAATTTGGAGTAAAGAGAATGCGTTATAAGCAGTGCAAAATTCTGATAGTCCTTAAGAAAGCAAAGAGATTTGAATGAGGTATTTCCCTAATCAAGTCCAATAAATTTAAGACAGTGTTGTGGAAAAACGTAAGACGAAGATGGTTAAAATTAGGACATTCAATTAAGATATGATATACAGTTAAAACTATTTTACAGCTCGAACATAGAGGTGCAGGTTCCCTTAAATAAAATATAACTATGCGTCAAACGAGTATGACCGATTCGAAATCTGGATAAAATAACATCAGAACGTCTGTATGAGATATTACTCCAGTTCCGAATGAGAGGTTTAACACAGAAAAGTTTGTTTGTTACTTGCGTATTCCAAGAATTCTGCCAAATAGAATGCGTATATACAAAGATTGAATGCTTGATATCAGCGTAAGGGATTGCTTGGTCTATAGGGTCTTTACCTTCTTTAGCAGCTAAGTCTGCTAATTCATTGCCAGTAATACCGACATGACTAGGTATCCAGCAAAACAATATTTCGAAACCATTATGAGACATTTCATTTAACAAAGCTAAGATTTTATAAATCAGGGGATGAAAGTGTTGAGGAAATTTGAGCTGTTTCATAATGCTCATACTGTCAGTATAAATGCAGAATTTGCGGTTGCGAGAACACTTGATTATGTTAAGAGCTTTCAAAATGGCAACAATTTCAGCAGTATAAATAGAACAGATTGACGGAAGACAATAACTATAGATATTAGTGCCATAAACTATGCCACAGCCGACGTGTCTTTCTGTTTTTGATCCATCAGTAAAGATTGGGAAGTAATCCTGAAATTGATTCCGATGAATAGCATAAATTTGTTTGAAAATTATGGGATCAGTATGTTCTTTGTTAAACAGAGCAAAGTTGCTTAAACAGCGTATTTGTGGAAAAGCCCATGGAGGAATACTATTGTAGTCAACAATCTCAACTGGAGTTAAAAGATCAGCTTCCTCTATAAGAGGTTGAATCCTAGCATAAAAGGGAGGAGTGCAAGAAGGGCGAGCGTTAAAAAGTCTCTTTAACGTAGAGTCAACTCTAGCAGACCTTAGTGGATGGTTTAGAGTAGAAAAACTCTTGAAATAATAATTAAGGGAAAGCTTGATGCGTCGAAGTTTTAAAGGAGGTATGTTGCAGTTAACATAGAGACTGTCGACAGGTGAGGTGCGAAACGCTCCACTACAGATACGAAGTGCAGCGTGATGAATCGGGTCTAACCATTTTAGGGCAGACTTTGAAGCTGAGCCATAAGCCACACTCCCATAATCGATACGGGATAATATAACAGACTGGTATATTCTGCACAATGAGGTTCGATCTGCACCCCAAGAAGTATTGGAAAGAACTTTTAGTATGTTAAGAGATCTTTCGTACTTCTTGCGCAAATGTAATATATGGGGCAAGAAGGTAAGTCTGTTATCAAAAATTACCCCAAGGTATCGTAACTCTTTAACAACAGGAATGGATACCTCCTGAAGTTGGATATTGGGATCAGGGTGAAGGCCACGTTTCTTACAAAAATGGATGCATCTGCTCTTACTTGGTGAAATGGTATAGCCATTTTTGTCACACCAGTCAGTAATTTGATTTATAACCATCTGTAGCTGTCGTTCAATTGAATGTATATCTGAACCTTGACAGGAACTCTGCAAGTCATCCGCGTAAAGTGTACTTTTAATATAAGAAGGTAATACAGATAAAATCTTGGAAATATAAACAATAAATAATGTTACACTAAGTACACTACCCTGAGGAACGCCCTCAGTTTGAACAAATGATCTAGATAAAACAGACCCAATGCGCACTTTAAAACTTTTTTTTTGTAAGAAGTTTTGAATAAAAAGTGGTAGGTTACCACGGAGATTAAAGCTATGTAAGGTCCGAATAATTCCATAGCGCCAGGTTCTGTCGTAGGCCTTTTCAATATCTAAGAATATTGATACAAGATGGTTCCTACGAACGAAAGCGGTTCTAACGTCATTTTCCAAATTAATAATATTGTCTAACGTAGATCTACCCTGACGGAAACCACTTTGCTGCTGAGGTATGCACCTATTGTTTTCTAAATAAAAAACAAGAGGTTATTTACCATGCGTTCCATTGTTTTACAAAAGCAGCTTGTTAAGGCTATAGGACGATAACTTAAAGGGTCTTTAGGATCTTTTCCTGGTTTTAGGAAGAGGATAACTATTGCTTCTTGCCACATAGAAGGGAAAATATTTTCCTGCCAGATTCTGTTGAAGAGGAACAGGATATTGGTAAGAGAGACTGGGCTTAGATGGCGGAGCATTTGATAAGTAATTCCATCTGGACCTGGGCTGCTATTATGGGTCTTGGATAGAGCCTTTTGTAGCTCATACATGTTAAATTCGTAGTTGTAGGGCAACTGTTCAGAATTATTAAAATTTATGCTGATCTGCTCAGTACGACTCTTATACTCTTAGAAAAAAGGTGTGTAAGAGTCAGATTTGGACACACCAGAGAATGTTTCGCCAATTTTATTAACTACTTCTTCGGGAGAAGAATAAACTGCAGTGTTAGTATTCAATATCGGGAAAGAGAATTCTTGGTACAAGCCATTAGTTGCTTTCACTTTTTTCCAAACAAGCTTGCTAGGAGTGCTAGGTGTAATATTTGATGTATATCGCATCCAAGAGTCCCTTTGACTTTGACGACGAATCTTGCGGGCTACAGCCTTTGCTTTCTTAAAGATAATTAGATTATTGGGAGTAGGATGTCTTCGAAAAATGTTTTTTGTTCACGCTAGGCTTTTGCACAGCTTTCATTCCACCAGGGTTTCCGCAATTTTCGAGGATGAGAGGAATTTTTTGGAATGGATATTTCAGCAGCTTTCATAATAGTATTTGTGGCTTTAATAACAGCATCATTTATATCAGTGTTTGTAATCATTTCTTCTGTAATAATTGCCAGTTCTGCAAAAGAATGCCAGTTTGCCTTATGATACTTAAAGGTGGCAGGTTGTAAGCCATTAGAAGGTGGATCAGCAAAAGTAAGGATTACAGGAAAATGGTCACTGTTATACAAATCATTCTCAGTGGTCAGGTCCAGATGAGGAAATAAAATAGGAATGCAAATAGCCAAATCTATGGAATGAAATGTTTTCGTAGGAGCATGAAAGTGAATTTTTTCATCTTTATTTAGCAGACAGAGGCCAGCCGATTGACTGAGAGCGGGCTCACTCCAGCCACCCGTCTACAGAGAAGCCTGGGCCAAAGGGAACGCTAAGGGACCCCAGGACACCAATTTCCCCCTTACGGGACGCCATACACGGCTAACATATGCGGTGGAAGACCAAAGGGAAAAAAATGGACGTAAAACCCATTGAAAAGCAAGATGCAACATAGCAAGAAGTCTTGATCTCAACGACGACAAAGAATAGGAAAAGAAAGAAAAATAGAGGACAGGAGGGAAAAAAAAGGATAAAGATCGCTAGGGTACCTTAGGATAGCGACACCCATATTTACCTGAAGAAGGTAAACCTCTGAGGGATGGAAAGGAGAAGAAAAGAAGAGGACAGATCGCTAGGGTACCTTGGGATTGCGATACCCATTAAAATCGAATACCTGATTGCAACTCATGAAAATCTTATTGGTGATTTCTGTCCTTATTGAACTGGATCATGAAATTGTAGCTAAACTGGAAGTTTGTTGTTTGTATTACTTGTCTAAAACAATCTAATATCGATCGTACCGCCATCTTGTAGCAACATTAAGATCTAGTACTTAATGAAATTGTCCAAAAACCTTATTAAAATTTTTTAAATATTTAAACAAAAACTAAATATTTTTTAAATATTTCAGGAGTAATTCACAACTTTCAATGAGTCAAGTAGGAATTCCATTAGTTGAAGTCCTTAAAAAGTTCCAGGCGAATATCCAGAAACTTGTTTCATATTATTTGTAAACACATCACACTGGGTTTTCCATTTGTGATAGATGTGCAATTACTTTAAATTAGGAAACATTTTGACATTTGTCTTGAAATCTTAAATTATTTTTATTTCAATATTCAATACTAATAAATCAAATTCAGTGTTTGATTGTTTTCATCATGGTAAACACACAAAAATTAACTATTTCTGTTTTGTATATATTTTTGGCACAAAAATGCTTGAAATTTAGACAATGTAAGGGTAAGAAAAATGTTTAACATCAATAGAATTATTTTTATTTAACAGAAGACATTTTCACATGTTTAATTTGTTTTAATTTTTAAAGGAAAAATTAGTTTTCTTTTTACTAATAAATAAAAGATACTAATATAATGGGGTGACCATTCCATCATTTAGTTTAGTTCATTAATTTCTAAATGACTGGAATAGTTATTTCATTATGTTAAGATGCCATTAAATAAGATTTCACAAAAGTAATTTAAAACTTTACCCAATATGTTCCAGCTCAGTGATGTTTCATGTATTTTTGACATTACTTATAAATTATTTTTCATTTTAAACCTTATATGTACCATGAGTAAAAATGATGTGGTCATACAAAATAAAACTCAGAAATACTTTAAAACTTTTTTATTTCATATGCTAATAAAACAGAAATCACATTTCGACAACAGTGGCAGCAAGCAAAAGTTTTTATTCTATTTAAAGTAATAGCTACATATGTACATAATAAAATCAATGTTTCACATACATTTCCAGTAATGCTCACAACCAAAATTTTTAAATTGTAATTTTAATATTTATCTGATCAAAAAAGACCAATACTTTTAAAAATTTTCTTCAAATATAATGTGGTCTAGAATATATCTCATTTTAATAGCAATGTTATAATCTCAAAAGCTTAACTTGGATAGAAACATTTTAGATTGTTACGTATTTTATCAACAAGTAATCCAATGATTCTTTTAAATATATTTGCTAAGTTATAAACTTCACAAATAAATAATTTCAATAGCGAAGCATTAAAATGATAAAATTTGTTTGATATCTACAGTTCATCAAGGTCAGGATCAGGAATTGGATCTCTCCAGTAAAGAAATGAATCAAATTCACTTGAAATTGTAATTTCCTTCATTTTAACTTCAGGTAGCTCCAAATCATCAAGTGTAATCTCCATTATTGGTTCTCGCCAAAACTTGAAATCATTATATTCATCTGCTCGAAAAGCATCATAGAAATGTTCTTCATTCAAATACATCTTCATTGATTTCAGTAAGTTTAGGCTGAAATATTTATTGTGGATTTTAAAAAATTAGTCAATCATGTATGACATTAACTTATAAATAAAAAATTAAACAAAATGACTAAATACTACCTGTTAGTAGTTCCCAAATTATAAAAAATAAATTTCTTAAACCAGCACAAGAAATTATGATTCTATAACAACTTTTGATTTGTGTAAAATTGGAATGCAATTCTAAGAGTTATGTTTAACTCGTGCAACTTATACCTTTTAAGTTTGGTTTGCATTTTTGTTAGAAGATGATCGGAACAAACTTGCATATTGTCAAACCACTACAAACACTCAAAATTAGATACAACCTATGACTTATTGGAGGTCTGATCTTTAATCATGTTACATCACATGGATTTAATTAGTATTATAAGTAAAATTTGACTAAGTTAAACATTTCTAAGTTTTTAAGTAAATGGTCTTAAAAAACACCTGTACCCCATCAATGTTGTAACAGACTCCTTCTGCTCCTTGTGTAACCTTAAGGAGAATATAGATTTCCTACACCTGCTCTTCCCTACATTTCCATTTAGGTATATTATTGGGCAGCAAGGCATGCCCTAAGTTTAAAGATTTACTGAAATGTTTTTCTTTTGTATTGCCTTGTTTTTGATGTTTTAGTTGTCTTGTAACTCTGATGTTGAAAATAATAATAAAAAAATAAATAAATAAAAAATAAAAAAAATAGAAAGTTCTGATTCTTTAACTGAATCTTAAATTGAAGCTTGGTATGTCTATTTCTAACACAATATATTTATTTTCTCACATATTAAGCAAATATAAAATACTGTTTTACTTTTATCATTCTTATGTATGTGGATCTGTGTGTGAATGTATATTATCGGCCTGTTTTACATAGTATATTAGATATGTATATTCGTATAAAGCAAAATGTCACATATATATCATAAATAAATCTACATTTCTTGCTGAGTCTAATCAAAATTATTTTTAAATTGAAAAATACATCTATGATCAGTTTGATAACTTCAAAATTATAATTATAAATACATAAAATTTTATAAAATTATTCCAATATATTGACAGGTATGTAGAATTATCACTAATTGGAATAACATACATACAACATAGCTGCTAACTATACAAATGTTATAAGGAGATTCTTGATTTTTTAATCCTTTCTCACCATTTCTCAATAATGTATGAAAATCTACTAAATTTTGATCAGCGAAATACTTAAAGAAAGCTTAAATTTTGCAGGGGAAAAACTTTATCAAATTAAACAGTCAACAGATGGAGCATGTACAGATTTCCATAGAATGTGGGGGTGTTTGATGATGAGACAGAACTCCCACACAGAATGTATATATTACCAATAGATATTTAAACTAATTCTAAATCTGTTAGTGTTAATATGTAGGTAATTTAATTATAAATGGTTTATTATTAAAGAAAGAGAAAATTAACTGAATAGTAAATAAATATTTTAAATGTTGAAGCTCAATTTAACCCGGTATCCTTCAATACTGCATAACAGTTTGCATACAGGCAATTCACATCTTCAAGCATTGAACCATGTACACTTACCTGAATTACTGCCATTTATTTAAATTCCAAAACAAAATTCTCCAGTCAAAGCCTGTCTTTGTTTACAATGAAAATTACAATTTTTGGATATATTTGATAAAATTAGTATATATTATTTAACAAGTAGTTACATCATGATTAAAACACTGTAACCGGTTAATACACAGATATACATAATATATATTTACACACACAAATGTCACTAGTAGTGTCTTCGATTTTTTCCCCTCAAAATCAGCAGAGATTACAGATTTTTTGTTTGCTCCAAGGTTGGCAGGTACGATACAATATACAGAAGAAAGTGAGTGATTTTGTGTGTTCTTAGTATATCTAAATGAAGAATTTTGTATGCAATATGGCTGTTTAATTTAACCACTTAAGATAATAGGAATGAAAATCAGCAGTATAAAAAAGATATCAACCATGTAGCAATTTAGAAAATATTAAATTGTTTCACAATTGCTGTATATATGACATTTCACTATCAATTTCCATCTATGAATGTTTCAGAAGCCAACAAATTCAAGTGTTTCAAAATGAAGATTTTTACTTTAAGAAAGAATATAATAAAGCAGTTTAATTTTTTTTTAATGTATGAAATTTTGATACCTATATATTATAAAGATTAACAAGATATATCTCTTTTATACTGGCAATTGAAAAAAAAAAAATGATTACTTAAAAAACCTAAGCACTAACATAGGTTATAAAGGGTGCTAATATAAAGAGTATTATGTAAGCACTATTTAAATCAAGCTAGTCCTACACTTGCTATTACCACACCCTTTTCTCTCTATCTTTTTTTCTTTGCTACATTTATGCAGATTACTAAGTAAAACATCTGAAACTTTTAATGATTATTTTTTCCCTAGTGTATATCAACATTTTCCTTCAAATGATTTAAAAATTTTTAAGATATGATGGAATACTACCGAAAGAAAGCATTTGTAAAAACATCTATAGTACAAAGTCAGGATTTTATTAGAGATTCAATACCAAAAACTACAATAAAACTTTGATGTTCGAACTGGTATGCAGTTTAAAAACAGTTCTATTGAATTTTTAAAAGCATTAATATTTATTTACTTTTGGTCATATTAACAGTCATCCATTAATGCAAACATCAATTTGATTTATCCAAAAAGACCATTATTAATTAAATAATTATGTGCATGAATGATTTGGAGGATAATTGAAATAAGAAAATTGGAGGAGTCAAAATGATTGTTGAACTTGACAAAATTACATTAAAATCAAGACCAATAAGTTTTGTAGATCAAGATAGATAAGGAATTTTTTTGCATTTCAAAAATATAAAAATGAGATTTTCAAATTAAGTAAGAGATCCTTAAGTAAGTTTATTTATAAAATATGAAAATGATAATTTTACTATCAATCAATCATTTTATTTATGGTCTCTTGTATTCCTATCTTTTTTATGAAAACTGCATTTTATTCTAACTTAATGCTTAAATATGAAATACATTTTAGCATAGATTATGGCTAATAGATTTAAATAAGTAAACTAGAAACAGTAAGTTCAAATAATTTTTAATTAGTGATATTAAAATAACTTACAAACTGTGATGCTTAAATTATTTACATGAAATAAATATTTTTTAATCATAATATTTTTATAATGTATATTATTAAAATGAATGCATATATTTTAGATATAAAATAATGATATTTATAATATTGGTTGGTAAACTTAACAAAAAGGACAAAAACTAAATTAATACATCTCCCATTTATTATTTTTGCTAATAAATATTTACTCCAGAATATTTGTAACTAATTGCTGAGAGATCATATTTACCTCATGAGATCATATTATATTTTAAAAGGTTAATCTGTGGTTTGAGTACCCCTTTCTCACCAAATGGGCGACAGACGCGCAAAGCGTGGCAACCCTGACTATTTCCTCCTAAATGCACTCCTATCTTTTTTGTAATACAATTCGTAAGAAACCATTGTTTTTGTTACCATACCAATGGTGAAATTCGTTAAAAACACTGATTTCGGTTTTGTCGCCAAATAAACACCATTTTTGCGTAGTGTCTGTTGGAGCAATCAACTGTGCAAGATAACACGCAAAAATGACTTTTTGAAAATGCGCCAAGCAGGGGACGCAAAGCACATTTTCACCCCTTAAAAAATATAACTAATTGGAATAAGATGCATCCTTTAGTGAGTGTGCAAAAAAGCCTCTCATTTTTCTTTTTTAATTTCTTAGTTTATCACATTATAATTATATGATGTAAGTAAATTGTAAAATTTTAACATAACTCAAAGCTATTTTTTTTCCATGCAGTCTTAAATTTTTTAATTAGCTCTATAAAAATTGCAAAAGATAAAAGCAACAAATAAAGTATACTATCAAAACATAAAAGAATCAACTCTTACCTTAGACATTTTGATGCCAAAATAAAATTCAAATAAAACGTGAAGCAGCAAATTATGTAAAATAATCTATATTTCTTAATGTATTTCTTTTTCTTTTTAATCTCTGGCAAAGCATGAAATCTGTCATATTAGAAAATTTTGCAATAGGGATAACCATCATAAAAAAGTTATCCTTTTCTCAAAATAATCTGAAAATAAAGTTTCTAAAACTATCATCAAATAAAATCTTGCAAACATAAAAAAAGCAAACAATAAGATATTTAAGAAAACATAAAAATGACCAATTTTATTTTAAGTAATTCCAAACCAAAATAAAATTCAAATGAAATATGAAGCAGCAGCACATTAAAAAGTCTTATATAAATAAGGCATATACCAGAACATAAGTTTCATAAATGACATTATCTTGATCTTAAATTTTAATATGCTCAACTGATTTACAGTTTTAAATTAATTGACATAACATTTCTGTTAAGAAAAAAATTATAATATGGAATTTAGAAATGCACTAAAAATCAATATAAAAACTATGCATTTCTTTAAACATGACGTAAAATGAGAGCGAAATCATTGCAAAGTAAGCTTATTTAAACTTTTTTTTAAGTATAAAATATTTTATAGCTCAGTTTTTTAATAACAAAAACCTTAAATGAACAATCTATATTAAATAATAATCTGTATGGATTATTCATAATAAATCATTAAATACAGCATTTAAAAAAATTTAGTACATCACAAATAAAAATGATGCCCCTCCTATCGCAAAGACATTATATTACATAACTGCACAGTAGATATTTAAAATGTACTTAATAGGACAAAAATTTGAATTTCATGGTTCAAAGAAATTCTAATTAGAAATGAAATATGATATAAAATTATATGGCATTTACTATCCTTAATGAGTCATGAAATTCAAATATAACTTAATATACAAATCCTATTTTAAACAAAAAGAAAAACAGAACTTAAAATACTTTGTAACGGTATTTAATGCGAAAAGCAAGTTCTATTTTATTAAGATTTAAATAAAAATTTACCTTTGAAGCTTTACAGTAAGCAATAATAGACTGCAGTAAAACAAAGGTGTGTCGCGTTACTACAACTGCAATGGAAAAGCAGAACTACTTCTGTTCGATTTACAAACGACGCATGCGTACCAAAATTAAGTTTCTTACATTATTTAAAATTACAATCTAAAAATTTACAAATCCTTAATGATGAAGTTTTAAGCAAAACTGCTCTGTTTTTTGATTATTAAAATACAAGCAAATGCTAGTTCAGCCTTTTAGAATATATGTAAAATTATTACTTTGAACCGGAAGAAGTATGTAAACAGCTCAACAAATAATATGAAAGTGCTTTTGTAAATTTTTATTTTTTGTTATTGTTTATCTGATTCGTGTAATTTGTATTCCTGAAGTTAATCTAAATTTTATTTATGAATTCTCTCTAATTTTTCTTGCGAATGTAACCATCAAAAAACATAATAATGAGTGCCGGCGAAATAGTGAGTTTTGAAAATGCATTTTTTAATTCACCGGAAATTTTAAATAAAAAAATTGAAAATTCTATTTTTGATTTAACTAAATATTTTCAATTCCAGCTGACCTTTGTAAAATCTATACTTCTGTTTTTCCAGTTAATTTTATTTATTCACAAATGTAGCTTTTTCAAAATTATATCTAAAATTAATTTATTTTTAAAAGAAATATATTCTTTTAAATTAAATAGTTGTTTCATCGTTTAGTAATAAAAACAACATATAATCTCGTTTTTATTTCTGTCATTGAAATTTTGCATTATGTTAAAATATTAAGTTTTGTAAATTTATAAAACGTGATACATTATCTTTCAAAAAATATTAGTTACAGAAAGGTAAAGAGTTTGATGATATGAAAAAAATGAAGTTTCCCAATGAATATTTTGTAATCTGGAGAAAAAAAAACTTAAAAAAATAATTTTATATAAGTGGAAAAATAAGTATATATATTATTTGATTAATTCGATCTGAAAACTAGTAATTCAGATTAAAAGTGATATTAAATGCCAAGTAAAATATTTTCCATAAAACCAGTGAGTTTTGGACATATATCCTTTAAATGTTGGAATAATATTAAATAAAATAATAATTAGCAATCTTTAAACCTTTAAAAAATATGACTTTATTACTTCCAATAGCTTAGGACTTATCTGAGTACAACTCTTTCCGTGACATATATGAATGTTTATTTGCTGTATTGTAAAAAAGTTTTAATATAGTGTATTGTGCAATGATATTTCACAGAAATAAAATTTATGCAGCTCAGGTGTACCATTCAATAGTTTGAATTAGATTCTCATTTTTTATATAATATTTTGATTTATTCATATAATATAATATATATCATTATATTAAAATATTTTCAGTATTTTGATATATTTATTTATAACTTGATCTTTATTGAATTATCCTTTTGTATGCAAAATAATGAGAATGGAGCAACAAAGCCAATGTTTGAACTATATTTTTATTCTTTTTGGTGTAGGAGAAAAAAAATCATATGGGTTTTTCTTTTATTATTATTTAACAGATAAATTTTAATTTTTTTTGTCATTGTATTTTCAAAAACTACAAGCTCTAACATAAAGAAGTATATGAAATTGAAATGATTGAAAGGTTGATAAAAATCTCTGAAATTTGCTATTACTTATTCAAAACATTTTTATGTACCCTGAATATTTTTTTATACATATACATGTGCATATATATATATATGTGTGTGTGTTAGTCTTAAAATTGTATTAGGTGTTACCTAAAACCAATTATAAAATGAAGTGTTATCGCTGAAAAATTTAGTTCTAATGTTATGAGAGATTTTTAAATTAATTACTCTCGATTTTTTATTCTCGTTCCTGATTCCTTGGCTGTTGGTCCTGGGTTCAAATTCTGGAACAGGCATGGAGGTTTCTTTTTCTGTGTGTTCCTCTGTCCTTTCTTCTAAGATGATGTGAGAATGGCCTATCCTACATACAGGTTTGTGGTTGTATGGTGTGGCTAATGCTACTTACTTCAGACTTATTGCGCAGGTGCTCACTGGGTAATATTAAATGAGTAGCAGTTTCTAACCTTGTTATGGTGAAGAGTTAATCACCCAGTGCTCACCAACAAAAAAAAAAAAAAAAAAAAAAAACATTTCTATTCTAAATTAAGGAATTAGAAATTTACTGAATAATTTTACACAATTGTCTCATTTTGTATTTATATAGTTCATCAAAATCACTAATTGTTGCCCAGATATTCACCATAATCTACAAGGTTAACAAGAAAGTTCTTATCGTTTTCTTGTTGACATTGAATGAAGGGAGAATAATTATGCAAGTTAGTGTTTGACATAGTTGAGGCACTGGTTACTCAAGAGTAGGAATATCAATCTGTGTCATGCCGCTGAATATGCTAAGGCTTTGGGGATAATGCTGTGAAGGAACTTATGGCAATACATTTGATTGGTTTCACAAATAGGTGAGGAGATTTTTCCCTCTCTGTGATGACTCTCACGGTAGACAACCACATGCTTTGTATGATGCAGCCCTAAAACCAGCTATTAAGGAGAAAAATAATCAAAAGTGTGGTGAAATTCATAGACAATTTAATATTTTTGGTGAAAGGGTCTTCATTAGCATCATTATATATAACAAACATTGTAACCCAGCATTGATTAGTCGCAAGTGTTATGTTCTTGGTCGAATTCACAGGCATTAATTTTCGCCAATAAAATAATATAATAATAAAAAGCCTCTCAACAAAACTGTAAATTTTGAGAAACATAACTATTCTATATAATTTATAAACACAACACATAATGCTTAGATAAATAATCAAATGATGAGTTCATAACTAATGCCTAAACCTAAAGAGTACACCTAATCATCATATACCAGCATTCTTTTCATGCAATTAGAAATGATGACAGTATTGATATTTTCATAAAGTCAGTAGTAAGCTAATTAATGAAAGCAAGATACAGGGTAAGCAAAAATGTTTTCGTTGTTTTTAATGATCCAAAACAACAAGACCTATAAAAAGTGTAATCTATTGTAAGTCCTCGATATAGCCATAGCGCCTTTTGCTAATGTGTATCCAGTTGTACAACCTCTTTGTGATAAAACTTGTGGATGCAAAGAAGTTTGTGAGTACTTATCAGAAGTCTGCTTCATCTGTAAAGGATTTTCCAGGAAAAGGAAGAGGTGGTAATCTGATTGTGCTAGGTCAGGTGAGTAAGGAAGATGGCACAGTCTTTCCACCAATTCACTGTATGGTATTCTCCTGACCACTTGTACAACATGTAATGCCATAATTATTGTATTTATCAATTACTAAAGATAAAAGGAATAACAAAGTTGAAGGCTGTAAAAATGGTGGATGCTGTTAAAGTATCAAATTTCAAATAAGTTGATAAATTGTATTGTAGATTGTTTGAGAGAAAGAAGCAAATTCACTTATTTATTTTCATAGAAGCTGCCCAATGATGCTTTTTAAATATTATTTCCAATTAATAATTAATTTCAATATTATTGTATAGGCTACAATTATGCATGTCCTTTATCAATAACTATTTATATCTTCCAACTGTTTATTTTTTTAAATATTCCTCAATGTAACTATTGAATTAATTTTCCTAAATACTTCTAAGTCGATACATGAGGAAATACTTTTGATGTGCAATACATTTTTAGTTACACCTTGATTTTCACAGCAGCTTGCATAAATCAGCTAATTATGGGGGTGAGAAAGAAAAGAAAATAGTATAATTTTTTTTTTCAATTTTAAACCATATAAAATTTTTTTTCATATTTTTTTACTGAGGAGTGTAGGAATAAGATGTACTCCCTTGCTATTGAATATGCGTAAATAGGCATGAAATGTGGAGGTGCAATGTTGTCAACAAAGAACGGGCTTTTGATACTTTAGTCCAGAATACCATTCTTAAGAGTACTGTGTTTTATGTACTTCTAAGCAGAGGAATTAATATCGCTCAAATAGTGGGATGAACAACTAAACATTTATCAAAATGTTACGATTGAGGGGAACATTGTTATATGAAAGAGGTTTGTTCTCTAGATTTGCTTTTAAAATTGAAAAGAGGAATTGGTGGTCCTAGAAAATAGAAATTGTTAAGACCTAGTTTGTGTGTCGAGAAAACAGCTCTAGCAAAGTATTTCCACAACAATGGTTATTTGACAAGTTATACCATGAGTGTTTTCTACCAATATCAACTTTATAGACTATATAGTAGAAGGATTTAAAATTTATTTGGATTGTTGATAAGTCTATGAAACAGATGAGCTTAGAAAGGCTGGTTACAGCCATTTAACTGTAAATCATACTTTTAATTTTGTTGATCCAACAACTGGTATTCTCACTCAATGTGTGGAAAGATCGTGGGGCTGAATTAAGTGGCAAAACAAAAAGCAAAGAGTTACGACTAGAATCTTATCTTGAGGAATTTATGTGGTGAAAATCATTTGAAAGATTTCATATTGAAAGCAATAATTTCAATATAGAAGCCACAAATTATGTGAAAATGATTGTATCTTGGCATCATTTTCATCTTTAGAAAAATATTTAATTTTAATATTTGTTATATTTATGTGTTACTCTATGAGGTTTTTAATAGTCAATATATTTTATTTTCCCCTTAGTCTGTAGAACATCATGTACGGGATTTAGAGGGATCTCCTGGAAGTGAGAGTACTACGTCTTTGACTCAGCAAAATTCTTCAAATCCAATGAGACCACCGTTAAAGAAGTCTGCTAAAGATTTTCGATTTGGAAAGCTTATTGGAGAAGGATCATTCTCTATGGTATGCATTTTTTTGTTTTGTGTAATCATGTTCCTATTATTATAGTAAGTTCATTGAAACCGAAACATTTTTAAAATTTGATTGTAAATTTGAAATTATCTATTTTAAGATTAAGAAGACTTAGCAATGTTTCATTGGTTTTTGTATTTTTATTTCCATTGATCTCTAATTTCTGTATTCTTATTCGTTCATTTTTATTTAAAATAAAATTTCATTTTATTTAGAGTGGTTTGAGGTTAGGATTTGATATGTTTATCTGATTTTCATTGTGTGGCCATTGAATTTCACATTATATATATATATATATATATATATATATATATATATATATATATATATATATATATATATATATAATGCTTTGCATACATTTTTATACATATGGATAATTAAAAAAAAAATTATTATGGTTCACATGGAAAAAAATTAAATATTTTTTAATATTAGTTACATTTTTAAGGTAAAATATGCAAACTAATTTTCTAAAAATAAAATTTAATTAGGAATAATTTTAAAGTTTTAAATGATGTATACTTTAAAAAATGTAAGTTAACAAAAGCTGTTCATAATATAGTTCTACAAATGTTTATTTTCTACTATTTGTTTATGATTCATTTGCTATTATTTAAAATTTATTCACTTTATAGTAGTTATTAATTATGTATGATTTTTTGTGGTATATTTATTTTATAAGTTTGTGACATTATACAATTTATATGTATTAATTTATATATCTCTTATTTATATTATTTATTATGTAATTTTAGATTTACAATAATTTTGTAGATTTTATTAAATTCATAAGAAAAGATAAATATTTTTGCTTTTATAAATTAAATTGAATTTATTAATGCAAAGATGTTTAAAAGTAATGTATTAGGTCTTCCTTAACGATGGTGAAAACTGGATTGTTTGCATTAACACCTTTCTCACCAACTGTGAAGGCAGCATTTTGATTTAAATTGATTATTTTTTATCACAGAAATAGGGTTGCATTTTCATAGTCTCTCCTTATAACTATACTGTTATGACTTTTCTCATAATATCACAGATTTTGAACAGTATTGAGTATTAGACTCACATATAGTTTGATTGGGTGATGATTAATTAAAAATTAATATTTGTATGTAAAATAATTGTGGAATAAATGAGGAGTACTATTTATTTACAATTTTTTATACAAATGACATATAATAAGAATGGACAACATGATATTAAACTGTATCATAAGTAGTTATTTAGTTCTATTATGTCTTTTATTTTCGTATGATAAATTTTTTACTTTGTCTTCATTTAAAAGTTTTTTGTGAAATTTCCATCAAACTATACAATTCATGCTATCATTTTAAAGATATGATAATCATATTTGTTTTGTCTTTTTTTTCAATTTAAATAATAATTGTGAGTGAATTTTGAAGATTTTTTTATTTTCTGAAATGCAAAGAAGTTTAAATTTATGCTTACAGAAGTTACATATGGAAACTTTTATTTATTTTAAAATTGTTTATATATTCTAGGTATATCTAGCAAAAGATATTCATTCAAATAAAGAATATGCAAGTAAGTTCTTACAAATATTATTGTTTTAAAAATTTCCAATTGAATTTTTTATGAATAAATATATATCTTAACCTTAATTTTTAGCTTAAAATTTTGTGAAATTTTTATTAAGAATGTACCGCTATTGTTCTTTTGAAGAAATTTCTCTAGATAATCTTATGTTCAGGGTTTGTACAACTTCTTATACAGACATATGTATACATATAATATATGTAAAACTCCTAGAATTATAAAAAAAATTGTTTTAAGGGCCCTTAAAATTCCTGGAATTTTAACTTACTTTGATGTTTTTTTGTGTGTGTTAAAAAATATAATTTTTTGAGCTTTTTGTTAAAATATTTTTAAATTGTTCATAAAACCAAATTGAGTATTAACTTTTAATGTTACCTCTAGATTGCAGCATGATTGATAATGTATTCATAACTGTTGACTGAAATAAAGACCTAGTTCAGTCACAATAGTTTCATGATGTTCCAGTTCAATCAGGACAGGATGTTGTAGTGTTTAGATTTATGTGTATATGCTGTATAAAACCTATTCCGTTCAGCCTCCACAGAGCTGCAGTTGTGGCAGATTTCTGTCTTAGGATTGGATATTATTTGCAAAAGCATTTTCACCGTTTAGGTTTGACAGACTCTCTGATTTGCCCTTTAATGTGGACTTGACAATATGACTGGTGATCACCTTTTCTCTTGCCCTGGACTTTTTGACAACTCTTCTAGGAATTTTGTGGAAGATAACTTTCCGATGGCTTCAAAATTATATTGTCTGACAGAAGTGGGTGGCTTGACTATGCCTGACTCTGGTTGAAAAACCAAAGTCAGACATGGGATTTTTTTAAAGGTGTGTTTGAAATAATCACTAATAAGTTTTCATGTTTTGTGGGCAATTTTAAGTAATTCTTTTTACATTTTTTTCTTACATTGTATATAATTTAATATGAGTATTTATAAAATTTTTGCATAAAAATATAGTTTCCATACCTTCCTTGGTGACTACTTGTCTAATGTGTTTAAAATTAATATATCAATGTGATTCTGTTTTAAAATAATTTAATAATTTTGTAGAAGAATTTAAATCTTTACGACCGACTGTAATCAGGGCTAGGTGCAGAGCAATATGCTGGTGCAAAAACAGCAATGATCAGAGTTCATGATTGTATTGATTTGAAATTTGATCCTATTAAAAGAGGGAATAGATACTTTTTTATTTTAACTTATTCACAAATAGACAAAATTTTTGGTCACTTATGGAAAGTAGTTAATTTGCTTTTATTTCTAATGGTCAAGCTAACATGGGTTATCTGTAAGCAAAAATTTGATGCTAAAAAATTTAAATAATCAACCAATTGTGGCTAAGCACATCATTTACAATCACGTTTAAAACATTAGAGGTGTCATTAATATAACAATAAGCAAAGAGTAACTTAATTTTGCTATTGGTGCCAGGCAAAAATATGAATTATATTTAGATGAATTAAAATAGCAATTAATGTAGCTGATAATAGAAAACAAGCAAAAAGCATTTCTTGAAAAAAATTAATGAACTGAAAATCAAAATGAAGTGTTTAGAACCATGTCGCTGTGGTGCTTCAGAGAAACAACAGTTATAACTCAGTGTTTATAATGAATTAAAAGCAAGAGCTTTAGAGATGAAAAGTTTGCATTTTCTAATAGCAATATTGTGTGTGTATAAATAACCAAGAAATATGAAAATATATTGAATGTTTACAGAAATAGAAAAGTGTAGAATATGGATATGAAATTGTATTGTTTTAAAAGAGTTTGAAAGTGAACTGGAGAAAATTTCAGAGTTGCTTTTGTTAAATAATAACTGAGGAAAAAGTCATCCTAGAAACTTTATCTGATAGTTATCTTTATTTTGTTTCAATAAGTACTTTTATTTGAAAAGAGGTTTTTATATACATCTTGAAATTGGTAAAATAAAGGAAAAAATTTAACATGTGAATGTTGATAATAAATGACATGAATATCTCCTGGAAATTTTTGATTTGACTCCTGAAAAATTCTTGGAAATCTATACAAACATGTTATGATGTATCTATTTGAATTTTTTTGTAAAAATTATGACTTGTTATGTAAAAATTTCTTTATGCGGAAAATTTCCTAACTATTCCTTATGTTATTTCAATAATTGTTTTTGTTTTGCAGTCAAAGTTTGTGAAAAGACACATATTTTACGTGAAAAAAAGCAGAAGGCTGTTATGAGAGAAAAACAAATAATGAATATTCTTAATAATCATCCTAGCCCTTTCTTTATTAAATTGTATTGCACATTTCAAGATACAGACAGGCTGTGTATCCTTTTTTAACAATCATTTTTTTTTTCTTAGATTGGGAAATTAAGTTTAAATTAAATGTTGTTTGTTCCTCTTTTATTTTTTTTATGTATTTAAAAATTTAATGAAGTGTAAAATATTCCATAATTTTTAAAACCTATTAAAAAGTTGTTTCATTACTTTTTTATTATAGATTCATTGATATGGATAAATTATTTTTTATTATAATTAAATGAAATGATATCAACTAGATAGATTCTAAATATGTGATAAAATTTAAATTTAGAAATTCTATATATTTTCTATAATTAATAACATTAGTGCTTAATGATATTTAAGAAAAAGTTATCTTATGTTTGACATCGCATTGTGAACCACGTAAGGCTTGTAGTAAGGCATTTTAATATTCATTCTGGTGGACATTTCCATCAATAATGGACTATATTCTTGTTGAAAGAGAAAATATAGTAATCATTCCAAGTGACTTATATTCGGAAGGCAGCCATTATTTGACTCTACCTGTTACACAATTCAAGACTTTTCTCATGAGACATTTAAATCGTTTTACCACTATGAATATTATTTATCTTATATTTATTAGTGTAACAAATTAGTATTGCAATGTATTCAGCAACTAATATATCCCAAAATATGATACTGTTCTTTTTCCTTTAAAAACACACGTTATAAAACAAATTTTAAGCAAAAGAAAGAAGAAGAAAAAAAATTTTTTTTTCTTGTCATGGTTGAGTTTATGTTACTATCTGTCTATTGACTACAATAATATTCACCACTCATGGTTGAGAGAAAGATTCAGTACATTTCCTTTTAATGTCTTTTCCATTCTGCAATATTCATCTGTAATGGAATATTATACCTGTTTCCTTCTAATAAGCTTGAATGGATTTCTTTTATTTGGTTATACGCAAATGTTTTACAAGTCCTTGAGTTTTTGATTTAGCAAAAGACAACTTTCATGTTAGTCCAGTTAAAGGTTTGAATCTTGTGAGTGTTCAGTGATTTTTTGACACTCGAAGTTAAACAAGTGTCAATTACAGCGAAGAGTTCTAGTTTTGAGGTGAACATTTCTGTTTTCATTTGGGGAGGAGATTTTTTTAGAGGAATATGATGCATGATTTTGCCTGAATTAAATTAATTTGAACTAATTTAACTCAATTTAGAAAAAGCACGTTGCAAAGAATTTCCCACTTGTATCACTAAACATATATAACTAAACCATATATAATAAAGCTCATCAACTAAACCTCCAGACTAACATATAATTTAAATTTATTTCTAAAATTCCTAAGCCAGTAAGCCAATTTTTGAATTCCTCAACAATTTGATCAATAAATTATTGATCCTATGTTAGCCTGTAACTTTTCCTTGCTTATTGCATTAAAAGTTTTGTAATGAGTGTCACTGATGCTGTAAATTCAATTATCTTTTCCTCAATTGATAGAAGTTGCCTTTTAGAATATACATCAGTGATTTAATTTGAAACATTTTTGAAGTTGCAAGTAATCAAATCTCTACTGAGCATTTTGTTTTATCCTGATTTATTGCTCTGAAGAGGAAACCCAACATGTGAGCTCAAACCCTACTTTTGACATGATTTGACAAAATAATGTTTGAAACTGCTAAAGTTCTGTGTCATTTTGAACATTATTGACATAAAAAATAATCTTTTAATTTTACTGCAACATCATTGTTACTCCATTTTTCTAAATGATGGTAAATAATAGCTATAAGCAAAAATTGGCTAGAAGAAAAACTAAAAACTACTCTGCAAATCCTATTGATTTTAATTTAGTGTTTCTCATGATTTTTCTACCATAGATATCGGGGGAAGTCCCTGTTTGTAAGTAAAATCAAGATTTGGGAATATCAGAAAAGACACCCAGTCTATCTTTGTAGAATTTCTTTAAAAAGTGCAAGGGAGCATCTCTATATAGTTTGATCCAGTAGTTAAGCATTGAAGTAAACTGAATTTTCATCTTTTGCAGAAGCTTTAAAAACTAGACATATTTTAGTCATAAGACAGATTTATTAAAATGACACTATGAGGTAAATAACTGCATTTATGTACTAATAAGCTTTCCTCATCAATATTAAGTAGTACTTGTTCTATAGTTCACAACTGTTTCCATTCTTTCAAAATTTTCTTGTAAGAATTAAATTTTATTGTGGAAATAAGTTTAGAAATCATGTTATTCATGCATTTTTAGGCTTGAAATCTCAAATCAAATAGTTTTAGATGTCCATCAATCCATGGTATATATACCTCATATCTATTTTGATGAAATTTAGCATTTTTTAAACATACAATTTTATTATCAATATCATTTTTTTTTTTACAGTATACCAAGAGCATCCATTGACAAAAAGTCACAAATATGTATTGAACTCTTCTCATATGATAAAATCTCCAGTAACTGAGTCCTTTTTCCATTTCAGTAATCTTTTTTTGCTCCATTAAATAGGACAGGTTTTTCCACAATCTCTTGTCCTTGAGAAGGAATATTTTTCTCATTAGTATAATGTTAAATTTCCATTCATTCAAGAATTATCTAAAAAAAAAATTTTAAACAATGAATTATATAGTGTCAAAAAATATTTAGTAGGCTTTGAAAAAAGTTTATTAAATTTTTACTTTTTATGACTGAATTTCTATTTCCAATTTTTCATGGAATTGAAACCCATGTATATGTGTTTATTTAGTAATGGCTTTTCATTTAAATTCTATATATGTACTTTTATATATTATTCTTAACTGATAAGATTTTGTGATGAATTATGCAAAACATGGTGAACTTTTACCATATATTGTTAAAGTTGGATCTTTTGATGAAGAATGTACAAGATTTTATACAGCTGAGTTAGTTTTAGCTATTGAACATTTGCATAGATTGAATATTATTCATAGGTAGGCTATGAAATTGTTATATGCTAAACTTTATAGGGTTTTTTTTCATATTGTTTATTAACATTTAAAAAATGTGCTTTTAGTTTTGTTTTAATTAAATTTAATATCAAGAAACCTAAATAAAAGTTAAGTATATTTGTAAGTTTAGCATGTTTTGTGTTTTTCCTCTTCTCTATCAAACAAGTTTCGTAAAAGTTAGTCATGAAGCATATTGTAAAAGTGTCTTTTATTTAAGTCACCATGCCTTGTGCATAAATTTTTAACCTCTAACCTGTGAATTTTGAAGTCTTCAAAATATTTCATTATATTGAGTTTTTTTTTTTTTTTTTTTTTTTTTTTTTTTGGGCTTTTTAGCATTTTATAAGAAGTAATTTGATTACTTGACAGTTAAGGGAAAATCATTCAAATGCTGTTTAAATTATTACTCTAGATTCTGTATACTATTTAATAAGTGTTTCTTCCTCCCTTTTTTATTGTTTTGTAAATTTGCAAAAGCTTTTAAAATTTAATTAATTTTTTAAATTGAGGATTTTGCAAAATAAATGTAAGATTTAGGACAAAGTTTGGTTGTTCTTTTTCTGCTTACATGACATTTGACTGATATTAATTCACCTTTTTTTATATTAACATATTTAAAATAAACCAATAACATTCATTCGTAAATGAATGCTTTTAGGATACTGAATCAATTTTTTTTTGTAAAAATAAAATTTTTTTTTTATTTTTTGGAAAATAGTTTTAAATATTTTTTTGAATTTTGCCTGGTAATTGTGTTATAATTTTGATGAAATTAGCCAATTGATTTAATGTACTTTGCAAGCAGTAATCTTGAAAAAGGAGGATGTTGAATGATGATTATCAATCAAAATTTAAACAAAGGTAATTTTGTAAATTTCAAATCATCTTAAATTATTTATTTACAAATTATTACAAATTTAACTTATGAGTTGAAAAATAAAAATTGCCTTCTCTTTTTGTTGAATTTTTTAATTGAATATTCTTTAAGTATTTAATTTATTACTGAATTATATATGTGCATGATGTCAAAATAAATTGATTTTTCGACATTTTAATTTAATGTATTATTTTTCAAGGGATTTGAAACCAGAAAATATATTGTTAGATGAAAACATGCACATTCAAATAACAGACTTTGGTTCGGCTAAAGTTATCAATACTGAAAACTCTGACTGTAAGTTTTCTTGTTTGTTCATCATCTTAATTTTATTCATTGTAATGACATTTATCTTTGAGTATTTTATTTATCGTAGATTAAATTTTATTTTTAGCTTCAAGTAGTGAACCTAGTAGAAATAACTCATTTGTAGGTACTGCACAATATGTTTCACCTGAAATGTTGAGTGATAAAAGTGCATCTCCTAGGTATAAATATTATTCTTTATTAATTACAAAAAAATAATTTTTTTAATATTTTACTGATTAAAAAATATATTTATTTTTATTTGAAAGCAGTTAATATGTCTTTGCTTATATGTACCAGAATTGAGTCAGTATATATCTAGCATAGAGTACACTGGAACCTCAGAAATTTGAACCCTGGAGATTAGGAATTCCAAATAATCTGTATACCTTGTAAAGTGAGGACCAAAATTTAAATTTGAGGAAGAAAGATCTATAGCTATGATTCAGAAGCTAAAGTATCTTTTAATGACTGGTATACTTTTAGCAAGTATTTAAATATAATGTGTACATAGCACTAAATTCAGTAATTTTTCATATATGTAATGAACTAAATCAGCTTAACATCACTTTCTTCATAATTATTTTCATTTCAGCTCACAATGTTTGTGAGCTGAATGAATTTCATTGTCACTGAGTATCCTTTGATGGAAATTGTCATTTATTCCAACCCAATCTTGAAAGAAATTTTCTTCAGCTTGCTCACACTCAGAAATAAATTGAACTAATTACAATAATCATTTTAAGTTGAATGGTATTAACTGCTATTTTTCCAAACATAAGATTATACCAAAGATTTTTTTAATCAAAGAGTCATTTCTGTCATGCTTTGTAAATCACGTCTTTAATTGTGTTGTTGTTGTTACTAATGACACTCGGACAAGCCAAACTTGCTATGCCTCAGCTATGCGAATTTAAGTCAATTGGGGGCGTCTTGTGTTTAATCAGAGCACCATGAAAGTGAAAGTACAACTTTTGCTCTTCAAATCCTCCGATAAATGGCAGCACCAGAGGATTATTCCCTCAATTTTAGCATTGATGTAAAGGGAGAATCTTTAATTGTTATTTTTTAAAGTGTTCCTTGGTGGATATGCCCCCTTTTCTAATCAAAGCTTGTAAGAACAATTTTGCAATAGTAAAATTTGATATTTTTGTAATACTCCTTAGGTTATAAAAAAAGCGGTCACACATTGGGTGTCATAAAAAAAACTTTGATATCATTTTTTACTAAAATTGTCATACAATTGAGCAGATTGTTGTCAACCACACAATAGTAAAACTTTGTTAGCCAAGCTGTTTGCTTAGCTTAATCTTAGTATACATAACACACTTGGTTTTGATAAGATTGATGATGGATGTTTGGCAATATTTGGCAGAGAGATAAAGTTTGTGACCTGGGCTTCATCATTCAAGTCAATATGGATACCAAATGTTCCAAACCTGTAGATTACGGATTAGGAAAAGATATGTTTGTCAGTTTTCTGACTTATTCCAACATACACAATTCTTTTACGATTTTAGTAAGCCTTGAAATTATTTGTTTTGAGTTTATTTTGAAATTGTTGTATGCGAAATTTAAATTGTTTTCTCACAATTTAAAAGTTAATTAGATGTTATTTGGATGTTATAATTTTGTAAAGTTGTTTAATTTGTAAATTTTAACTTTTAAAGTTATTTTCAAAAATGAAATTTAGATTTTTGAATTTTTTTTTTTTAAATTTGGTGCATGAAGGAAATTGATTTGATAAGTACTTTTATTTTCTGTTATGCTATTTAATTTCCTGTTTTATATTATAAAATATGTATAATTTATTAAATATAGTGTGCAGAAATATTTGAGTTATTTTTTGCTGAATTCTGTTACTCATTTAACTGAAACTAGAATAAAGTGTTGTTTAAAATTGGACACCAGTGTCTGTTTGATTAGAAACTGAATTTTCATAAAAATGTATGTTATTTGCATTATTGATTTAAATTTATAGCGCACTTAATACCTGCTTGTTACATACAGTGTATTTTTAAAGTGAATGTATTTCTTGATAAATTAAAATAAAGTTAAAATATTGATTATGATTATATTTTATTGACCTATTGTGAATATTATTAATGTTTACATATCTATATTTATTTTGTAATATATAAAGCTTCTAAACTATGTACACTTAAGTTTATAACCTTTAGTTTTATAGTTTCTCTCTTTAGTAAGATTATGAAATTCAAATCTGGATATCAACCATAACTGGGAGTTTGAAAAATAAAATTTTATTGCTACCTGTTGTTGATTTAGTGAGTTATTGTTTTTTTAGGTGTTTTGCATTTTGAAATACTGTAATTTCGCCATTCCTGACATTTTCGAAAATCATATCAAACTCATTACATTAGAATTTTGCCATTTCCTTCTTTGGATTTTGAAAGTGAAGGAACAAATTTCATTTCAAACCATTCTTGAAATAGATCAACATTTATTCAAGCTTTTATAATTTTCATTGAAAGATGGTAAACATGTTGTATTCATGTCCTTTTTAAGCCACATGGCTTTGCAGATTTGCCAGTCACCATTAGTGATAATTTATTAGTAATTACTGTATTGCTACAAGCCATGATTGTTTGATGTTCCTTATTCATTTTGAATTTTGAGAGGCAGATGATTTTTCTTTAAAAGCTAAAGTTTTGATTGTAAGTGCTTTAAAATTGAGTCAAGGCTCATCCACATTATACAACTGCTGAGGGGAATAGTTTTCTATGGCAATCAACCTCTCCAACTTCAATGAATATTCTCCTGCTGCGACAGTATCTGTTGTTAATTTTTCTCAAACTCTACTCTACTGTTGAATTCTATCCTTCCTTTGTCTGCAATTTATCCATCTTTTGCTGACTGTAAACGTAAAATTGCCATTCATAGCTTTGTTCAGCTGTAAATTTTTTTTCTTGAATCAATAGGCTGTTGATAGGAAAACCTTTTTGTTTTTCCTAGTTAAAGCATGAAAGCTTAGCTTTGTCGTGTATAACATGAACAGAACCTGTTGAATTGTTCAGTTGTTTTATCACTTGCAGGGCTCAGAGTTGTCCTGATATTCCTGAATTTCCTGATTTTTTAAAAAACGTCCTGAAATGTCCTTATTTTTCAAAATAAATCCTAGAATTTCTTATTTTTTATTACATTCTTTTGAAATAAACTTTCAATTAATAATTTTATATTTTTCAGTAGTAAACTTTTCTTCCAGTGGAATATATTTTTTCTTTCAACTGCTTCCTATGCAAGAAGAAAGGGAAACTTCCCCCCTTTTTTGTTCTCCTTCAAACCGGAAATAGGGTTGCCATACATTCGTCTCTGCCTCGTTTGCATCCATTGCTCACGAATATCTGACGTCAAAAATAATTTAGGTTTGGGTTTACGATTAAATTATTTGGTAGTGCATTAAATTAAATTTGGTAGTGCACAACTATTTACAATGATGGCGAAATTGCGAGAATTAATCGTCTACGTTTATGCGTATGCGTGAAATGCTTATCGCACCATTTTGAAAGATTTTGATGGGTGTTTTGAAGAATGTTTATTAGCAAGCTCAGAATTTAATTTTTTGAAAACAATTAATTTTCTTTTAAAAATGCCAAGGAAAACGAAATTTTGCGACAAATGGTTGGAACTGCAAGATGGGAATAATTGCCTAGTTAAGACCTGGTGCCGAAGTGTTGACGATGTTCATTCTACGGAGTGATTCACATGTAAAAGCAAATTCAGTGTTTCAAATATGGGTTTTAGACAAGTGCTTGCTCATGCAGATGGATTAAGACACAAAAAAAGTTGTGAACTGTTACAAGAATCAAACACTATTTACTATCAAGTCATCAACTTCATCTGATTCCTCAACATCGACTGTAGTAGTGAATAACAAATCATGGCTTCCCAAAACGATATCAGAGAAAACCATTAAAGCTGAAACCATTTTAGTTCTGGTGGCAAAAAAAAAAATAATTATTCTTTTTCATCTTTAAATGATTTAGCTAACATTTACGGAGAAATTTTTGATGATTCCTCCATAGCAAAAAATCTCAAATTATCTGACAAAAAAGTCAGGTATATGATTAATTTTGGATTAGGTCCGTATTTAAAAACACTTTTGTTTCGGGATATCGGCACTTCATATTTTGTTTTACTTTTCGATGAAACTACTACAAAACAAATAAAGAAACAGTTGGATATTTACATCCCATACTGGTCTGATAAACAAAGTAAAAATGTCATTTGTTACCTCGAATCACATTTTTTAGAGCATGCTGAAGCCAATAAAATTGTAAAAATTTTATTAAGTTTTATTCAAAATAATGGTTTAAATTTAGAAAAATTAATGCAGTTGTCAATGGATGGACCAAAAGTCAATTTAGCTGCTTTAAAGCAAATAAATAGTGAACTGAGTAAGCAAAGTTTACCAGTACTAATTGATTTGGGTACATGTTGCTTATACATAATCCATGGAGCACCACGTAAGGGTATTGATAAAATTGATTGTAATATTGGTGGATTTGCAATAGATATTCAACAATTTTTCAAACTATCTCCTGCAAGAAGGGAAGATTATCATTCCTTCGTCATGTTGAGAACCGTTGGTTAACTTTGGGCTCAGTTTGTGAGAGAATTGTTGAGCAATATGATGTTCTAAAGGAATACTTTATTGTTAAAGTACCTAAAGAGTCAAATCTCCTCTTTCTGATAGACATCTTCGGATTATAAAATATTTGAAAGACCCTAAGACTCTGGCATATCTGCATTTTGTTTCATTTTTTTGTAAAACTTTTGAACCATATTTACTTCTAATGCAAAAAGTAGAACCTTTAGTACATATGATATACAGTAAGTTAAATAAACTTGTTTGCAGTATTATGTCTAAACTTTTAAACCCAAAAGAAATCTGTGAAAAAAATGGAGTAAAGTTGCTACAAATTAATGTTGATTCAGGAAAAAATTTGTTAAATTTAAACAAGATTGAAGTAGGTCATGGTGCAACAGCAATACTGGAAGAGCTTACTGATAAAACATTTCTACAAAGTGTCAGAAGCTGCTACATAGCAACTTCAAAGCATTTGCTTCAAAAACTTCCTATAGCAAATCCTGTACTCAAAGATCTCCGGTGTGTGTCTCCTTATAATAGAAAAAAGGAATAGTCTAGGAGTTCATTTAGCATATTAATTCAACGTATTCCTCATGTGAATAAAACTTCTTCAGATATTGATAAGATGAATAAAGAGTGGATTCTTTACATGTGTGAAGATGTGACTTTGATTGTGAATGATTATGATAATAATCAAAATATTTGTAAATATTGGAAGGCAGTTTTCAATATAAAAGATGCTGGTGGTTATATAAAATATCCTACTCTTTCTAGAGTGGTTAAAGCATGTCTGTCATTATTGAATGTAAATTCCCAACCGGAAAGAGGTTTTTCAACTAACAATTCTGTTGTGACAAAGGAGAGAGCTTCTTTATCGGAATTAACAGTTCAAAGTTTACTGATTTGTCATTATGTTATTCGAATGCAGGACAATTCTGTTTCTTCCATTCCATATACCAAAGAAGTGATGCATTATATTCAGAAATCTCATGCAGAATATGCATCGTATATGGAGAAATCAAAAGATGTAGCACAATTAGAGAAGAAAAGAAAGGATGAGGAAGATGTAGAAGCTACTTGTGAAAAAAAGTTTAAACTATCGCACCTATTAGAATAAATTAATGAACTTGAGAAAGAAAAGAAAAATTTGCTTGATAATCAGTGTGTAGCTCAAAAACTTTTGGATGATGCAACTAAAAAAATAGCATGTGCTAGTGATGATAATATGAGTGATGTGAAAGTTGGACAAATGATGCTGTCTGCTGCTAATGCAGAGATTGCATCTGTGAATGATAAGTTAAAAAAGTGCAGTATTAAGTTATCGGAATTAAATGTTAATGCATCCAGTTCAAAATGAACATTATTCAATTATACATAAATTAATTGTTAATTTAAAGCATTTATCATATAACCTATTAATTTTCAAAAAATATTCAGTATAGAAAGTTTAAATTTCTGTATCATTTTTCATATTGTTGTATTGAAAATTAGAAAACTCTGAATTTATATAATAGTTTATTCCTTTCTAAAATGTGTTTTATGCATAAAACAGAAATTAATATGTAAAAGTAACATTGGTTTTGTTTAATTATTAGAATATGTCCTGAAAAATGTCCTTATATTTCTTGAAAATAGTGTCCTGAAAAAAAATTTTCTGTACTCATACCCCTGCACTTGTCATTGCATAGAAAGTTTCAGTCATAGTCTGAATTTTCTTCCAATTTTTGATTGCAACCTTATTAAGACTGAATTAACTGTTAATTTTCTGCATTTTCTCCTTTGTCTAGGCCTTTGAACATTTCAAGTTTTCTTTTAACTATATAGGTACTGTGTTTACATTTTGGCAACATTTTACTACTCTATTAATCTCTTTTGAGCAGCTAATGAAAAGCTCTACTTACAAGAAACAGTTCCAGATTTGTTAACTTGTATCCAAAATTTCATGTGAGATAATAATGTAGGCGCTGGTTTGCAATAAAAAACTACTTTACTTATATTTTAGTTCACTGCCATAGCAAATGAGCTAGGTTACACATTAGGGTGTCATATCACAAAGTGTACTTCACACCAATATGAATGAAATATAAATGACTTATGAAGCTCTCGTGCTTTATCAGGGGAAAATTGTTATATTATTAATTTAAAAACTTTTACATCACTGTGAAACTAATTACAAGGGTTTAAATAGGCCACCAATGAATTCAAACTTTCTGAAATTAGAGCAATGTACCTTCAATTAGTTACAATTTCTGAGTATTAGATGCACTTTTAGAGCATTGTTTAAATTTATTTATTTAAATTTGGTCTTAATCAGCTGGTGATTTTCATTTGATATTTTATATTTTTCATTATTACTAAAGTTGAGTACATTTTTCTTAATTGATTGCCACATATAACCAAATCCTCAGAATTTGGTAAAAAATTTAAAATGTAGAAATAATTACCAAAATTAGTATTATTTTCATTTCATGACTAAAATTCCATTGAAATTAACTTTGAAAATATCACCCTGAAAGGCGAAGAAAATCATTTTTGTGATTTTAGCAAAGAAAGGTAACAAGTCTGATTCCAATAACAGAAAATTCCTCGAGCTTCTAATAGGATTTAAATTCTTAAGCTGTTGAAAAAGAAGAATTTAATTGTGTAAGGATTTTCTTATGTAAGAAATATGTTTCTAAATGGCTTTGTAATAAATGTTATTAAACCTTTATATTCATATTATAAACAAAGAATTTTTTTTTTTTAAATAATGAAATACTCAACATTCTTAAGTGCATATGATAGAAATAGATTTTACTATGTGAAGTGCTATAACAATTAAAATTTGCTTTCCAAAAAAATAGTTTTTTAAAAAATGGTGAATATTTAAATCAAAAATTTAAAACAATTGCTTTTGATTTTGACATAATCCAAAAGTAATATATATATTTATATTTAACAGTAAATGAAATTATTTTTGTAGGAAAAGAAGAGTTAGAATATGACAAAAAAATTTATATAATTCTTTTGTGATTTTTTTTAATTATATTTTTAGTAAAATTTGGGGTAATTCAGATTTTTTGTTTGTGCAAATAGATAAACTTTCAAAAGAATCTAGAGAGAAACATAAGAAAATTATTGATGGAAATTTGTGAGAATTATTTCTTACTTTAAATTGAAGCATTTGGATTTGCACAAACAAAGTTATAAAACAAACTAAATGTAATAATTACTCCTCATTTGATTTTGCGTTTAAAGAAAAATTGTTAAAATCAGGAAACTAGATACTCACTATTTTTTTTTCTTTTTCCTTAAGTATTAACTTTTGCATAGAAAATTTTTTATATATAATAAATTTTGATCTTAAGTATTATTTGATAATTTGACATTTATTGATTAAGCATTTTTTAATTAAAATATAACTTTTTATTTAAGTATTTCATTTATATTTGCAATATTAAAAAGCAAAATATTTAAAGAATATATTTTATATCGATATAATTTTTTGATGCAATAATATACCAATCATTAACTATGTAATTTTATCTGACATAGAAAAAAGTTCTGGTGTAAAAGCAAATAGAATTATTCTATGTGTCACAGTGAAATAATCATTTTTCTCACTTTGAGATGTCTACAATTATGACTTTGTCCTATATATTTCAAATAATTAGTTTTATTCAAAATTATGTAATAATCCATAGCCTAGTAATGTATAATGCTACTAATGTATGTATCATTGTAAGGATTTTAATACTTTAAAATTCATGTAATCATTTTTATAGAAATTCAGATTTTTTAACATTCTTTCTTTTCAGTGTTGATCTATGGGCTCTAGGTTGTATTGTATATCAAATGGTGTCAGGTCTCCCACCATTTCGAGCAGCGTGAGTTTTAGAATTGTGTGTATTATATTCTTATTTGTATAGTAATTTATTGTTATTAAATTTTATTATCAATATTTTTTCACTTTTAGAAATGAGTATTTAATATTCCAAAAAATTACAAAATTAGAATATGTTTTTCCTGATGGATTTTTGCCTTTAGCTAAAGACTTAGTACAGAAATTATTGGTAAGTGATATCATTATTTATTTGTGTATTATAAAATATATTTTTGAGAAGCAAAACTTTATTATATATCTGCTGTTGAATGACGAGAATTCATTACAAATATTTTACTGCTTAGTTTCATGCATTTTTCATATGTAATACTGACCCTCCTATCCTGAGAGCCTTGAACCAAAATACTTAGCACCTTTTACCCATAACTAGAGTGGATTTGAATCTTTACTGATGGATCTGTGATGTCTAATAATCCTAACACAGGTGCATGAGTTTTCTCCGAAATTTTCTCGTTCCATATCCTTATAAGCTGAGGTACTGCATTTGATGATGCAATTAGATCCTCACAACTCTGTTTCAGTTGCCATACCATTTGGAAAAATTCACAAGAGCAGTTATCCTCAATGATTTCTGAATGCTCTGTTGGCTATTGTTTCAGATAAGAATTCCAAAACGCTGGATGTATTAGATTGTCATCATTATCTGAATAACTTGGTATTACTTCAGAAAACTCTAGTCCTACATTGGGTTACTGCCCATTGTGAGGTCCAGGTAATTAAAATGCTGACTTCCTGGCCAAAATGGGTGCCTAAATCGCACGTAATATCTCTTGTCCTATGCTCTTCCACATAATCTTATTAAAAGATCTATCAAAATACCTGCTCAGGAAGAACTCTATCATCATATTTCTTGTGATTGCTTCAAGAATGCTATCCTGAATTTGTGTAAGAGCTCAAGGCTTAGAATGGTCACTGAATTCCATCTTGACACTGGACATGACTGCCTTCAAAATTATTCCTTCTCCAATATGCACTCTGTGCAGCTCTACTGTCCTGCGCTGTGCAAGACTTTGCTCGCAGAGCATTAGTGTTACTGGGAGGCACGAGACAAGTTAGATTAATAAATTCTAATGCAGCTGTTTTTTTTAAATTTTATTTTATGTTTTTATCTTTACTTTATTTATTTATTTTTTGCTACAATTGTTCATAATCTGCCATTTGCAATAAAAGAATATAATCAAAACAAAAGAGGCCTGGTACTTGGTGAGAATTCACTTGAACAAAATATATTATACTTATATCAACAAAATAAAATATCCACTTTATGCTTATTTTAAATTGGTAAGAACGATTTAAATCTATAAAAATTTGTTAAAAGTGAATTTTACAGTCACAGCCTCATCAATTTAAAAATGTTTCCTCCCAGCAAAGAAGATTTTGGTATTGGAATTTGATTAGCAACCTGTAATAGCTGCTCATCGAGTCTTTAGAAAACCTTTGGTTTTAAGTATGCTAAATCCTCCCCAAGAAATTTCAAGTTATGTTAATGGTTTCTGTTGCAGCCGTTTATGTATTCTAAGTTTTTTTTTTTATTATCTTTACTTTTATTTATTTATTTATTTTTTTGTAATTTCGTAATCTGCCATAAAAAATTAAAAGGAAGTTTTCATATTTTTTGATAACTATTCAAAATAAATTAACTTTTAAACAAGATTATAGAAAAAATGCTGTTCCTATCCATTAATGTTAACATGCAATTTTTGTAAGTTAATTGCATTAAGTTTTGAGAAACTCATTAAATCTTGTAACTAATAAAACTTGTAACTAATCATTGTTTATTTTATGCTGCCCATCTTAGAAAAATTCCTTAAAATGAATATTATTGAAAAGTTTACTTCAAGTATCTTCATTTTGTGTAATAACTTTTTAACAATTAATTGTATATTTCATTTTGTACGATAATTTTGAAAATATTTTCTTAATTTTGGGTTTATTTAGATAGTTTTTAAATGTTTCAAGAATTGTCAACTAAATTAGTGTGGCTAAATTAGTTTTTTTTTTTTTTTCCCCAATAGCTTTTACTTAAATTGAAAAATCATGCAGTTATTCTTAGTTTCCCCAAATTTTTCTTATTGTTTAGAAATTGTACACAATTTTATGGAATTATAAATAGAATATTAACTTATGCTTGATATTCTTTGTTGACAATTTTCAAACCCATTTAGTAGTCTACACATAGTTACTTTTTAAATTTTTGAAGACTATAAAATTTTGTTTTATTGAATGCCCAATAATGATTTGACTACCTGAGTAACTTACATTTGATAAATCTCCTAACTTAATGAAAGATCTTCTATATCAGATCAGAAAAATTATCACATGAATAAATCTGTACATTTTAACAGCAAAAAAAAAAAAAATTTTTTTTAATTTCCATATATAACTTTTAAACAAATAATATTACTAATGCAAGTCAACTCTTAGAAGAAAATTAATGACAATAATTATATATTTTTTTAATTTTATTACTTTTAATTTAATTTTTTATTCATTGTAAGAACTATCATAATAATAGCACACAACGATTGTGAAATGTGATGAAGAAAAACAAGCTGTTTTAATTTCCACTTTATAATAAATTGTCCTTTGAAAAAAAATTATAGCATTTTTCTTTATATGGACAATAAAATGTTATTTTATATTTACTATAAAATTAAGACTAAAATAATTTTTTTTAAAAATTAATGAATTTTGATATTATTATTTTTTTTCAAGGTTTTTCTTCCTGTGCAATAAAACGTGTAGCATTATTTTTCTAAGATACACTTGAATATACTCAGAATTGTTTTTTAATGTAGGTCTTAGAACCATCTCAGCGAATAGGCTCTAAAGATACTAATGGATATCCCTCAATACGAAATCATCCTTTTCTTACTGATATTCCTTGGGATACTCTGCATGAATGCATGCCCCCTCGAATTCTTCCATATTTACCTGGAACTTCCAGTAATGAAGAGCTAAGAAGTCAGTACCAGGTATGTGATATGAAATTAATTAACTATTATACTTACTGTAGACTAACACGCTAATATACTTCTATGCTAATAAATTTGAGCATTTGATTTTATTCATTAAAAAAATTATGTGCTTACTTATATATATAATAATAATTTAAAAAGTGTATTAGTTTTCAATGAACTGTATAAATTTGAGTAATTCTGCATGTTAACAATTTTTTGAGGTATGTAATTCTTTAATTTGTTGTATTAGTTTCAGTTTATTTTGCTTTTTCTTAATAAAATTTTTTTTAACAAGTGAATAAATATTCAATATTTAAATGTAATTTTTAAGCTGTATAAATATTAATCAGTAAAATAAAATTTGTTTTTATTTGTAAAACAATGATGGTATATTAATTAGAAATCAAGTTCAAGAAATTCCAAATTCATGCTGAACTATATTTTTGATGTATATTATTTATTTTTATTTTTTATTTTCAAAATTAAAAGATACTTCAGTTTAAGTTAATAAATATTGATATCATTATTTTTCATTGTACATTTTCATTGAATTAACACTAGAGAATCATATTTAAGAAAATGTTAATTATGCTAATAACAAATTTGTTTATAATTTTATTTTGCATTTTGTTATTTATATAGTTATTTATAGTGGTTGTAAAATAGTATGAGTATAAATAATTTGTGAAATTACATAATTAAGATGACCACTAATTATACTTTTATTGATTACATTATTCTTTTACACTCTTATTTTGTACAAGTATTGCATATAGACTTCTAAAAATGAGTTTATTAAAGCCAAAAGTTTTTATGTAAGCAAAACTTTCTTAATATCACTATAACAAGATATTTTAAGTGGAAGTAAGATTTATTTACTAACCTATCAACTTTTTTCTATCTAGGTAGAGAATTCAGTATTTGGGACTGATCTCTGAGTCTTTTTGAAATTTATTCAAATTTCTTTCAAAAACTGCAAAACAAATGGTTTACAGAAACTGATAGTTTTGACTTTATTCTCCCTTGCAAATTCTTTTACTTCAAATCTCAATGATGGTGCAGTCATATTTTGTCAAGCAGTCAAATATAATGGAAATTGAAGTGGAAAGAATTGGAACTTTCAATTTGCCATTCTTCTCCATTTCACAATAATATTTATTCCAGGGAATGTTTGATGTTGTCAAAAATAAAAGCATTGAGCCCATTTAAGAGCAAAATTTTACTCCACAGGTTTTGAGGAACATAAAAATATCTTTGGTCATTTTTAAGAAGATTTATTTTTAATACTCAAGGTATTTGTTTTTGTCAAAAATAACATGAAAAAAGAATTCAAGTGATACTCTTAATATTGATAACTAATGTTAAGTTTTTTGAAATTTTAAAGGTACTTTTAAATTTTATTCATTAAAATTATTTACAAATTTTGTTATGTGCTACCTTTGAATAAAAATTATTTATTTTTTGTTTTTGTTATTGATTGTCTAATTTAGTTTGTAAGAAATTGTTTTACCAAAAAAATTATTAACTCCATCCTTTCATTCTAAAGAATTGTATATTCTGTGACTGAATTATTTGATTTTAACATTTTTTTTAATTGAATGATTTTGAAATTATTGGAATACAAAGATTACCCCATTTTTTTTCTCCATGATTAGTATTGTTAAGGATTTTATGTTATGTAGTCATTAATAAGATACTGCATATCTGAGTGTTTTGTTATTGATAAAACAAAGTAATCCATTTTTTTTCTGTTTTCCTTACATTTAAAAAAATTTTAGCAATTTTTTATTTTCAAAGTTTTAACTTAATATGTATGACTACTGTTACATTATTATAGGATTTGTAGAATTCTTTGAAAATATTTTCAGAAATCAAAATGAGAATTTAATTGAGATTTCTTAAAACATATGTGAGAGAAAATATTTTTACACTTTTGAATAGAAGTTAAGTATAAAAATGTTTATATTAGTAATTTTTATTAAATAATACCATTTAAAGAGTATAATTTTCAGGAAGTCTTTAAAAAATTACTGAACTCTACAATATAATAAAAATTGAATAACTTTAAATTGATGGTCTTGGTCTAATTAGCTCTCATGTTTAAAAATTAACTCTTAAGAGACAAATAAACCAAACATGACAGCAAGCAATAAAGATATTCCATGATGCATTATTAAATATTTGGAACTGATGAATAACGAAAAACATTCTATTCATTAAAACATAGGATCTCATTTGATTATAATAAATTTGCATTAATTTTTTTAAATAAAAGCTGAGATTTATAAATGAAAGCATCTAATGTGAATTAAGTTTAAAAGCTTATAATAGCTTGGAAAATTTTCCTAAAACTTATAGATTTTAAAAAAATAAAATGAACTTCTTTAAGAAATTTTAAAAATATATCATAAATGATTGTCAAAATTTTATCAAAGAAGTAGAAATTTACACTTAAAAATTTGAAATGCCTTTAATTTTATAGATATAAATTATAAAATGATATATAAATATATTATAAATTTTATTAATAGAATGTACAAAATTAAATTTTTATTCTGATAAAGCTGAGTGCCTTACTATTTATCTTGCATGTAATTATCAGGTTTTGAGTGAAAGTATACTACTTCATATGAAAATCAATTCAAACTTTCATTATAATAAATATTGTAGATTTTCATACACTTTGATGAATATAAATGAGATATTTTACACAAATGGTATCTTGTGTCTGAAAATGAAATTCATATTCTAAAATTAATTTTCAAGAAATTCTTTGAAAACTAATAACTTTTTTAATTAATGAAAAGAAATAGATTTTTTAATTTTAATATTTAATTATTTTTTATAAAGAATTAATTAAATCTTTGTAATAAAAATATATCATATTAAAAAAATTTAATTTATATATTTTAATGGTGCAACCAGTTCTAAGAAAATTTCACAAATGGCCCTAACCTTAGATATTTCTTGTTACCAATTTAAATTCTCAAATAGTGATTTACAATTACTATCCTTATCTACTAAAATCCTTATCTATTGTTAATTAGTTATATTCCTTTGAAATATAATTGTTAAGCTATTTTTTTATGAGTATCAAAACTTCTAAATATGAACTGAAGAAATTAAGGAATATAATTCAAAATATCTTTTCAAAATTAAAAATGTTGCTTTTTTAAAAGTTTAATATTTAATTAAAACACACCATTAAAATTATATTTTACAGTTTTTATTCATTAACTCTTTTTTACACGTTTGTTGCTTAGTTTTTCTTTTAACTTAAGGTGTGTTAAGAGTCAGCAACTTGTAATGATTACCTATTCAGCTTAGATTTTTATAATATCTTAATTATAAAAAAATTAACTGTCATAAAACAGCACAAAAACATTCACAAACAAATTTCACCAAAATATTCATATTAATCTCTGTTTCTTTAGAAATTCACATCAACAGAAATGATTGCTAAATTTTTTAAAAACTCATAACAATAAATTTGCAAAATATATTTTTATGACCTGAAAAAATTATAGTTTTTGATATAAGGCTATATGAAATGAATTCTAACTTAGGAAGCACTGATGCTCAGAAGTTTTCTGCTTTCAGAATTATGGTTATCAACACAATTTAAACTATGCATTTTCTTCATATCTTTTTTTACCATTGTTATTTTATTTTGCAGATGTTGTTTCCATATCACTTATTTATCTTTTATAGTTAATTGTAAAGAAATAATAAGAACTTTCAGTATTTAATGATGTATTGCTCACAGATTACATAATAAAATTTTTTCCTCTCCTGAAAAAATGTGTTAAAGTTTTCCACATTCCTATTGAATATCCAAGAATATTTGCTTCAATTCTTTCACATCTGTGTATTATACTTTGATATTTTAATGTTAATTGATAACACTTGTAGCAACTTCACATGTAATTGTTCATTATATTTTAATAATATATCATCATATTTAATGGTGTTTTTGTCTTCTGTAATTAATATTAAGTTTATGGTATGCACCATAGTGTAAAATGAATTTTATCATTTGCAACACATAAATTTATTTAAATTATATCATTTTAAAAGTTGTACTTGATTTGTTATATTGAAAGATTCAAAATTTTAGTAAAAATTCAATTTTACAAATTTTACATTGCAGTCTATGCACATTTATATTTGGTTTATTTCTGTTAAAAGTAATCACTCTATTTAAATTTACAGGTCTTAATAATTAGAAAAGTAATTTCAATTATTAATTATTTTTACTGATGTATTTATGTCAATTATAAATAAATTTAAGCTGATAACATAAGTATTTATTTTTACTTTATGAGAGGTTTATACAATAAACAAAGTAAAAAAGTATCTCTGCTTTTTTTTTTTTTTTTTTTTTTTGTCTAAGAAATGTTTTGCAGAACAAGTAATAGTGAAGAGCTGAGCATTTAGCACTGTACTTTTGTTTCAACAGTTCATAAGTTTAAATTTCATTTTGTTCTTGTATGTTTATAGTAGTTGAGAATCAACCTTAACTCTCAGTCCTTGTGTACAAAAAATGACCAGTGAACAATGGCCAAACTAAACCAGTATGAAAAATAACATTGTATACATGATATTATCAATTGGATAAAGATAATCAAAGTGCTGACAGATGATTGTTCATTTTATAAGAGCAAAACAAAGTCATAGATATTTTTCACATATTATTATTGAGAAATTTTTAATTCAATAAATTATTATTGAAATATGTAATGTAAAACAATCCTTAATTTTCATTGGATTTTTATCATAGATTCAAAAAAATTTTTTAAAAAAGTAAATTCTGCTTTGAGGAAACAAGAATATATTGATAAGTAATATATTTGTAAATTCTATAGCTTGAATTCAATTACTTAAAAATTATCATTTTAATGTGAATAAGAAATTGTTTGATCAAAATTAACTGAAAAATTATCAGCAAGCCAAATTAAGTATACTTGGAAGATCCAATAATATAAAACTTGTAATTCCTGGATTGATTAATTCAATGAAACATTTAAACCTCTTGAAGAAAATTGTCTGCTAGAAATAGGTTTGTCCTTCCATACTTTATTTGCTATGAATAGCATTCCTGCATGTTTTAAAGATAGCCTTTTTGAGGAATTTAAATTCATGAAGACATAATTCCGGATTATCAATATCATTGTTTCCCTGCAACTCATCCTCTCCTTGATCATTTCAAAATTTTAAGACCTCTATAACATACATTCATAGTAATGCAGGTGAGCCCCAAACTGTACCTTAAGGTTAACAGGTTTGAAGTACTCTTCAATCATCAAGCACCTCGTAATTTTGAACCATGGTTAGGTAACGAGGTCGTACACGAGGTGGCACCCTCATTTCCTCATCAGCAGAAGGACCTTGGATGTCGCATATTGACAAGGACTTGTCCCCAACTCATGGAGCTCCAACAATTCAGTGAGGGAGAGAATCTGGTCAACCCCAATCACTGTTCTGCAAATTATGCTTCACTTCGCTTATTGGAGCTTATAGCTAAGAACGTTTCTAGTGTTATTTTGAAGCAACAGGAAAAACTTATGACTCTGAAAGTTTTGGAAAATCACCTCAATATTTTTGTTTGTCTAAAAGAAATTTGTTCAAACAGTGTTTTTCAATATGATTCCAAAGGGTCCTAGAGAAGCAACAACATCAATGATCTATTAGAGAGGCAACATGTGTTAGAGCAGGAAGTTGCAAAAGAGAGATAACTTCAGCATCATGGCAATCTTTTAGGGAATTCCTTTGTATATTGAAAAACACTGTTTTAATAACACATTTGCTTAGTTTTTGCAAATTTACTAAATATTCCAGTGTATCATTTTCAATAAATTGTAAAATTTGGATAATAGCTATATATATCTCTAAATAATTTTTGTGTAAAGAAGGATGTGTAATATGTGTTTAAGTAATTTACTATGTTATTACTAAATTGAATTTTAAATATCCCCCTCCCTCCTTTTGTGAGTGAAATTCATTATTCTGTTTTATATTGATACTAATAGTAATAAAAAAGGTTTTTTTTATTGGAGAAATGTTTCAAATTTAAGAGTTATAGTCAAAAATGAATATATACATAAACAGTAGCAACTTTACAAATAAAATAATCCATTAAATCGAAACAACTCTTATATTTCATTTTTAATGATCTTTTTTAATTAACATTTTTTGTAGCTATAAAAGTTTCATATATGATGACGACTGAACAAAGTGCACTATTTTAATAATTAACCATATAAAGTAGTTTCTTTCGTTCCAGCTGAAATCATGATTATGCCACTTTATTACAATTCTCATTGGTTTGAAATATCTATGACATCAGATAATATTTTGTCTACGTCACATCGCATTGAGACGTCATTGTAAATATGTTGACAAATTCACTGCCTGTCTTCAACCTTTTCATTATAAATAAAATGCTATTAAAAAGAGTTATTTAAAATGCACTATAAATAAGATTCATACTTTAAAATGAACATTCAAAATAAGATTTATTTTTTTTGCTGGTATTGTGACCTTTTCAGATTTTTCCAAATTATTAAAATTATAAAAAAGCTGTTCTATATTTTTTCATCTATATTTAAAATTTTCTTTTATACCTCATCTGATAAACATTCATTTCTTGAATGAATTCTCATTGAAATCTGCATAATCTCTCTTGACAATTTAAACTTCACAAAATTTCATAAATGGTCTGTTCAAATGAAATAAAGCTAAATATAAAGCAAGAGAGCTCAAACTTTTAAAAAGTATTTTTCTTTTCTGTGTCCTAATGTACAGAAATCACAGAAGTTGAAATTGATACCACAGTTCTTTCCTATCAAATTTCAAATGATTTGTTTTCAAGCTATTCTTGTTCCTGTAATGCTGGCATGTGTCATTTCATTGTTCAAATGTGAATTGAATTCTCAAGTGTTATATAAAAAACAATCATAAAATTTTAATATCAGATTTAAAATAATTGCTTGTCAGAAACAAAAATTTGCAAAAAAGATATTTTTCAAAAAAGATTAATTCTTCTTTGTTCGTCAGTGGGAGTTAAAATTATCGTTTTATCTATGGTGTTAAGTTAGGGACTAGCCACTAGTTTGTAAACTAGAAATTCCTAAAAACGACTGTCTGCTGTACATTAAATTCATGTGTATTCAAATGCCAATATGGGTTATGTTTCTGGATGACATTTTGTTGTGAATTATCATCAAAGTAAAAGAAATATCTTTATCTCTGTACTGATTCATGAGGGGGGGGGGGTCTAAAATGACAAATATGCCAACCTTCCATGGCTTCTTCATGTAGTAATATTAAAAAATTACTGAAAATTTCAAGATGATTATTAGATCCTTAATTATTTTGTACTTGATGTTAAAAGAAAATTTATTTCTTTATCTTAAAATCATGCTACTTTATTACTGTACCAATCTAAGCTCAAGATAAATTCATTTATTTCTAAAATTACTTTTATAGGTACCTGATCATTTAGAACCAGGTTTAGATGATAAGCAGATGACACGGCTTCTAGGTTTAGCTCTTCAAGAAGATGAAGATGAAACAATCACCAAACCTGTTAAACGAACTTCAATTTTGGATATTCCAAAAGATGAAATGGCACAGAGATTGGATCATCAAGCTAAAAATAATCCTTGGCATAAATATGTTCAAGGGAATCTCATTCTAAAGTTTGGCTTTGTTGACAAAAGAAAAGTAAGTTTTATAAATTATTTATACATGGTGTGTATGTGAAAACTGGTATGAATCACAAATAACTAAACAGATTACAAAAATGCTTGGTGTTATATTTAGATTGTACTCTTTTCAATGCTTCATAATATTTGATTATTTTTTCTTAAACAACTTAAATATATATAAAAAAAATAATAAGTAATGCATTGCCGAATGCTTGTACTAGTGAATATTGAATTTTTTTGATTTTAAATTGTTCTATATCTAAAAAGGTACCATTTAGCTATTTTTTTTTTTAGCAATTTTCATTTATTTTTTCAATATTTTCTCTTTTTCTCAAAATGAAAGATTTGCTGGTATTTCAAATGTCTAAACTGCTTCATAAAGTAACATAAGAAAATGATATAGAAAAAAAAAGATTTATTAAGTTTCTGATACTTCTACAAACACTTTTGAATTGTATTTTAACAATAAATTTATGCTGCAATATATATATATTTACATTCACAGCACTTTTTAATCACATTTTGTGTATTTACATTTATATATGTACATCTATTTTCTAATTACCATATTTCCTTGTATTTTATCTGCAATGGTATATTATCAACAAGACCATTTTTCGAATTATAGCAAAAATCATGACAGTTTTTTACTGCAAACAGTCAAAAATATATACTGCTAAATGCGTGGTGTCATGTAAAATAAAGTATACATAAAAATATGGTAAACTGTATGGAATAAATAGGATAAATTATGCATCTGTTTGGATTCACCTCATCATAAAGTGCAATGAACTAAAATAGAAACATGAGATTGAGATCACCGAGAGTGATAATTCCAAAAGTATTCTTGTAAAGCTTATCGATTTTTACTTTCTAATAACTTTTAAAACTAGTCTAGACATATTTTAAAAATAAAATATATATGTTTTCTTGATAATTAAATGGAAACAATGATTATTTTCAAACTGCTCATTGAATACATTTGTTATCTTTTGTACTGTGTATGTTTTATTTTTCATTTTACGATAACATGTTTGATGTCATTTTGTTAATTCCCTTCTCTATTACTTTTTGTATAAAATCTGCTGTGATTTGCTTGCTTTTATATGAGGATAAATTTGAGATCTGAGTTGTCCCACCCGAAGGTATTCAGCAAAAGCAACAGTTATCGCAAAGTAATCCAAGAGGAAATCGTTCATGTTCGGCGAGGTGACACAGGCACGAGTCCTGCCAAAAATCTCCAAAGGTTGAGGTAAATGCTGTGCCAGAGGCAAAGAAGAGTGCCACCCTGCTACCTACTGGGAAACTCTCTGACTGGGAGAGGGGCCAGGTGGCCTTTATTAAAACAAACATACAAGGATACAGATACAGAGGTGGAGGGTTACATATGTTGCAATGGTATTACAATATATACAAGTCAGCAAAGAGGAGGTTACTGCTGAGGATCAAGCTGGAGTTGTAGTATGGCTTTGGGAGATAATGTTAACTCCTGTTTTGAACCCATAATGTCTGATGAGCTGGAGTTGGTTAAGTTCTTGGAACTTTTAGGGGAAGTGTTTCTTCCTGATGTCGTCCTATCTGCTACATTTAAGGATGAGGTGCTCTGGATCCTGTACGTCATTGTCATGGGGACAGGAGTCAGGCTGATAACAGAACCTCTTTCTATATGTTCCAAAAGCTCCATGTCCAGTCAGAAACTGGTTGAGGAAGAAGTCTGCCATGAGTCTTTTCCTAGAGACATTGGGGAAGAGAGCATGGAGCCTTCTCGTCTTGCAGGAGTTCGTCCACTGGAGTTGCCAGGATTGAAGTTCTACTTCAGAGGTCATTGTCTTGAATTGCTGTCTGCTCAACTTAACAACTTTGTCGATGCTTTGGCATTTCGAGGCCTCTTTAGCAGCCATGTCTGTTTCCTCATTATGGAGGATTCCAATGTGGGCTTTCTCCCAATGGAATGTGAAGACACCTGGATGTTGCTTGAAGATCTCGAGGATTTCAAGTAACCTCTTGGATTTGGGACCAAACCCTTTGAGTGAAGAGAGTACAGACATGGAATCTGTGTGGATGTCGCACTGAGGAAGGGGATAGGAGATAACATAAGACATGGCTTGTAAGATGGCGGTGGCTACTGCTTCGAAAACTGACGTGGTGTTGTTGAGCCGGGTGAGGGAGCTTTCTAGGAGTTGATGATCCCGGAAAAAGAGATTGGTGCATCCTACTTGGCTGTCAAGTTTGGACCCACCGTGTATGCGAACCAACCTTCATGGTTGAAGTCAGTTATCCAATCAATTCTGCCCTTGTCCCATGGCATCTCATGATGTAGGGTTTTGGTCCAGGCGTGGAGTTGATTCCAGGTAGCTCCTTCGATGGTCGTGGATTTCTTGAGGTTTCAGAATTTGTACCTTTTTTGGAGGGATCTAGCTTTTTGTTAAGTGAACGGGGTTGCACCTGGCAAGGATCTAGGGAGCCTCTGTGGAAGTTATTCGATATGCCTTCGTGACCTTCAGTAGGGCGATTTGTTGAAATAGAGTTGCTTGTTTTTCAATTTAGCCATGTCACTATACCAGACTTGGCAAGCGTAGAGGGCTATTGTTTCCACGATTTAAAGATAAATCAGCTTTAGGATCTGTGATTTAACTCCCCTTGTGGCTCTGGAGATTCTGGAGATCTTATTTTGAAGATTGCCAATCTTGTCTTTAACTTCGCAAAGATGTGTTTTCCAGGGTGACTCCTAGGTATTTAATTTCATCTATATAGGAGATCCTTTTGCTGGAAATGGAGACACAAGGTCTTCTGATATTCTTCTTTCCTAGAATGAAGATGGTGTAGAAATATTTGTGAAGGCTGAGCGACAATTAGGGTTCCTTTACCCAGTTCTTGATGATTTTCATGGGCCTCATGGCTAACTTGGTGAACTTGAAGTAGGAACTGTTCTGAAGGAGTATTACAAAGGCCTGACAATGGATGTTAGAGCCAAAGTCCTTGGATAGGAGTTAATCGGCAATGAGTAGCCAAAGGTAGGGTCCCAGAGTGGATCCTTGAGGAACTCCTATATTGTAGGAGATATGATTACCTGACTCATCTAGGTAACATCTATTAGACAGGAACAAGCATACAGTATCAAAGATGTTGGCTGGAGTTTTGTACTTGCAGAGATGCTTGAGAAGACTCAACCATCTGGTTTTGTTGAAGGCGCTTTTGATGTCAAGCAAAATAAGGCAACTGCTTTTCCTTCACATGAGGATAACAACTCAGTTTGAGACAAAATGCAAAATAACAATAATCAGTAGCAACTTCAATTTCTTTACAAGGAGCCAAATTCGTTCTTGAATGTAATTTGAGAATATTGATTATAACTGAAATATGTAGACAAAGTGGTGGCACTGTATGTTTCTTCATTTTATGAAACAAATGGCATTTATTTAAAATGTTGTTAAGTTGTTAATCATGTTTTTATATTCTGGCATATAATATTTTATAAAAATAAAAGGGAAAATGAATCCTGTATTAAAGAGATAATTAATAAGTTCATGATTTTTTATGTGCTATTTTTATTATCTGGTTGAAAGTGCTTCATGGGACAAATTTTATGATCTTATTATCTGCTGTAATCCAAAACAGGGTTTGCACAATTTATGAAAACTCTTTAAATTCAAAAAAAAAAAAAAAAAAAAAAAAAAATTAAGGGCCCTGAAACTCCTGAAATTTTGACTTGACTCCTTGAAAATTGTGAATTACTCCTGGAATTTTTCTCACCTTGATGTATTTATTTTTTTTCTATAAAATATTATAATTTTTTGAATTTTTTTGTTTTAATATTTTAAAAGTTTCAATAAAATTGTCAGGAAACTTAATTCAATATTAGTTTTTAATATTGCCACTAGATGGTGGCACAATTGATATTAAATTTTTTGTATTCTTAACTGTTGACTTGTATAAAGGTTTCAGGATTTAGTTCAATTATAATAATTTCATGATAACTCGGTTTAGTAGTATTTAAATTTCTGTAAAGTAAAGTGTGAAGTAAAACATGTGAACCGAAGTGAAGTAATTACCAAACAAAATCTAATGTGTTGCGCAATTAAGACCTGCCATTTTAATTGATTATTTTTCTATTTGTTGTTGTTTTTCTTGTGTTGTATAAAATTCTTTGAATATTAATATTTAAATATAAAATTTTTGAGTTGATGAAAATTATGTGCAATTCAATTGAATCAAGATAAATTTGTTTATTAATGAATAAAGACTAAAATAAAAATTATTTAGTATGCCTGGATTAAATTGTCTTTTCAATGACCAATAGACTCTTGAAATTTATATCTATTAGTTGTATTTGTTTTGAGTAAGTTCATATTTGAAAAGAAATTGTCATGCACATCTTGAAATACTCAATAAATTAATAGACTGAAATCTAATGGAAATGTCTAAAAACTCTAAAATAACTTCTTATTTTATACAATGTATAATCCAGTATTATATAGAATGTAGATTATTTAAATAAAAAATTTGCTTTTATAGCTGTAAATTCATTGAAGACTTTTCAAATAATCATTGATAATTTAACTTAAATAAAAAAAATAGTCTCATTAATGTTTGCAATTATTTATTTTTATTACTTACAGAAATGAATGAAAAATATTGAGTAAAAATTTGCCGTACGATCATCTTTGGCGGAATTTTCAAAAAGTCTCCAAGGGTGACTGTATGACAAATTTCCAATCGGGAGGAAATAATGGATGAAATAGTGACAAATATTTCATACATTGTTGGTATCTAACAATATGTTCAACTAATTTCACAAAATAAAAAAAAATAAAAAAATACAGATTTATAGATTTCAAACATCAATGGTAAAATAATAAAGTTTATATTTTGGATTAAATTTATTATTAATGTGTTTAATTTCTCATAAATATTTACCAATTTAATGACATAATGTTACCAAAATACTAGTATTTTGGGTTTTCAGTAAAAGTTTTTGCCAAATATTTGCTTAAGAACAATTTTTAAAATAAAAAATTATTCATTGTGAATGTCAATACCTCCTGGAAATTTTTGATTTGACTCCTGGAACACTCCTTAAAACTCCTGGAATTTGATTCTTATAAATCTATATGAACCCTGGCAAAATGGCATTATCTTTCAAGTGTACCAATAGCATACTTGATAACTTTTCTGATTCTTTATATGTTTTTAAATGAATCAAAATCGAGAAGAAGAAAAAGGAAAATTGATACTTTTATACTTATTAAGTTTTTTAATATATATTCCAAAATAGTTTTTTCAGTATTTATAATTATTAATATAAATACTGATAACATCTAAAAAGTTAATGCTATTTTATTTTGTTATTTAATATTATATGAATGTTAATCCTTAAATATTTGTACACATAACTGTTGTATTAAATTTATTAAAAGTTAAAAAAAAAAAAAATCCAAATATATGATTATTAAAGAAATAGAAATTAAGATATCAATAAATATATCTATGAATTAAAAATTTGGATACTAAGTAAAAAAATTACAAGTTAAATTAAAAATTCATGTTTCTTAGAATCTGATTACTATTTTCAACACAAATTATCTTTATCAAAAAATTTAACTCTTACATGATTGTCTGCATATACAGAAATTAAAAAATTGTAAAATTCTATTTTCTTTAATTTTCAAAAACCTGAAATGTTGAGTTATGTCAGAAGGATTTCAGAACCATGTGTTTTTTTTTTTTTTTTTTTTTTTTTAAAAAAAAAAAAACAAAGCTTGACATATGAAAAGCAACATCCACTATTTATAACTTTTTTTAAGAAACTCTTCTGCTGTCATGAGGTTTCAGTGGTGATCTTTGAAAGGTTGGTTAAAACATAATGTGATTGACTTACAATACTTTTTAAATAACACTGTGAAAAAACTGATTGCTTCTGATTATCATATGACATATAATGAAACAGAAGTATCTTGGAATGTTTTAAGGATTCATGTACCATATTTTTCCGTGTATAATTGATGGATTTTGTATTAAAAAGTTTCAAATTTCGTTATGTGTGTCATATGCCTCCATGGATAACTTGATTTGGAATGTATGCAGGCTCAGTGCAAAGCAAGCATATGACAAACAATGCAAGGTAATTGTATCCAATGCACAATATGAAAGCAACCTATATTTATCTTTTAACTGTTAACAAAAGAATAACTTTAAAATATGTATAGTTTTCCTATAAAAGTCATTAAAAACCAAAAAAAAAAAAAAATTATTATCTTTTTGGAGATTCTTGCCATTTAATCTGGTACTTTCATCTCAGGTTTACTGCATTTGACAGTGAGATATGTTTGAATAGAATTCAATTAGATGTTCTTCATAATAAATATTTTTCATGAACATTGAAAATACTACATATCAACATAATATATTTTGAAATATTCTCTGAAAAATTGTCATGGATCGGGTAACACTTTTTTCTTTTTTGCGTAAGAAAAAGCTCTTGTGGATAATATATTGGAAAATGTGGTACATTAAATTTTCCATGGTCATTTGAAAAATGAAAATTATTTTTTGTGATGGGTCTCTTATCTTTAAGTTGAAAAGAATGGCCAGAATGAAAAAGGGTCCTGAAAATTTGGAAAAAAAGAGTTCAACTTAGTTGCCTCAAAACAATCAGCTGTTTCAGTGTTTCTAGTGAGTCTAAACTAACAAAAATGTTTAAATGAGGAAAATGATGAACTAAAAAAAATGTTTCCAAAATGTGTTTTTTTTTAAGTTGTTTATATATTATAACTGTTTCTTTGGATATTTATAGTTCAACGATTGGTATAACATAATTTATTTGATTAAATAAAAATTCAAATAATGATTGACTGCCTTGTGGATAAATTTACAGTTTTAGATGTAATTTATAGTTTTAGTCAGATTAAATTCACTGATAGGAATTCAGGTACTTGAACAATGTTTGTGTAATAATTAATAATTTAAATTTTTTATTATAATGTATGAATTATATTTATTTGTTATATATTTGTATAAACACAGATATAGATATAGACACAGGGCAAATAATTTTGATTTGATTCTGCAACCATTGTCAGATATTATTTAATCAAAATTAAGCATTCAATGTTTTGATATTTTTCAACATTTAATTCATAAAATTAAATGTTTAACATTTTACTATTTTATATATATATGCTAAGCTTTCTATTTTAATAGCATTTCATTTGTTTTATTAGGGATTGTTTGCTCGCCGCCGCATGCTGCTTCTAACTACTGGTCCGCATTTGTATTATGTGGACCCTATAAATCAAGTTTTAAAAGGAGAAATACCATGGTTAGTAATGCATAATTTTTTGTTATTGTTTCAATCTTCTTTCATTCTAACTAAGTGTAAATCAGTTTTTTTACTTATCGCAAATTTCACCTCTACCCAGAGGCATTGTTGACATCATATCATTAAAAAGTACTGTAATTAGTATTGTGGGTGGATGGATATTTATTTACTGTAATCAGTTTATAATTTTTATTTGATTAAAATAACAAAGCTATAAGAAATGTTTAAATTAAACTCGTTTAGGGATTTTTTTATTTCAGAGAAACAGAATTTTTAAACTCAAAAATCAATTAGTTTATGAAAATTAACTGTTACTCTTAAATTTCAACAGTAAAACCTTTTGAAATAAGAAATTAGATTGCTTTGCCAACATAGTATGGTAATTTTTTTTTTTTAATAATGTTTGATTTAATTCGTTAAAATTTTAGAGAAGCAACAACTTTAAAAAATTCTGTCAAATGTTACTGTTATTTATAAGTGATTTATGTTTTTTAACTCCCTCATTAAAATTTGTGATTAAGAACTAAATATTATGCATAATTACTTTCATTATCTGAAAACTAAAGATATAATGTTCACCTATTTAAAGCTATGTTGTATTCTTTAAGTTCCATTAATATAGCATCAAACCTAATTATTGTCTCTATTGTCTACCTTTAATACCAGCAGTGGATAGCCAATGAAATAACAATATGCTGCTTTGCCATATCTTGGTTATAAAAATTGATAAAATGGATTATCTTAGCACAGTTAAAGTAATATATTATAAGCATGTGACTTATCCAATTCACAAACTGATGAATGACTTTCTTATATGTTATATTTCAAAAAGTGTATGACTTCTGAACTGGATTCATTAAAATGTGTAGTTCCTAGTATAATAATTAAACATAATCAATGAAGCTGCAGTACACTTAGACGATTGTAACTTTGCAATAATATTTAATTGCTGACCAATATCTCATGATGTGAAATTAACTGTCAAATTTATCCATATATTCCCAAACCTGTATATGAGATAAGTGTAACAAACTGTGTTATATGTCATGATGTTAGTAAAAAGTTGTAATTATGAATTTTTTTTAATAAATAATGATTTTTTAATCTTTTAGGTCACCTGAGCTACGGCCAGAACCAAAGAATTTTAAAACTTTTTTTGTCCATACTGTAAGTAATAATTTTACTGATGAAAAAATAGATAGAGTCCTATTTATTTAAGATCAGTAATTTTATCATTGAAAATTAATTAAATAGTTACAACAATACCAAAATAATTTGGTATCATTTTTGTATGCAATAGAAAAAACATTGGTAGCAGTTCAGATATCATTACTAAATCTTTCATTATATTTGTCTCCTCACTTTTTAAACTAATATTTCATTTTTATTCAGAGATTAATGTTTTACTTGATAAAAAAAATTAAAATGCTCTAAATTTTATTATCTATTCCGTATTGTTAATAAAAGAAATATTTATTTTTTTAAAAAAAATTTCTGTAAATATTATGGCAATAGCAGAATTAGCATTCAAACTTATTCACTCATTAATTTTGCTAAAAGTCATATTGTAATTTATGTGCAATTGTTTCACTACATTAATTTTTAATTATATTTTTTAAAAAATCCAGAGTTTTTGTAATCACTCTTAATTTTATGCTTTAGAAAACACATTTCCCAATCCAGATCTAAAAGAATATTTTTTAACTATGTTGCCCTAAAAATTTTAAAAAGGGTGAAAGATATGGAATTATAAAAGCCATTGAATTTATTGTATTTGCAGGTTACTGTTTATTTTTGCGACATTTTTTTCTCCATATTAGATCTATACAGAAAATAATCTGCCAGTTTATTGTTTGTTTAATAAATGAAATGAATTAAGGGGAATATGATATATAATTTTTTGAAATTTGATGATAGCAAAAAAGAGTGTCCCTATATAATGTAAATTGCAAGGAACACACACAAAATGCATAATTTATAAATTATTGCTTATCATGGATCTTGAAAACAAAAATTTCTGCATAACATTAAAAGTATTTACATAATAATTTAATATTACTTACAGGAAAAGTTGCCACTTTTGCTGGGTTTACAAAGTACATTATCAACAGCATGATAAACATTTTAAATAAGTTTTTATTTGACTTGCAAATTATGCTAAAAATAACATGAATAACATACATAAAAGTGATGCATTTTGTGATAAAATGTGAGGAGAAATTGAAATGTACGCTTGTGAAACATTTAAACAAACAAAAATTTTCTGCAGACATTTTCTATTTCTGGAATTAAATTTCTCAATTAAAAGATCAAAAAATTTCAAATATCTCACAAAGTTAGTTAAATCATATCTAATGTTATCACATGGAAGTGCTATCTTTAAATGTGGATTTTCTGTCAATAATAATATTATTTTAACTCAAGAAAGGTGACAATAACAGGCATTAGTGATCATTCCTTAAGAATTTTATGAGACAGAATTCAAAAGTTCCTGTTCTGAGTCTATAACATAAAAGAAATTATCAATTCAATTGCATCCTCCTTCAAAATAAGACCCTTGGGCAACAACACACTTTTGCCAGCACCTGTAAAATACATTGAAGCATGACTAGAATTATATTATTGGTCTTACTCATCCAGCAATGCACATTTAACTTCCTCTGAAGATTGAAATCAATGATCTTGCAAGCGTCTTGCCATTTCTCAGAATTGGAAGAAATTGCAAGGTGCAATATCAAGTGAGTAAAAAGAATTGGACAAAATAGTTGTTTTAATTTTCACAAGAAATTCATTGACGAGCAGGAGCGTTGTCTTACAGTTGCACCTGTGTCTGCTTAGCCTGTACTTTTGCTCTCTTCTAAATCAATTCATGTGATTGACTCAATAATTTCTACTAAAGCTCTTTGTTTACAATGTGTGCTTCCGGGATAAATTACACATACACAGTGCCCTGAATATCGAAGAATGCCTTTAAAATCGCCTTTTGTTTAAAATGATCTTAATGGAATTCCTGCTTCCATGGAGACTGTGGTGATTTCTACATTGCTGATGTTCTCTTGTTTGCAGATTGTATGAAAAGCACTAATCATAAATTTTTAATAACAATTCTGTAGAGTTTGGAAGGATCTTTGTCAACAGCAGAGATTAAGTGTCCCACTATTTCCATTCAATTTCCTTTTTGCTTTATGATTGTTGTTGTTGCTTGTCTCCAAGGGTCTGACAGAGTCAGACCAAACTTAGGAATCTGTTGACTGAGAGGAAATTGATGACAAGGAGGGGAGAAGACTTTATGATTAACGTCAGGCGAACGATATGTTGATACATCCTATGTATGTTATGATCCTGATGTTTATGTATGTTATGATCAGTTTATGCTGGTATAAGGAATCTGATATCTCAACTAATTCTGCTATTTGGAAAATTGTTTGTTGCCTGTTCACATGTACCGTTACAGACACCTTTATTATGTTTTCATCAGTATACAAATTAATGGGGCTGCCATCACATTTGCTGTCTTAGGCACTTTCCTAGCCTTCTTTGAAACAATGATGCCATTCTAAAGCTAGCATTCTTGATAGTGTTTTACTTCTGTACACATATTTAACATTTCAAAAGTCTTCAGGTGCATTTTCCCAAGGAGAGCTCAAATTTGATAATGATTCTCTGCTTAACTGATGCCATTACTTTCTATTACTGGTTATTTACTGTACCTGATTTCAAAAAACACTGTCACGCCAAACTTTCAATCACATGATATGGGACAAACCAAATTTAGAAAAAAGGGAGAATGTAGTAACACAAAAACTTTTTCGTTGTCGCACTACTACCAAAAATGTTTACATTATAGACTCACCCTAAGAACTTTCGAATCTTACCTTATATATGTAACAATTAAGTTACAAAACCAATGATTGAGTATATAAAAAATGCTTATTCTGTATATGCTTCTTACTAAAGAAAAGAAAGAAAAAACAGAAGATTTATAAAGCAAATAAGGAATTTTTTGATTCTCATAGCAGAAGGGGGTAATTTTTTTCAAAGATGAAGCAGAGTAGCACTCACATTGATCAATACCTTATTAGTAAAACTAAAGATTAAGGATTTTCAAGAAATAAAAGTGTTAGATGCTGCCAATTGTAAAATTAAAAAGATTTCTGAAAAACTAGTTGTCACTCAACAAAAAATAACATAAATTAAAAGATTTTTTTTTCCTTTGCTTAGTATTTGAATTTTTTATTTCTAAAATATTCAATTGTATGAATAAAGCATTAATGTTTCTGTTAATAAAAAATAGATAGTGAATTTGATTAGTTTTACAAAATTAGTATAATACTTAATATATGTATATAAGCTATGATTAACTAGATAATTTTTAAATAATTTAAGGAATTAAATGTTCGGAATTTATAACTAAGCTTAATTGTAATTAAAAATTTTTAATTTACTTGCCTTATTTGGAAAGTAAGTACTGTTTCAAAGTACAACAGCCTCAGTGCTGTGATTGGTATCCCTTGTATGAACACTACTATTCCTTGTTCACTGGCTATCAATGATACCATTTAGATTGTTCTACATTTTGTTGCAGCATGCTGTACATATTTAAAATATTTAAGGCAATTACTTATCCCACCAACTTGGAGATTTGTGCTCTAATTTGATTTTTGAATGCCAAGAATGTGAAACTCTCTGAAATCTATTGGCAAATTAAAGATGGTGAACAAATGATTAGTAATGGAATGGTGAGAAAATGGATTAGAATGTTTAATGAAGACTGAAGAAATATCCACAATGAGGCTCTGAGTGATTAATCAACTGCTGTCAATGATAATCTGCTAAGGAGTGTTGAGGACAAAATCCATGAGGGTTGACATTTCACTATGATGATGTTTTCAGGGTAATTTCCTCAAATTTCATGGACTGTTTTATATGAATTGTAACAGACCTCTCAATTTATCACAAATTGTGTTTCTTATGGGTTCCGAAAATGCTCACTAACGTTCACAAAACCAAGTGAGTTGGCAAAAGTATTGACATATCTCACACACTACAGAGAAGAGGCAAAGCGTTTTTTAAGCCTAATTGTGACTGCTGATGAAACTTGGGTTCGCCATGTCAAAGCATAATCCAATTAACAATCAATGGAGTGGAAACACTTAATCTTCAAAAGAAACAAAAGTTCAGAACAACAATATCAGCACAAAATTTATGTGTTCTGGAATATGAAAAAGGTTTTGCTTACCAAGTTTCTTCACTGAGAAACCCCCCTCAGGGGGTTTACCTTCTTTAGCTAAACATGGGTGTCACAATACCGAGGTACCCTAGTGATCTTTCCTCTTTATTTTCTTCTCTCCTCTACTCTTGTGCTTTTTCTTCATCACTAAAGATGGTAAACCCCTCAGGGGGTTTACCATCTTTAGGTAAACACGGGTGTCACAATCCCGAGGTACTCTAGTGAACTGCCCTCTTCTTTCTTTTCTTCTCTTCTCTTTTCTGCTTTTTCTTCCTTTTCTCCCTCATTGTGGTTGCCTCATAAGAGGTTGAGGGCTCCCCTTGAGTAGCTTTCACCGCTCTGTTGCTACTAGCTCCTCTTGGGGACTAAATCACCCACGTATTTGCCGTGCGTGGAGACCCATGTCCCTGGAAAGGAGGGTCGTGGTAATTTAGGACCCTGAGACCAACACATTGCTTTGGCCTCTGCTTCAGGTAAACGGGAGGTGTGTTGTGGTCCTCAGCACATCAATCGTCTTTATGGATCAAGCGATCGGTACATCTGCTGGGTGACTCGTTAAGGGTGGAGGCCATTTCAGGGATGTACTGTGAGCATATAGGACGTGGTTAGCATTGGTGCAGCTGGTCTGCATCCCCTTGTTGGACTCGGTGGTGGGTGGTGCTGTTAGGTCCCGAACTTTCCATTTGAAATATGGAAACAAATATTTCAATTCTCCCACGGGAGCACACTTTATCAATAATGAATACGCAATTTTATGTAGTCAAACGGAAAGAGGGCACTTTTGATACAGTATCCCCTTTCCTTATTCAGAAAGCCATTACAGGCACAGTCAGTGATGTGAAGAGCATCAGAAAATTGCGTTCTGGCGACTTAATGGTAGAAGTTGCTTCAAGACAACAAGCAAACTTGATTGTCAAGATGAATATGCTAGCTAACCTTGAGGTGTCTGTCTCACCTCATACAAATCTTAATTTTTCTCATGGTGTGATATCCACCAAGGATTTGCTTAACACGCCTACGGATGAGATCTTAGGAAATCTTACAGATCAAAAGGTCTGTGCTATAAAACACATTACTGTCAGACGGGATGGACAAATTATCAATACCAAACATCTCGTACTGACATTTGCGACGCCAGACCTTCCGCATCATATTAAAGCTGCGTATACGCACCTATCAGTTAGGCCATTTATTCTAAATCCTTTGCGTTGTTTCCAGTGCCAGAGATTTGGTCACTCTAAAGCGGCTTGCAGGGGCAAACTGACTTGCGCTCGCTGCGCAGCAGTTGGCCACGACAGCTTGTCTTGTACTGCAAAGGAGAGATGTGTAAACTGTAAAGGTGATCACCCTTCCTACGCTGGAAGTTGTCCTATCTGGATACTTGAAAAGGAAATCACAACCACTAAAGTTAAAAACAATTGCTCGTATCCCGAGGCGAGACGTGCAGTCACAGCTCGAACACCTCAAGCAGGAGTTAGCTATGCAACTGTCGCCACCAAAGTCACACAAATGGATGTGCTCTCACTTCCAATTGTAAATTACCCCCTACATCTGTAGAAAGGCCAAAATCGACCTCTACATCAACTACCCGCAGAAAAGCTCCGATAGCCAGATCAAAAGGTATAAAGGCATTAAAATTAAGAACTTCAAAGGAGGGCAATAGTAGTCCCTCTATATCCACCCGCAAAGCCTTTTCTGTGGAAGCTGATGCTGTTTGCTTACATCCCTCGGACAAAGATTTCTCGATCGAGGAAATGTCAGATGACATGTCCAGCTCCATGAAGGGAGCTTTTCAATCTTAAAAATAACTTCTTTCATTTCATGGCACTATCATGGTTTGCGCTCACATTATGATGACATCAAATCTATACTATCAACTTATAGCCCTGCATGTATTGCCCTTCAGGAAACTTTCCTGAGGTCTGCAAACAATATCTGCATGCGTGGGTATAAATATTTTTAGAAAAGACTGTGGTGACAATGGCGCAGTGTCTGGAGGTGTATGCATATTTACATCCAACACATTTCCCAGCACTGCTTATCCTTTGAACACCAATTTACAGGCTGTAGCTGTACGAATTCACACAGCGTGTTTACTAACAGTTTGCAGCTTGTATCTCCCACCACATGATGTCATCCGCCAAGAGGAACTTGATGCCCTACTTGAACAGCTGCCAACACCAGTTTTGTTGCTCGGTGACTTTAATGGGCATAATTCTTTGTGGGGAAGTAATGATACCAATTCTCGCGGTCGAGAGATAGAGCAGTTTATTTCTAATAATTGTCTCTGTCTACTTAATACCGACGAGAAAACGTACTTTCATGAATCCACAAGAACGTTTCATACACTCGATCTTGCCATTTGTTCTCCTATACTACTGCCATTGTTAAATTTAGCTGTAGGAAATGATCTGCATAACAGCGATCATTTTCCTCTTGTCATCTCTCAGACTGGAGGTAATAGTGTGCAACAACCAGCACCTACTTACGTGTACAGTCGAGCAGATTGGGCATTATTTACTCAATTGGCAGTTATTACGGATTCAATGGTTATGATAGAGAATATTGATTATGCAGTATATAAAGTCACAGAAGCAATTATTACAGCAGCGAATGCATCAATTCCCAAAAGTTCCTCTAAGTTACATCTGCATCGCAAACCATGGTGGAATATTGAGTGCCAAACCACCTATAAGAAACAACAGAGGTTATGGGAAATATTTCGGAGGTACCCCTCAATGGAGAATCTAATTGCCTTTAAGAGAGCAAAAGCATAAGCTCGTCGACATAGTCAGAAGGATTCTTGGTCTAGCTATATCTCTTCAATAACATCTTCAATATCTTGTAAACAGTTATGGCGGAAAGTGAAAGCAGCTAATGGAATTTATGCAGAATTCTCTATTCCAATTTTAAAGTCCAGAGCTGCTTTATACACTTCTCCTCAAGAAATAGCTAATGTCCTTGGTGAAACTTTTGCTAATGTTTCAAGCTCCGACTCTTACAGTCCTACGTTTTTATGGATTAAGAGTCATGCTGAGCAAACATCAATTCGTTTTCACCGTGGACCAAGCTTTGCCTTATAACTGCATGTTTCAAATGATGGAATTGAAGAAAGCTTTATAGCAGACCAAAAAAACCAGCCCAGGACCAGATGGAATTAGCTACCGAATGCTTCAACATTTAAGTTCAGATTCCTTGTTGAATTTACTTTATTTATTTAACAGAATCTGGACTGAAAATGAGTTCTCATCTATTTGGAGAGAAGGAATAGTAATTCCGGTCCTTAAATCTGGTAAAGATCCTTCAGATCCTCTGAATTATCGACCAATAGCTCTGACGAGTTGCTTGTGTAAGACTCTCGAACGTATGGTCAATGCCCGTCTCATATATGTCCTAGAAAAAAATAAATGTATTCCTATCAATCAGAGTGGCTTCTGTAAAGGAAGGTCTACTCTTGATAATATTACTCATCTGGAAACGCAGATCCGTAATGCATTTGTGCGGAGGAATCATCGCATTTCCATTTTCTTCGACATAGAGAAGGCTTACGACCGTATGTGGCGTTATGGAATTCTCCGTAGGATGTATGATTTTTGCCTTAGGGGTAATTTGCTGATATTCATACAAAACATTTTGTGCTCCCGTGGTTTTAAAGTTCATATTGGTACTGTTTTGTCCAATACTTTTATCCAACCAGAAGGTGTTCCTCAGGGTAGTATTTTAAGTGTCCCCCTTTTTAATCTTCATATCAGTTGCATACTTCATCAACTTTCACCTTCTGTGCATGGTACCTTCTACGTTGATGACCTGCAAATATCTTGTGAAGGGTCTAACATGCATTTAATTGAGAGACAATTACAAACATCTGTTAATAAGATTGCTGCATAGTGTGCTGAGAATGGCCATACATTGTCACCTAGTAAGAGCAGCTGTGTCCATTTTTGCAGAAAGACAAGCCTCCATAATGATCCTGTCATACATATTAACAACACACCAATAACAGTAGTCAATCAGATAAAATTTCTTGGAGTGATATTCGACCGTAAACTAACCTTTCTCCCGCATGTGTTATATCTGCGGAAGAAGTGTGAGCGATCACTTAATATCCTCAAGGTGCTTTCAAGTACATCTTGGGGTGCTGATCGCACGTCACTCCTCCAAATTTATCAATCACTCATTTTATCGTGAATTCACTATGGCTGTGTTGTTTATGGATCAGCAAGACTTTCTGTACTATAAAGACTGGATACTGTTCATCACTCAGCACTAAGGATATGTTCTGGGGCATTCCGCACATCACCCGTCCAGAGTCTATATGTGGTATGCCAACAATTAGCATTAGATCTAAGACAAATGCAGCAGTCTCTCAATTATTATGCTAAGATCATATCGACCCCTAATCATCCAATACATTCCATGGTCCCCAATACCTCTCTCATGAGATTATATGATGCTCGACCTATGAGCATACCACCGTTTCTCACAAGAGCCAAATTGCATCTGTGGCTCACAGACCTATGTGATATCCAGATAGAGAGAATTAACCCTTTTTCTCATCCGCCTTGGTATGATCCTAAAATGAATTTCATTAATACCTTTGCTCACTTCCACAAATCGGACACAACACCTATTGTTTTTCAGCGGCTATTTTCTTCTCATATCTGTCAGTATCAATCATATAAACCTGTATTCACAGATGGTTCTAAAACAGCAGGACATGTGGGCCGTGGAATTATTATCAATGATACTGATTTTAGTTATAGCCTACATCCATCCTGCTCCGTTTTTACTGCTGAAGAAACAGCTATTTACTAAGCGCTTCAGCATGTGAATACAGATGATAATCATCATTTTTGTATATATACTGATAGCATGAGTATGATTGAAGCTTTGAGAGACAATAGTAATAGTAGTCGTCCTGTTGTGTCCAAAATTTTTAGAGCATTGGATTCCCTTGCAGGCAAGGGAAAGGAAATTATATTTTGTTGGATACCAAGCCATGTAGGTCTTGATGGAAATAAGAGAGCAGACGCAGCTGCAAAGACTGCAGAAGATCCAATTTTACTATTGGCGCCGCTCTCTGACGTGAGAAAGGATATAAAAAGATTTGTTTATTCTCTCTGGGAAGAATCATGGAACTTGCAGGTCAGCAACAAGTTACATACCATATTTTCAACCCTCACCTCATTATCAGTTTTATCATTACGAAGTGCAGATATCAGATTGACTCGCCTACATATCAGACACATACGTTTCACACACAGACATTTGTTTTTAAGTGAATTAAATCCATGGTGTGAGGCATGTTATGAACCAATCACTGTCTATCATATTTTAATCTCATGTGTTAATTTTAATGTCTATTGTTTTAAATATTTTAAAACAAACCTTTTAACTATGTTTGATTTGGTGGGGGAACCACCCCACAGAAACCTATTCGCTTATTTGAGAGCAATAGGATTTTTAAATTTTATCTAATTTTATTTATACATTTTGGAATTTTGTATATATTTGATTTATCTTGTATTATATTTTATATTTATATAAAGATTTTAAAATAATATATACACTAAATTTTGTGTTTTAAAATTTTAATGTTGCATGGGTTTCAAAAAAAAAACAACAACATATATTTATAAAAAAAAATAATAAGTAAATAAAATTAAATATATACTCCCAAAACTTTATTCTTGGCGCAGCATGTCTATATTTGGACTTTGCGCCATAAAACCCAACAATCCAATCCAATCACTGAGAAACCATCAATGTAGTATGATTTTGCAATACTTTAAGAAATTTATTGTGTACAATTCAAAACAAAAGGAGAAGAATGCTGAATATAGAAATTTATTGTTCCATGATAATGCTCGGCCCCATGCTGCTTGTGACACTCAAACAATGATTTAATAATTTCGTTGGCCGCAGTTTGAACAGCCCTGGACCTGACATTGTCCTAGTATCATTTATTGCTGCTCATGAAGCGTATTTTGATGGCAAGCGTTTTGAAACTGATGGTATCATTGTTGGTATCACTGATGGGGTCATTGTTATCATCATTGCTGGGAAGTTTCTATAAAGAAGCAATTGGCAAGCGTTTTGAAACTGATGGTATCATTGTTGGTATCACTGATGGGGTCATTGTTATCATCATTGCTGGGAAGTTTCTATAAAGAAGCAATTGGCAAGCGCTTTGAAACTGATGGTATCACTGATGGGGTCATTGTTATCATCATTGGTGGGAAGTTTCTATAAAGAAGCAATTGAAAAGCGGTTAACCTATTACGACAAGTGTTTTAACAATGGCATTAACCACATAGGCAGATAATGCTATAAGATATGCTTTTTCTTGTTTTGTAAAAATAATATTGGCTTGAAAAAAAGATTGTTTTGCTACATTTTTTTTAAAATGGTACTTTGTTTCTAAATGCTTCTCATATATTGACAAATGTAACATTTTGAAGTTATTAATATTCTTTTTTTCTTTTATTTTACCTGACCATAAAAATATTTACCTGAAAAATGCCATGGATTTTTTGTTCTACTTTGCATGATCTCTTTTCTAATAATATTTTTTAATTTGCAAGAAATATTAAATTCCTTTAATGTAACATTTGTTAAATTTCATATTTTCTAACTTGCCCTAAAATTATATTTTGGTATCTAGATAGTAAATACATTTGTAATTAGTATTTAACATGCTTTTTACAGCTGTTAATAATGTTACTTATTGATAGTTATACTTCTTAATGTTTTATGCATCTTTTATATTTACCTTTGCTTTGAGGAAAAGGTAAATACTGAGTTGTTGAATGCTTTGAGGTGTTTTGCCTTCTTTTCATACATATATTACTCTAGAAATGTCCTAATCAAAAATATAAAAAAATATGATTTTATTGACGAGCGCTTGCTTTTGCGCTTTTACTGATAGCATGGAATATTTTAAGTACTGTTCTTTGCCTAAGTTGTAAAAGACAAAAAAATTTCATGTTTTATCACAATGGGGCAATTTTATCTTTTTAACCACAGTGAGGAATGGAAGTTAGCGCCCTCTCTCAAACTGTCTGTGGAGGGGCGTGGGAAGATAACTTTGCACGTTCTGTGGGTGCAGATGATCAAAGAATGCACACTCCAACCCCTTTTCTTATCAGGGAAGGCAGGTGCAAGCTTGATAAACTGTAGATGTAGACTTAAAATGGCAAAGCATAATATTGCTCTCGTTTATCCATGGAGCAAAACTTGGTGCCATCCTTTTAATTATTATGGATGGTGAGATGTTGTTGATGGGTAGGATTAACTTTGAGTGTTTTTTGGGTAAAATCAAGCATTTCAGCTATGTCAGGACTCACTTGGTTGCTAATATTTTGTTAAAAATGACTAATACTAAATGTAATGAATCTTATTTTCAATCTTTTGAAAATAGTTACAATGTTGAATTTTCATGTATTTAAACATTATCCAAAGAAGCTAAGTTTGCAATTGTAAAGTTAATATATCTCTCTGTGGTCATTTTAACATTTCTCGACAAGACATAAGACCAAAACATATACAAAAAGTAAAGCAAGCATTTTTAAATTGGATTCTTATTTTTAAAATGATACTCAAGTAGAAGTCACTCTACCGAATTTATACTTTACTTCATTCTGGTTTGAGTACAGCATACTAGTCAGCAATGCTGATCATGATGGTCCCCTTTTTAGAAAAATATTTCCTATAGGAGTGGAATTGCAAGATGTTATGTATGTGTTTGTACCAAAACTTCTGCCATTATAAAGGAATTGGTACGTTTCCATTGTACCCCGTACAATAATCACCGTAATGGGAAAGGAAAAAATCATAAACTATACTGTCATAAATATTCTATTTGCATTCATTATGTATTGTTTGCAAAAGTTTACGTTTTTAAAAGCTACTGAAAAATAATTCAGACATTTTATATTTACATCCTATAAACTAAATAATTATGTCTTATTGACAAAATTTATTTAAGCGTCAATGTTTATTTCTGGCAGAAACTGAGTAGCAGTCACATTGGGGATTGATTGCTTAGGTAAAATGTAATAATACATTTTTTTCAATGAAACAACATTAAATTTAGCTGTATTTGACTGTTTTTTACCTTTGTTGATTTGTGATCTATTGCTCTTTTTTACTGTTAAAATTATCACCAAGCTATCTTTTGCTCCAACTAACTTTAGCATTGTTTATCACTTTTTAATCAATTTTTACACAAAAAATTTGATTGGTATATATAAGATTTAAAGTAAATCTTTGAGCCAATAAAATTGTTATATCTATGCTACATTTTCACGTCTACATAAGAAGCATGCTATTTCTTTAGGATCATAAGCAGGGATATAATTGAAAAACACAAAGGAAAAAAAAATTCTAACCATCATACAAAAAATTCAAACATTATTCAACTCCTACAAAATTCACCATTTTTCGCTATGTGTGATGAGAGAAAGTACAACAATTCGAAATTATATCCAATTGTTGTTAACTTTTTCAACTGCATTCATAAATCTATTCCAAGCTGCTTATTGTGACTTCCAAATTTAACAGGGGGGAATATGAGCATTTTACTGTTGAACAAGTTTGAATTATTAAACATCCCTTTTAAACTCTGTGCAGCACTTGGTGACAATAATGCAACAGCAATGCTAGGAAAGGAAAAAGATGTGAATGCACTTATTTCAAAACAAGTAAGGTTTTTCTTGTCGTTTGATAAATCTTGATTTTGAGAATGGTGTTGCAAGCTTACTAGTTAAAGCTCATGAAATCATAATAGCTAAAAATTCTGATGTGGGTATGTAAATCATCAAACCAAGTTTGACACTAAAAAGATATAAAATGGAAGCGGAGAAAAGATCAAAAAAATCTTTTGATAAAGATAATCAATTGAAATTTCAAAGTGCATCTAGAGAAGACAAACTTTTTCATATTTTTATCGTCTCTCATAAATAAAGCTTATAGTATGTTTTTGCTTTCATCTGTAAATTTATTTGAAAAATATAATGCTTTATTACAGTTTAGTCATCCACAAATTTATAAACATAAAGATTGAAAAACACCAAGACTTTCAAGTATTGCTTGCTGAAAGAACTTGTAACTATGTTTGTTAAGTCATCCATAATTAGAAGTATACTTTTTTTTTTAATTTTAAATGGATTATCATTCTTGTGATTTAGTCGTAGAAAATTGTACATATAGATATTTGGTCAATATTATCTGATAAAGAAAAACAATTTTTTCTGATGTTGGGTAATATTTCACAACTTTTTGTAAGTATATTTTAAACAAATTTACCATAAAATAAGATCTTTTACATCACTTGCTGCTAAATGTGGATGAATTGGACAAGGAAAAAATTTTTAAGCGTGAGTTACTTTGTTCAAACATTTCCATTTTTGCTGTCAGTTAAAGATAGTGCATCTGAAGATCTGGCCATGGATGAGCTAGAAAATCTGTTTTCTCCACTGTTGACTAATGATTTATCTAAGTTGAAAACTGAAAATAAAAATGATTTCCTGTGATTTGAAATTAGTGGAATTAAGAGTGCATATAATAATGACAAATATGGTAGAAAATAAATTCATGTTATTCATAGCAATACAGAATATGAAAAAGTTTTTACTTTAGTGAAAAAGAATCGAAAAATGAATTTAAAAAATCACTATTTAATAATAATTTAGAAAATTTGCTTTGCTTAAGTGAATCTAGAAAGAGTTAGTTAGAAAAGAAAATCGAACTCTTGTTTCTCACAAGTTAATAAATATGAAAATATTGTTTTATGATGAGAATTTAAAATGGTTTGTTAAAAATTTAATATTTTAAATTTAAGATTATTATTATTAAGAAAAGCTGTGATTTTAATTTCTAAGTTTACCACTTATTTTTAAACTGAAAAAAGAAACATTTGATAAAGGAAATGTCTTTTTCATGCTCTTTGCTGTAAATTTATTTAATTATTTTGATTTACAGCCCAATCGTACATATTACTTAGAGGATCCTGAAGGATTTGCCTTGAAATGGGTGAAGGCAATAGAAGAAGTTCGTAAAGCAACCTATGCCCAAAGTTCTTAACCATATTTTTTATCTAGAAACAATTTTTCAGAATTGTTGGGACCGACATTTAGTTTTTGTATATTAAAACCCATTAGAATTTTTAAGATATTATTCATTTTGTAATTTAGTTACTTTGAGCTGGTGCTCATTGTTTAAATAATGCTGTATATTAATTTTTTCATCAAATATTCTTACCATTTATTTATTTTTAGTGTATAAACACATTACTGTGATTCGTGTCATACTTAAGATTATTTGAAAAAAATCATTTTTTTAAAATAAATATTACAACGAATTTTACAACTTATGCTATAATTAAACAAGCAATAGTTATACAATTGTAAATAAAAGACACAAAAACTTTTGTTTTTAAATCTTTTTCCACTATCAAATATTTTGCCATTTCAAAATATTTTCATTGTTGTGTCAATATTAGTTCTAGTTTGGAAAGTTAAATATTTTTTATTCATTGTTTTCCTATGTGTGCACTTAAAATATCCTTCCTGATAAGCACTTGGGCAATAAAAGTATTATTATCCTTTTTGCATCTTTTTAAAATAAATATACTTAAAATGAGCTTTTTATTTTATGTTGTTGAATGCATGTTGTAATATAAAAATTCTTAGTATAATAAATATTTATAATTCGATGTTTATTGAGTCAAATTATTTAATCTTTGTTATTTTAAATGAGTAATTTCCATTTGAATTTTACTGTAGTTGTCTTGTAGTATTAATTTTTTTTAATTTATCTTTTTTATGAAACATTTTATTAAATATAGTATCTGAAATTAACTTATGATATTTGTTTAATTTATTGCATTTACTTAAATTAGTATTTTATCTAAATTAAAATGTATCTTATTTTCTCAAATAAATAAAATATAATTTTTAAATCCTGATATTTTAAAATTGTAATTACTTTGCTTTAAGTAATTATAACTATGGTATAATGATGTTATAATAGTTTAATGTTTGCCAACTGTTAAACTAACTTCATTAAGTTATATATATTATTCCTATTCATTAAGTTACATTATTCCCATATTGATAGGTATTGATTATTTGAACTATACAAATTGTTGATATCACTTCCAATTGGCAAAAATGTACTTTTTATTTATAATTTCCTTGTTTGGTTTATTTATTATATTGTTAATTTATTTAAATTTTATTCTATGTCTGGTAAGCACATGTTTGTAGATTTTGCACATATCTTTCAGAATTTGTACGAAATTAAATGGTTTTTTTATTTTTAATTTTAAAAAGTTTTTGTATTTATTATGTATTGATATTAAGAAAATTTGTTTTATTAAATGGCAATCAAATTTCACAAAAATGCCTTATTATGAAAACTTTTAAAAGTGCCTCACTGTTTACAATTGCTCTTAGATTCAAAATTGTCGATTATAAAGAAATAAGATTTTTTCACACAGTTGGGATTTTATTTTATCTGTATGTATAATTGATAAAATTATTAGTAAAAATTTGTATAAATAAATCTTTTTCAATGCTTGAATTTGAAATATATTTGCTTTTAATTGACCCTCACTTTAGTTATTTGCACAACTTAATTCCTTGAGACTTGTTTACTAGGCTTTGCTAACATCACTTACTTATTGATATAAATTCTCTATCATATTAAGAATTGGATTTTATTGATATATTATGATGTGTTGGCTTTATTTCTTTTAAAATCAAGTTATTAAGTTAAAATAAAGTAGTACATTGGACTATTTGTTGCATAATTTAAACTTTGCATAAACTAATTTTTTTAATGAAAAGTTAGTATGAGTTTGAATTATTAAATTCAAATATATATAACTAAAAACTTCATAAATAAGCTTTAATGACATTATTTATTTTCCTTTTTGTTTTAATTTATATCTGTGTATGTATTGTTTTATAGATTTATGTGTTTTTCAATTTTGAATTGTATAAAAATTTGCTAATTATTTGAGTGATTTAGTGTCTATGTGCTATTTTTATGATTTTCTTTATAATGTAAAGTTAATTATATCAGACAAGTTAAACAAGATTATTTACAGATCTTTGAGTTTATTTTATAAAAAAATTTTCATGTCTTTGATTATGGTTATTCCCCTGTTTTTTATTATGGTTATTCCCCCATCAATAATTTTTAGTGTGTGATTGATTCTTACTACTTTGGGCCTCATAAATGTGATGTATTGTAGGTTGTTTCCAATATTTTTTTTTAATTTGTAATGTATTTATTTCATTTAAAAATTAAGTAATGTTTTCATGTTTAAATATTTATTAGTTTCCTACAATATTATATTAACCGCCTCGATATAAATGTATATCTTTCATAAATTAAATGGCTGTGTTATACCTTTAAACTTTTACTATGTTAGTAATTATACTGTTATTTCATACTGAATCCTACTATTTTATGGTATCCGTCTTTATGATGAATTACTTCAATAAAATCATATTTTTTTTATATGAATTCATTTTTGTATTGATGTTTTTCATCTGTGAAATCAGGTTGTATGACATAAGTACTGTGATATTCCCTTTGAATTTGTAAGTGAACTAAATTAAGACTGTAAGAAGAAAAGTTTCCCTTCCTCCTTTCATAGTGAATAAAGTGTTTATTACTTTTTTGCATCTTGTATTAATTTTAGAAATGCACTTTTCATATTAATCTCTTGGATTTGAGTTCTTTTTTTCAAACAATGTAATATTTAAATAAGTAATGACTTCTGAACCCATTCTGTTGGAGGCGCATAAATTCATATATGTATTCAGTGTAAAATAATTGGAAATTTCTGTTATTAAATGCTGATGTGACAAAAATCACACCAAACCAAAAGATATGGACTGAAATAATGGTAAAAATGTGACACTCTTATTCTCATCTAAAAATTTCCTACAGCTATTTACATCCCATTATTTAGCAGTTGCATAATATTGTTTTTAATCAAAAGAAGTATAAAGAATGGAAATGAGCTTTTATGGATCATATTAACTTTATATCTTTGTAATATTTTTAGAAGGGTTATTCAGAAATATGATTCTGCAATATGTCATAGCTTTCTTTTTTATTCATTGTAAATTCTGTTTATATAGCTTAGCATTACCTCACTTGCAGCCATCGAATTTTAATACCCCTTCCCCATAATTTGTATGTTGAATATACACCCCCAAATGGTAAGCCCTCTGGCTTTCTGTTCGACACTTCACATTCAATTTCCACCTCTAGCTTGCATGTTTGCAGTGGTTCAAACTCCACTTCAAATTGTAGGTCTGGTAAAAAAAAATATCTGTGTATTTATAATTTCGTTTTCAATTACTTGATCCCATCAATAATTAAATAATAATAATTTTCTGAACAAAATCTTTGAATAGAATTTTTTAAGATCTTCAGTCAATGAAATTTGTAAAATTTAGTTTGGTTATCATTCAGCAAGAATTCTCATAAGTTGTCTTCCATAAAACTGTCATTGTATTAGGAAAACTTCATTATTGTTTGATGTTTTTTCCATTCCTGTGTGTAAAAAAAAGTAGTTTTGTAAGCAAAATATATGTAAATTACATATCTAAGAGTTATTTCATATTAATAATTAATGTTTTAATCTTTGAAATTATTATTGCAACAGTGAATGAAAAGAGGGGTTATTTCAATTACAAGCATAAAAAGTGGTGTGCTGTCTTTGTGATGAAATAACAGTTTGCCGGCATTAAATGAAATGGGCACGTACACCCCACACACATATATATATTAGAACTTTTAATTTAATGCATAGTGTGCTTTAAGAAACTCTTCGAAAATTTCTTATTTTCATTCATAAGAGACCAATTTAAATATTATTTGTTTGATATTGAAATTTTAATATCATAAGCAAGACACTTCTTGAAATAGTTACATTAGTTTTAGAAAGCAAAAACCTCTTTTGTTGCTTCTTATTCCCGTGACCGGCAATGCTAAATCACGTCCATCAGTTCATTCACCCTGAAGAAATCGAGCACTAAAAGGGGGGCATGAAGCAGTTCTTGCCTGGTAAGTTCCAGACAAGTTAAAATGTGACCAGGGGAGGCTTGTGCAGAAGAGCACCTCCAGCAGATTTTGAAATGTTGAATGCCTCCAACAAAAGTCATTGATAACAAGTGACCCCAAATGAAACGGGTACGAGCTGTTTGATCTCGTCTACTGTTGTCCCGAAAAAAGGAGTCGCCAAGATATACCACGTGCGAGAACCATCCAAATGTCCTTATTCATTGCCTCCATATAAGTAAGAAAAGCGGCAACTTAGTGACCTCGCTAGCTCCAACTCTAGCCAAACTGTCCACTATTTCTTTTCTGGCAACGTTGACACGGGACGGAATCCAATGAAAGTGTATCCGGTGAGAAAGGGAAAGTTGTTTTAGTTTCCTCAGGATGTCTGCACTTGTATTATCTCTCACGTTATGCCAATCGGCCAAGTGCTGTTTAGTACTTCTACTATCCGAAAAGATCCAAATATCCTTTAGCTGCGGTAATAACATGATGGAGTTCAACCCCTCTAGAGTTGCAATAAGCTCGCTTCTAAATACCGAGCAGAAATCTGGATTCTTATTTCTTGATCCTGAAATCTAATAACACTGCAAGAACTACCACCATTTATTAGACAGTTTTTAGAACCTACGTTAACTATAGTCGTTTATATAAATTATATTTCTTAATTTAATATAGAAGATTATATTTTGAGCTATAAACTAGTTTTTATATAATTAAACTTATTTCAAGATATTTTGCAATTTCTAATAAATATTAACTCCCAACATGCAAAATGCAACAGTTAAGAAATCATGCGAAATTTATATTATATGTTTGCAGTTATGAGATAAACAGATCATTAGCATCGCAGTGCAGGCGACTTCTGTGCTCCCTGAGAGCGCCATTTAAAGGGGTTAGAAATAACCGGTTTGAAGTACACTTTTTTACGAACTGTTTAACTATGCTTCGTGTCGAGTATCGCTTGGGCAAATTTCCTAAGTAGTTGCGTTATTCATATCCTCTCATGGTTAGCGTTTCTGTTATACATTGCTGGTACGTTATTCAGCCAGTGTTACATTTCTGAAATGTGTTATAGCCCGTAGTCTTTTGGTACGTTCATCCTTGTCGTCAACTATATAATACACGACCATGATGACACACAATATTTAAGAATTCTTTATCCAATAGATTGATTGCTCCTTTGGCGTACTTTTTCTCCTGATATATCGCGCCAATGGAAATGTATGGTCTACGCTTGCGTAACTAATGGCTTATGATCTGATCAACTTTAGCAAAATGTGGTAATCGCTGGAACTGTTATTGAAAATTTCTAATATATGTATTTTTTAATATTTAGAATTATACTTTTGATGAAGTTTAATCCAGCATGTTCAGAAATTTGCATTTTAATTAAATGAAATTATAGTGCAAATTTTGAAGGAAAGATAAAAACTGTTCTACATAAATTATTTTCATTATTGAACATTTTATTAATAACAGTTATTTAATTGACCATATAAGAATTCTTCATTGTTCAGGGTCATGAGAGGAGCCTCGTCTTACTTACATTGATGGACACAAATATTATCTTGAGTGCTCGGGACCCCTGGACATCTCCATTGTGTAGTGTAAGAGGACCATATTATTTCACCTTTTATTGTTTATAACTTTTGGAGCTAGATAATGACCTCTTCGACATGATCTAGCTTGCATCTAGACCTTGAAAATAAGCCACAACAACAACAGAATTCTTAATTCTTTTTGGAATACTGTCTTGTGAGATTTTTTGGAAGTTGATAAACTATACACTAAAAAGAGAAGAATACCTGATGCAGTCTAATCAGACCCTATTTTAGGATTGAAATCTCGAGGGATGTCTTAGAAATTTTTGTTTTTCATGTTAAAATATTGGAAGAAAACTTTCATTGACGCTGAGTCCTATGTGTCTCACAACAAAAAGTCAACTTTACAAATAATGCAATATATATATATATATATTTTTTTTTTTTTTTTTTTTTAATTTTTCTTTGTTGCTTTTTCTCGAATTCTATTTTGTAGAACTTTTAATTTTATCTATTAAGATCATATACTACATGATTTTATTAATTATATATTTTTTAAATTTTTATCATTAAAATCTTTTTTGCATTAGATAAATATATCTTTTCTTTCGTGTAGAAAAAGAATTTTTCTTTTGATAAAAACAATATTCTTGTTGTTGACGCATGTGTGTGAGCTCAGCTTTCAAACACCAGAAGGATCTTGTATGTCAAGCGCGAAGGACATGGGTAAATAACTCTGGTAAAACGACACCCACAATATTCTATTAAAATTCCTGCTTCAATGTTTAAATGTTTTTTATTTGTATTATAAATGTTATTGCTGTTGTCTGTAACAGATGGTACATCTTCTCTTTTCTTATTAATATTTTGAATTGTTGACACTTGTGAGTTCTCTATATCTTTTCACCGCTAAGTTTGCTTGATTAATGAAAAGAAATGAAAATTTTAAAAAAATACCATAAAATATACAAATTATATCTTATCGAATCATAATAGTAAAGGGAGTTCCTAATTCTTTGTTCCTTTTCTCGGAAGTAAAACGAAAGAAGCTTGGACTTCAGAGTAGAGCCACATATTATTTGTCATTGTTATTGCCCTTGCTTACCTCTCTGTATCTAACCCAAAATTGGGTTCTACCAGTCAGATGGAGATAGCTGGGTAGGAGCCATCGTCATTTAGAAGCAGAAAATCCCCTATTACTTTTACCTTCCAAAACCGTCGGTATCATTTCACGTAGGGGACATTACAACCACCTTCATTGAACACGATATTTCTTCGTTTAAGTCGCGACCCTTCCGATTATAAGAATTACGCATTAAACAAACGGCCCTCATTCCAATTTGTTTTATTGAAATGACCGTAAAACAAATTGCTGCTATCTTAATTAGATGATAAAATATTCTGTACATGACGTTAAATTATGCGAAACAATGTTGATAAGTTTTTAGGGATTACTGGTCAGTGTTCAAAGGGAAGAAGGGAAACTTCAGTTTAAAAGGAAATATATTTATTACACTATCTATATTACATTCGTCGAGTGTTCATGGTCAACTGAAATATCACGTTCTCCCTCGCCCATTTTCACATTTTATTTACGCATTCAGAACTTGGTCTCCGCCATGTGAAGACGTACTCTATCACGCTCTTCATACATCCGGGTACAACGCAGCTTATAGTTAGCAATTCTTCCCCCTCGGGAAATCAAACAGCAGCTTTCACTGCTACTATCACAATAATTTTCCCATTCATAATAATTAACAAAAATAAAAAATAACATTTATTACATATTGCAAGTATATATTATTTTACTAACCAGTAAATAATATATACTTATTACAATATATAATTTGAAAGTAAAACATACTTAACATATAATCTAAAATAAATTTTAAAGTTTTGCATTTTAGGGCTCTAACAATAAAAATAGCACTATAAAAATAATTTTTTTTATATTTTTTTTCAGTTTGTAAAGAATAATAAAATTATGAATAACTTTCTTAGTAATATTTCTTAATAAAAGTAATGTTTTCTTCTGTTATAATTTTAAAAAAAGATTGTAATGTACAGAAACTATTCTTTATAATTTCTTAAGAATTGAATAAAAATGTATTATACACAAATACAAAAAACATTTTTTGTACATTGTAAGTAATTTATTATATTAGTATAACATTGCTGACAAGCAATATAATACATACTTACAATATATAAGCCTATTATAAAACTAACACAGTGTTATACAAAAGGACTAGTAGAGAAACTATTTTTTATTAAATTATATTAAACTGTAAGCAATATATAACAAGCTTTCATTCACATAATAACTAACAAAAATCAACTTTTTTAGATATTATAACAAAATTAGTGTACAAATTCTGTAATTTAGATATATATAAAATGATAAACACACTTCGAACAAGATACCATTTAATAAGATGTTAATTTTAAATTTAGTTACATATTTTAAATAAGCTCTTTTCTAGTTTTATTAAAGTATATTATTTATATTATTTATCTGAATAGTGGTATTAATTTTTAACACGTAAGTTTCTTTAGCAAAATAAGCAAAATCAGACTATGCCAAAAGGGCGATTTTAAAGGAAAAGTAGCAAACCGTAAGCATCATAAAATAGTTTTGACTATTAATTGTTTAAACGCTGCCGTTTTCATTATTTAATGACTCATAAAATAATCTTAAGGTCTATGTCCAACGTTTTCGTGGCAGAAAATTCTGAAAAATTTCGCAAGGCATAGCAAAAATCTCTATAGTGATACATTACGGTCGCCAAGATTTGGACAGCGGAAATCTCATGGGTCGGCTTGGATAATTAAGGGTCTCTAACTAATGTGTCCGTGGATCATTATGTAAGGATATTAAAGTATCACTGTCTCTGCTTTTACCCTCTCTACATAATGGATCCTCCTGACTAGAGCAACTGCGCGCCATCTGGGTATCAAACGGTGTATATTCTGGTCAGACGTCTTTCTGAGTAACTTGAGTAGATGTGTTGATTCTTTTGTGTATTTTCTTTAATGTTATTATTTTTTTACGTTTGTTAACTTCAAATTTTCGAAAAATTTATAAAATAGAAAAGAATAAATCTTTGCTACAAATTTATAAATCTAAAATTTCGTCGTCGTTAACATCTGACATAAATTAAATACAAATTTTATAAGAATTCTGTCGATAAATATTATCATATCTATATATTTCCAGCATTTTTTGCCATTTTTGACAAACTAATTACGAAATCCAGTCATTTTAATGTCACCACCACGTACTTTTAACGTCGACGTTAGATAACGAATTACAGAAAGCAGGTGGAGAAAAGATTCGGAAAGCATTGAAATCATTAGCATAATAAAGACACGGCGCAAAATTTATCCGGCGTCCAAAACGATATGATCATTGCCTTTCAGGCAGAGGGTAAAAGCATTTCAGATGCGGCTAAGTTGGTGAACTATTCGTTTGCCGCAGTGGTAAAAGAACACGAACAAAAGCTTCCTATACCTAACTCCAACAGAGTTTAATCAGTTTAGTTTGAGCTTAGCTAAGCAGCCACCAATCTGTGGCTCTGTCCTTACAAGGTCAAGTTTATTGAAAGAACTTAAACTACATACTATAAACAGTAATACAATTAACATAACAAAAAATACAATGAATTTATTATTTAACGTCGACATTACAAAATATGGAACAAAAGCAAAACCTTTGCTTAGTATAATACACTTGAGAAAATAAAAGAAACAACTGTATAGGACATATTTTTATTTAATAAAAATTGCATGCAAAATTTAAAAATTTATTGCTGAATATAATGAAGAAAATATCTCTCAACACTTAGTTTACTGTAAATTTGCTATATCATATTATTTTTTTTTCAACTAACATAACTTAATTTAAATTTTATGCAATTTTAAACAATTTTAAATTTTATGCAACTTGAAATTGGGAAAAATAACTATTTTAAAAAAGATGTACGACTTTTTTATATTTTGCTGATATTTTTAGTTTTGATCGATATTTTCAAATAGAATTACTTAAATATTATTTACATGTTATTGTTATTTTTCTCTTAATCTGAAGGATTAAAATATTGTTCAATCCTTCCGAACATAAACAGTCCGGTTTGTGTTAGGAACACTTAATTTTTTAGTCTATTCAAAAACATAGAAGTGATTCACTTAAAATTCATATTAATTCAAATATCTCCTGTTCTGTTTTATAGTTAAAAAAAAAAAAAAAACATAAATGTTTGATTAAACTCTTATGCTTATTAACAATAAAAATATTGATTTTCTACTTATCTATTCCTTATACATTTTTAAATAATTTCTATCCAATTTTTCTTATCCAGGAACTGTCTAAAGTTAGAGTGCAGATATAAGTCTTAATCTAAATTTGAAAAAAAAAAAAAAAATGTTCTTTCAGAGAATCCTACCCTATCAGAAGATGAAATAATGCTATGGATAAATGGTGCCGAATATATGAAATAATTGAGAACAGTCAAATATAAAATAATAACTGGAGGATATGTTTATATTTCCAAAAAATTATAATGGAAGAAGAGAATAAATTTAGTAAGTCTTAAACATCATTAATAGATTCATATATTTCAAGGTATATATGAGGTAATTAGTAGCCCCAATTTATTCGTATTAAATTGTTGATTCATGGGTGAATATTCTAAATGACTTTATTAAAGTGTTGACACATTATTTTATAACACAAATATTTTTTTTATATAACACACAGATATTTTTTAATATTATTTTATTAATTATTTTAGAAAAATAAATTGTATTTAATTACGTACAATTTTTACAATTTTAATTTTGGTTTTAATATTTTGTAAATTAATTTTTTTAGGCACTGATATTTTATAAATATTAAAAATTTTTAAATTATTATCAATATTACTTAAAATGTTTATCTTCAATGGAATTAAACACTTTAAAAAACATTTATTACCACGTACATAATTTTTAGTGTGAGTAAGATCTTTCTTTTTGCAATGAAATAACACAAACATGGTTAAAGTAGTTACAAAATTATTTTGAATTAAGTTTGCAATTGATGTTGCACATGTATATTCTATCTTCTTTGTGTTTCCCATTTTATCCTCTAATCTTAAAGAACTTGTTTTATTTTCGTAATAAGTTGTAAAGATAACAAAAAGTTAAAATATACTCTTATTTACTGCTTTTGATGGTAAAGTAATCTAAATCTGGATTCAAGTGAATCAGAAGTCTTTTCTGAAAATTCCTTGCTCGAAACAATTGATACATATATTTTCTGTATTTAAAACACTTACGAACAGTAAATAACAATTGCCTAAAATCCAAGATTTCATAAATTGAGGGAATTGTTTTTATAGATTAAAAAAATTATCATTTTTTTTATATTTAACTTCGAAATTTAAAATTATTGTGAAATTAAATTTAAGAAAATTATGATATCTTTAAATTGCCCTTAAGCAGGCATTAATTAATAAGCACCGATGAATGGAACTTAGGTATCCATTGGGAAAATGTTAAGCATTCATGGCACACCCCGACATTTGCTACTACTCTGTTTTATTTTATCTTTTTAAAGGAAAGATACTTTATTTTATGTTGCATAATTGATATTTAATATTTGGTTTAGGTATTTAAATTGTGTATTAACTGATTTTATCTATAAAAATTTAAAAAAAATTTACAAATAAAATTTTTTTTATATAATTTAACATGCACGCCATTAATGACTAATATATAATATGTTAGCTGTTTGGTACAAGAAAAATTAAAAAGTCAGAAAAGAAAACATGTAATTGCGGATTTAAATTCTCAATTTATAGTTTGCAATTGCTTATGTTTTTTAAATGAAATGTAGTTCACTTTATCTTTCTTGATATAATTTAGTTGTGCATTTATACATGTTTTCCTTTTTTCCCAAATTATATTTTTAAAAATATATGATAAATCTATCTTAGTACGACATTCTCTTTCATCTAATATGATGAAAACAAAAAATGAAACACCGATTTAAACACCGATTTAAGCACAGAAGAAATTTTTAAAAAACAATATGACGTCACTGCACATTACGTCCGGGCATTAGTAATGGCCGCCTTCATGAGTGATGCGGATCAAGTTCAAAATGTTAACATTTTGTTAATTTTTAAAGCGATCAAAGCATCATTTGGTATTAAAATAGTGCAGAAATGAAATATGAAACTGCAAATAGCAGGTGTGCTTAAAGTGTGTTTAAATAGCTTGATTGTATATTTATAGAATATTTGTTATTTTAAATGTAAGTACTGTTTTGAAGTAGCTGTCTGCTAAAACTCATGATATTTATTAAGATATTAGTTAACAGTTTTTTGTTGTATTATTGGCATTCGTGGAATCCATATTCTGTAACCATGGTAAGTTGTTTCAGATTTGAATTTTTATTAGTTTGATGCTATGGGGATTAAAATAAAAGATTTTCATATTTGATAGTTCTATGAAATTTAGATTATTTCAAATAGTTCGCTTGATGCATATTAAATTGCTTAGGTTAAAATGTTTTAATTTGATTTAGAATTTTTTAACTATAATTTTAAAGGCATTGATGTGGTAATTTTAAAAATCAATTTTTTAAGAAATAGTTCAATGTTTACATTCATTGTTTATCACTTTGAGCGTTGGTTTTGATATGTGAAAACCTATAATGATAATCCTTTAATACCGATCAGTTTCATCAATAAACTTGCAGTATAAAGCTATATTTGAAATTGTAACATAACTTCATTTTAAATGTACTTCTGCCTCAAACTACTCCTTAATTTTACATTTGATAATTTTATTTGCACAATTTTTAATTTCTGTGTTTTTTTATTTGACGTGGGAACATAGAATTTTTGAATAATAAGTAATGCAGTGTTTATATCAATTTGTGCATGTGTGTATTTAAATACAAACACTTCTATATTAGGTGTCTAAAATTTAGAATTCCTGTCATTGGAAAACACATGTTTATGTATATGAATGGGATGTAGCTAAGTATTTAAGTGCACATATTTCATATAAATAATATATAAACCTTTTTAGTCTCCTTGTGCTAATCCTCATATTTGTAAGTGATTGTCATGAAATTTTAAATCAGTATGATGTTTATAGCTAAAACTGTAACAATAATAGAGAATATGAATTTGGAAAAGTTTATAAAATTTCAACCTTATCTAGTTTCAATTTTATTCAGGAGTTGAAAGTGTGTGATGAAAAGGAATTTCATAACATAGTTATTGTACTGCAAATTTACTGATTAAAGAATGTACTTATTGTCAAGCGATTAAAATATAAATGGGAACTAGTATTTCTTATAATAAAGTTGAAAAAATTCCCTGGCAAAAAGATGAACATCTTATCTGATGCCTTAAAATTTTTTTTAGTTAACAATTTGCTCTATTTATATAAGAACTTTCTAACAAATAGCAGAAGAAAACTTTGATCAGATTTTTGTGCAAATAAAACTAATTTCTAGTTTTTTTTAACTCTTCTTATGACAGTAAATCTTATAGTCTCTTAATGTTAAAATAATTGTTGTCAATTGTGTTAAAATGTACGTAAGCGCACGCATACACACACACAAATATATATATATACATAATGTACATAAAGATGTAAAACTTTTTATATCTATGATAAAATAATCATTGCATTTGAATTTTAAGTATCTTATGAATCAAAATTTTGCTGTATTTCTATGTCTGGTTGATTGGGATATAATTTTCAAAATAGTGATTTTCATAATTTTAGACTGTCAACGTTTACATATAATTATGTAAAATGTAATATTTGAAATTTTCATCCTAATAAAATTTCATTGTATGACAGCATGTAAAAAATTAAATTTATGCATTAATTATTATTAAACTATTTTGTTTCTCTAAATAATTTAATATTTTATCTTTTGTATTGTATTGAGAAGTATTATTTTATGAATGTGCACGAATTGTGTACGAAAATGTATTGGTATTGACGCTACTTATAATGTTTTTCTGTTCATTATTTGAATTTCACTTATAATTTTTTCCTAATGCTGAAGAACAAAAGATCAGATGAGTTTTGGTTTCATTTTTTAACATTGCAGCTTATAAAATCTTTATTTATAAATGTCTGAAATTCTTTAAAAATGACAATTTTTAGGAAGAAATTTCTTCCTTTGTTTGTAAAAATGTTGCTTTTTTCTTAATTAATCATTGAAAACACGTTTATTTTTTTAATGAATAAAATTAATGATGCCAAAGAAGAATTTTTCAATAAAATGTAAAACTTAAATTTTAAAGTTCATGTGAAAAAAAAAATTAAATAAATTTTACTTTTTAAATAATGTTACACATACAAGAAAAAGTTGTGGATATGTATAATAAACACATAGGTTATGTATTTAATATTTGTTGTTAATATTGTTACTCAAACAATAACTAAGAATTTTTAATACATTATATGATACTGAATTTGAATTTCTGTGATAATTAATGGTTTACACTTGGTTGATAATGTATTATTTTTAACTTATATAAAGCTAATATAAATTCAAAAGATTTAAAAGTAATTTTTTAAGAAGGTATAAAATAGACTTTAAAATTTTATACCTTGATTTTAAAAATATTTTTTAATCTTTTTAGATATCAAAGTTTAATTTAAGAATATAGAAAATTAATATTTTTATTATTTATTCAAAACATGTACAAAAAGGAATTTTAATTTTAAAATTCAGTTAATTTGGACAGAAAGCTATATCAACAATCTTTTACAAAAATCTAGAATTTTAAAAGGATAAATTTAAAATAACACACACACTGTTTTTTTTATATGAAATGTCTCAAGTATTTTAACTTTTTTTGTAAAATATTGAATAATTTTTATGAATGACATTTCTTAAATGAATCTATTGTGATTTTCAAATAGTCTTCCTCAATTCTTCCAGATTTCCAAATCTAAATTATTATTTTTTTAAATCTAATTTAGAAATATATGTTTCTGATTTGTCTAGAATAGTTACATAACAAATAAAATAAAATAAATTAGTAATTAAAATAAAAGGGCAAAATAAAATTTAGGGATTTCCTTTGTTCTTGCAGTATTTTATCTCTTAAAAATTAGTGAGAATTTTTGTTATCAAGTAAAGTTGTTTGTGTGTGTATGTGTGTGAAGTTATAGGTGAACATGTTCATTAAATCTTTTCTGAATTGTGCTGGGTCACCATGGTCCCCACATTCTCCTCTACTTTTTTTTTCTTCTCGATGATTTAAATCCATGGTTCCCTAGCTTTTTTTACTCGTGAATTTTTTTTTAATATATAAAGTTAAAATTTGCCCATGGACCCCAAAGTGAAAAAGCTACATCTATGCATGTTATGAACATTACAAATTAAAAAACATTTTGTTAAAATATTTATTGAAATTATAACATAGGTTTAAAACAAAATTAAGAAAAATTGTCTTGTATGAACTTGAGGTGTGACTGTTGTATGTCGTGTTCAATACTTGTGAATAGCAACTGCAAATCTCCACAAGCATTAAATTTTAATCTGCTTTTTTTCTATGACTTTTGTTACAACTCAAAGTGCTTGTTCTGTCAAATAGTAAGATGTTAAATCAGTCAACAACTTCTGTACAATAGCTCATAGTACAGGATATTATATTGAAATCTGTTTCTGTAACTCAAATTTGGTGTTCTTGTGTTTGCTTACAAACATGTTTGTCTTAGTTCTTCATTCATAAATATTTTAATAAGGTAATCTTATATTAGTAGGATTTTATCTACTTGGGATCTGAGTTTGTTCACAGCATCAAGAGATGAAGAACTGTAAAGTGGTAGTGGCAAGCAAGCCAATCATCTCTATTTTTCAATTTTGAAAATTTTAGAAATAGAACATTCTCCTCTTCCATGTTTTGTTTGTACAGAAAAAGTTTTGCAACAAAAGCAGATATTACACTTTTAGCTTTGATTTAACTGATCACATTGTAGTTGCAAATTATTTTTGTTAAATTTGGTAAATATAATCAGTCATTTTGATTGTTATCAGAAAGGACTTTAATACTGCAGAACAAATAGTCAGACTCAGTCAACAAATCAAAGATGGTTTTCATAGAAAAGAAAGTACTCTTGCAGTCTTTATCGACTTTAAATCAACGTTTGACTGTGTTTGGCGAAAACTCTTACTAAAGAAGCTTCGTCAAATGGGCATATCTGGCCACCACTTTAAATGGATCTTTGATTTCCTTTCACAGCATTTTATTAACGTAAATTATGGAAATGCTAGATCGGGTTTCGGGCAAACTGCTCAGGTTTCTATTTTAAGCCCTGTTTTGTTCAACTTGATGATTAATGATCTCATATGCAACATCTCGAAGACCTGCTCTGATGTTCAGGTTTTGTTATATGCAGATGATCTGGTCCTTTGGACAACTAGCAACAACTTTCAAACACTAGAGAGGGTTATGAATTCTGTCCTAGGCTTTTTATTGAAATGGACTAATGACAATGAATTCTCTGTCAATATTGACAAGACCAATTTTAAGCTTTTTACTTTGATTACTAAACAGCATCAGATTATTTTAAACTTTGATGACAAACCACTTCAGAGAACTGATTGTGCTAAATACCTCGGTATTCTTTTAGACCAAAGGCTCACCTGGAACAAACAGGCCTCAAAAATCGCTGAAAGTGTCTCATGTCGACTTAATTTATTAAAAAGACTAGCTGGTGTTAAGTGGGGTGCCACTCAGGATGTTTTGGTCATGACTTTTAACTCTTTCATCTGACCATTCTTCGATTATGGAGCTGAAATTTTAATAACTGCCCCAGATACTGTTTTATCGAAACTCAATGTTGCTCAAAACAGTGCTCTTAGGCTTATCACTGGGGGAGCCTTCTCAACTCCAATACCAGCTTTGGAATTTCAGATTGGCCTTGACTGTTTGCAAGATAGAGTTTTTGCTACTTCGATTCTTGGTGAAAGGTTACTACGTAGAGATGGTTTTTGGACTAACTGCAGACCAAGCAATCTGAGACTAAAAACACAACAAACATTTTTATCAGAATTCCAGAGAATTTCCAGCTCACTTGGCACTCCAAGTAATAGAACCCTTACAGCCAGACCCCCTGTCTTCACAGGTATGCTGAAATATGCCACCCCTGTCTTCGACCTTTTCCTTCCTGTCCAGAAGGGAGTCTCTCCTCAGGCAGAACTCAGGGCTGCTGCTCTTGCTCAATTGTTGAGTGATACCCACTCAACAATTGGATGCACATTTATACTGACGGATCAGCTGAGAGAAGTACTGGGAGAGCGGGAGCTGGTGTCTTCTCCAAAATTTTCCAACTTAAAGATCCTTTGGGAAAAAACTCTGACAATTTTGATGGAGAAATGTATGCAATTTACATGGCTCTGCAAAAAATTTTAGATTTCTCAAAAATGAAATATGTCCTTCTTGTTGACTGTCAGGCTGCCATTCATACAGTGGCAAATTATACTCTCCTACCTACATCTATCGAATTTAACTGTAAGACCATCATTAACGCTTTACTGTCTGCAGGAAAGGAAATTACTTTACAATGGATCCCTAGCCATTGCAGCTTGCCTGGTAATGAAAAAGCAGACAATCTCACGAAAGAGGCTTCTTTTTTAAAACCTCCAGATACTCCTACTGGCCTGAGAAATGTCAAACTCCTTCTAAAACGGGTTATGCATCACCAGTGAAAAATTTATTACAAAGAGAATGCAGTTGATGCCTCTTGGAGGACCCTGCTCAACTCATGTATCCCCAGAGATCTACCTAGATCTATAGGGGTCTCCTACTTCAGGTTACTTACTGGGCATGATTTTCTCCAGAAACATCTCTATCACATAGGGCTTGTGGATTCACCCGACTGCATTTTATATAGGGAACATGTTGACATGGATTGCAAGCATCTTTGGAAATGTTCTGCCCTCCAGGAAGCCCGCTCTTCACATTTCAAGACGCTCTCCACTCTTGGAGATATTTCTTTTCTTTATTGGACTGCAAGACTTATTATGCTCGAAAGAGCCAACATAAGGACATAATTAAAAAAAAATTTTTGGTTGTTATATTTTGAGTTAATTAAATTGTGACTCAAATCAATGTATCAAAGATCGCATAAGATCTATTTAAGCACATATTTTAAATTACCAATATACTTTTGTGTGAAGTAGGAAAAGATTAATTTTTGTTCTCTTCCAAACTAAGTTGATATAATAAACTTTCATTGAAAGCCTTTCTTTTGATTTTATTAACTACTCTAATGACACCAGCTAGTGATCAATACAAACATTCATTAGTTTTAATGAGATTTTTTTGTGATAATGATTAACACAATGTACTAAAAATGCATTCAGTATGGTTAATTTAATATGTATTTTACATGTAGAAAACCTCTGTATGTAATATCATTTTTGATGCACTATCAATAGCAACAAATATGGGTACTTGCGTACTAATGCCATCACATCTATAGATTTGGTAGTTTTTAAGTGCCACCAAGTGTTTTATGATTCATCACAAAAATTTTAAATATATCTATATTTAAAATTTTTGTGATGAATCATAAAACACTTTATTTAAAATCAAAGTAATCAATTAGATTTTTGTGGAAAATGGGTCGATATCGAGTTAAAAATAGATTTAAAACTGTCACTATTTTTTTCATGTGATGCTATCATCATAATAATTCTGATAAATAAGATTTCTAATGATGTCTGGCTGTCCCACTATGTCTCTTGTTCCTCCATTTAGCATTGTCTCACATTCTCTCAATTGTTTGTGTGAATTCTTGTATCAGGATCAATAAAGTTGTATTTATGATTTAACTTTAGCATGTAAGAATCCTTCTATTTCTATTCTATTTGTTCTGTAACCTTTCCAACTGTCAGAATAAATTGTGCTACCATCTGCAATATTTTGAATAATTTTATCAAGATAGCTAGAGCTTGTTCTTTTAAGAACAATGACATCAAATGAATCTTTTGTTTTTTTTACATGTACTACCTAACATCCACTGTTGGAGTAATACTCAACCCCAATTATTTTTACTTTCATTAAATATTCTATATGTCTGTTTTCACTATGCAATCTGATCCACCCACCTTCTTGTTTGGTTTATTCTCCCTATCCAAGAGTCATAATTCATGCATGTAATTGTTCCAATCTATAACTGTTTTATCAGATAAATGAAGCTGCTTTTCATAAAATTTAATTGACATCAACTCCTTGCTCCAACAGTATATTAATCTCAAAGCTGAACAAAATGGAATTCTGTTTTCTTCAAACCAGTTATCTTTTCTAGTTCCACTTGTTCATCACACTGTCTTAAATTACATTTCCAAAATCTACTTTTCCTAGAATTAAATTTCATGTCGTGAAAATTGATACATTTTTTATTTTTTGGTAAAGATATTTCGCTTTTGAAAAACTGAAGCGGCATCTTGTACAGTTTTTGGCATATCACAAAGATGCATTTTCATAACACTAAAAGATGTATAAACATAAAAAATGTAAAAGACATAACGCTAAAAAGCATCAAAAATCAGCAAACAACAAGATAACTAGGAATCCAAAAGATAACTGTGTGCAAACAATGGGATTGCTCTTTATTGGCACATTCGTGCAACTTCCGCTGTCGTCGCACAAATGTGTAAGTACCCAAAAATGATATTTGTTAAGGATCACCTTTGCTTTTACTTTGAAAAATTGTTTTAATTGAGTAAGAAATGTTTTCCTTACATACAGGTTTCCAAACATTTAGCAAAAAAATTCTGGACAAAATTTTTCTTTTGCAAATTTTTCATAAGCTAAGTTTTGTTTCTCATAAAGTGGACTTATCAAGCTATATCGAAAATGCAGATGTTTTTAAGTACTCATATAAAGAATATTCTATGCATTGAGCGCTTTCACCAATTCTTCATTATTCAGTGTTTTTCCATATTGTCAAAAACTGATTTAAAAAACATGGTAATTAATACTTCAGTTAAAGAAAATAAAATCGTGTATTACTTTCTGGACTTTGCATTCAAATAACACAAATAAATGTTATAAGAAACATGCATTCATATTTTTATTTCAATATCATCCACATAAGTTGCTGCAATAACAGTGTTTTCAATATTTTTCAACCATTTTGCTTGTTTTTTTAATAAATGTTCCTTAAGCTTGGAAGGTTTCATTGAATTATTTTACGTACTTTTATTATATAGAAGACACATAGGTAAGTACTATTTCCAGGTGATGAAATTAAGCCCTACTTTATACATACTTCAGATATTCTCAACTCTGTGTAGCGTGCATTTCAACTTCTTTTGCCATTAAAAAAGCCAAAAAAGGATACGAGAAAATTTATATATCAAATTAACCAAAAAATACTATTAGTTTCTAACATCCTAAACAAAATGTGGCAGAGTAAAACCTTTTTGAATTAACTTTTTAACATAAAATTAAATTTTGTGTAATTTTTGAGTAAAATATAATTTTTAATAAACTTTTTGCAAAAAAAATCTGTATTTAACTTTCCTTGTTTTTCAATGGTTTCTTCCTAAACTTTTAATAAAAAATAATCCTATAAATATTAAGGAATTATTATATTGAGAATATGATATATATATGCATATATATTTAAAAAGATCAATTTTATTTAAATGTACTTACATAACAAAAAAATACTCTATTTATGTAACAATGCAACTATACCAAAAATTTGTCTGTTAATAATAAAAACATTTGGTCACAAAAACCCAATTTTAAATATAGTTGTACTCTTCAAGCATAGCATAGAATTAAATTGTTGATTAAATATATAGCTATTATATAGTTTATGTTGTGAACAAATTAGTGCATGAAGTGGTAATATTGTATTTTTGTATATATAAACTTATTTTGGGACACCTGTCTCACATTTTGCCATGCTTGCTATTAACTTAAGTAACTGGCACTATATGAGCTATTATATCATGGGTATATGTTGATGGATTTTTTTATGTTCGTTTTTGAGGAAGTATCTCAGTTTTTTTATTATTTCCTTATAGTTGTTGATAGAAATTAAATGCTCAAATTTATTGAAGTAAATTTAGCAATAACTGAGCTTTAGTAATGTTAAAACATGTAATACATATCACTGTTACTACAAGTGACAAATATGTGGAAATAAGTTTTGTTAATGTTCCTTTATTAATGTATTTTTGCTGCATTCAGTAGTTAAATAGCATATTGTATTTTAAACACTCACCTATATTTATATTTTACTCGGTATGTAAAAATTGCTAATCTCACTATATTGTTATTTATATTTTTGTAACAATAAAACTGGATCACAGTTTTATAATTTTATATTAAACCTTCATGGACTCCTGGTCATTGTTCAGTGACCCTCCAATAAATTTTAATTTTCCACGGACCCCCTTGATAAAATATTGTGCCATTGGGGGTTCATAGGAACCATGTTGGAAACCACTGATTTAAATCATTTTAAAAAATGTTAAAATTGGACTGTAATTACAATCATCTCTAATTAATAGAAACATGAATAATTATGATTTATTTTTCCAAGATACTCCATTAGAACTTTTCATTAAAATAAATAACATTCTGAAACGTTAACTCATCAAATTATTATAAAAGGAAAGTGACTATAATCTGTGGCTTTGTTGTGTAATGAATCTGTTTGTGTAAACTATGCAGACTTTTCCAGCAATTATGTGTGTTACTTCATCTTTTCAACCAGGAAAACAGTTGTTTTTTTTTAAAGACAAATTTTAAAAATTCTGCATGTATAGTATTGGGGTGATCAGATTGAGTTTAATCGTTTAAATGAGAATTTATAAAATGTTGCTCAAATTTTTGGTATGTAAATGAAATCTAAATATTTTTGTTTGTTTTCGTATTAAATCATTAACTATCATTAACATTGAGTTGAAAATAATATTAATTAAAATATAGTTAAAAACAATGATTGGTTTTATGTACATCTTTTGTACTTCTACAGTTCCTATATATATTCAATCCTTCAGTCAGGAACCATTGTTTATTTTTATTTTGCATACTATGTTGTTACACATTAAGTTTAATATCATCTAAACACTGGCTTTTTGTAGACATATCATTTTTCTTGATTGCTCTGTATTTTGAACTTAAAAAACCAGAAAAGTGTAAGTGAGAAAATGAGACTTACGTGCAGTCTTCTTTAAGTAACCAGTTATAATTATCAATGAAACATGGAAACTGGAACTGATAAAATATTTGGTCAGAATTGATAATGTAAATTTGTTCCATGGTCATATTGATCGTTGTTAAGTTTTTTTAATCAGGAAATTTTTAATACAAATTTTAAAAGTTTTTTTATGTATATAATGCTCTGGGTGAATGAATTAAACATTTGATACAATATTTCAAAACATGATTTAATTTCAATGATTTTGAAAACATCAAATGATTTGTAGTATAATATCAGACCTGATGTTTTTACAATAGAAAATCATAGAAATCTTGACATGTTTTATGATACAACACTATATTATGGGAATATCAAGATAAATATTGTATTATAATCAAGAAAAATTTACGAAATAGTTTTTTGGATAGTATCTGAAATTAGTGTTATAGAACAAATTTTGTTTTAAATAAAAAATTGTTTAGAGTTTAGTTTTTTGATGATGGAACTAAGACTTAATTTGTAAAACATAAAAGTGGGATTACTGATAAAATATTCAAATTTGATTTACTTGTGGAATTTCTGTCCCTATCTTAATGATAGGACTGGGTTCTATCTAGTCGTTGTTAAACAAAGAAATCTAGATGTTGCATTTCTGCTCACAGGGCTAGAATAGAAAATTGTAATTAAAAAAGAAAATCTTTTATGACAGGTAAATAAAGCTTAGTGTCTGAAAAAGTACTTTTTAAAGGTGAAATGTTTTAAAATAGCTTAAGTTCTTGGCCAATATAAAAGGTGGGGTCTTGTCTATTATATTGTCTCTGTTTTACTCTCTTTTGTACTTATTTCTATTTTCAATTTGTATATTAATTTGCTGTATATATATAACTTACACTGTTGATCATTTAAAACGCAGCATTGAATAAGACCAGGGATATCACAGCGAAATTTGCCAGTTAATGCTTTATAAAAAGATCAAATGATTGGAATTACTTTCTTTTCAGAAGTGTTAATGATGTAAAAATCAATAATTAATGTGACTGACATTTTTCCATAAGTTCGGTGCCACATGCTTTGGCATGGAGCCAAAGAGGCTTTAGATGTATCCTTGGGGTGCAAAGACAATTCAGGTTCCATATATAGTTAGAATTGATCTGGTGTAGCAATCCGATCCATCGTCTGCTCTATCCACATCGCAGTTGCTTGGTTTTATCCAACACAATCACCGATTTTTCTGAAGGATAATCCGCAATCCCTGTATACTACTGTTCTCTATTCTTTGAACACTGGAAAATCGTTGTGTCTTCTAGGCACAATAAAAGAGCTTACACAAAAGAAACACTGTACTCAAAAAGCATTTACCATGCTTCCAAATCGGCTATTTTTCCCCCTTCCACTACAGCTGCCTGTGAAGTGCATATGCCCAGAAATGTTAATAATTTGTATAAGTTATTACGCCAAACGTATGATATAAATTTTGTTTTGCATGTTTCTTTAACGGTGTTACCTTTTGGATAGTCACAACGTATATAAATATGAACATCTGGCAAAAATTTTTTTTAAAATGAATAAAAGAACATAGATGTGCTTTTGTTTTCACAACTTCATTTTCCCAATCTGTTTTAGCATTTCCAACTTAATACATTTTTCTAATCATTTTTCCTAGGGAATCCACAATGATTTGATCAAGCAATCAATATTCAAAACATTTTAAAGTTCTGATTAAGAAATTAAAGATTGAGTCTTTATAAATTTACTGTTCATTTCTATTAAAATTCTGCAGTGATCATTTTCGAACTGACATTTAGAAGATTAATTCTCAGGTCTTGTGTATGTGAGTTCAGTTTTCATCTCGGGTATAATTGCTTACAGTCCCCATTAAATTGAAAGTCACAGTCAAATTACACCTTGTTTTGCAAAAAGTGACATCTGAGCGACCAATGTTAAACTGTAAAAGAGGAACTGTCAAATGAACAATTGCTTCGAGTTAATAGGCTAAATTATATCTGTTATGTGCCAGTTGGTAAAACTTGACCAAAACATGAAGTATCACTACGACGAAAGAAAATGATTTGAAGGACCATGTTCCATTCAGCCAATCAAACCTCCCGTACAATATTCATAATTTAAGCAGAAACTTGTTTATTATTCATGTGAATAGTATTGTTGAATTGTGGAAATCGTGTGATAATAATTACAAAAATTGAAGAACTGCTAATTATAAGTTTTTTTCCTGTAGACGATGGACTTAATTATTGATTTCTCCCATTGGCAGCCAGTTTCCAAGGGTGGTTTAATAAGATTTCGTATTTTCAAATGTAAATTTTCTAAATTTTAATGAGCATTTAAATTTTGGGCACCTACTGTAATTTTTTGAAGGAAAGGCATTCGCGACTCACTGTAGCTCAATCTTTAGCAGTGCAGCTCTTACATGTACTTGATGAAATATGCATTATGTTTCAAATTTCAAAATTGGTTAGAAGTGGGGGAAAATGTATGGAAATGTTGCTCATAAAAAGAGCAATTCACTGTGGAGAATGAAAAAATATTGTACCGCAAGAAAACTACTTGACATTTTGGATTATTAATTTTGCTTAGTGTGTTGAATCGTTTTAATGTAGATAGGGACTCATCAGAAGGTGTGCACACAGTCCATGATAATCAATTTCGCAAGCGAATCCGAGTTGGCAGACAGATTGTTAGTTTAAGAACTTGTGGGTTTAAATCCCACCCTATATTGGTAATGGTTCAGAATTTTCTTAAATTGTAAATTATGGTCCAATTAGCCCTCGTCTGCAAAAGTGATCATTGAGTGACAAGCAAACCTAAACAATACATTTTGCTTAGTACAATTTCCAATTGTTGTTCAGTTGAAATTCTCGTTTTGATGCTCAGTAGGTGTTCACGCACACACTTCACATTGTTCTGGATGGAGTTAGTGGGTAGAGGATAACAGTTACGGTTCTCTGTCGGGACCATATTCTTTGTTATATGTAATCAAATAATTTAAAGACTCTAGACCGTCATATATGTTGTTAATGATTATATAACTTTGCCATCCAACTATCTCTAACCTATGCATATCGAATTTTGTGAGTTAATAAAAGTAGATTTGTGAAAGTAACTATATTTTCAATATTTCTCACATGTAACTTTATGAGTAATATATTTTCATCTGAATAAAATTTTTTCTAAAATGGCTGAAGTGTTATTCATTACTGCATAGACTGAAATAATTTTTTTAAGCTCCCAAGTAAAATGCCGATGCAATCTTTTTTTTTTTTTTTAAATCTTATTATAGATTTTTTTTATATTAAGTTTTATTCTTCTATTTCTAATTAAATAATAATCTTGATTAAAAAAATATAGCTGAAGATCCACATTGAAATCCCTTACGAACTTGGGGCAGTTACACAAATACTTTGTAATAGTTATTAAATAAAATGTGTTTAAGTGTATAAGACAGGATGTGAATCGATGTAGTTGAAAATGGTATTTTTAAAAATATATTCGCATAGTATTCATTCATTTTATGCCGTTTATTTCTTGCATTTTTATTTTAAGTAGTTTTCATGCAAGAAATCGTGTATCTTACTCATTTCATATATTAGTTGGAGTATTAATCTTATTGCTCATAAGATTTCTTTCGGACTAATATACTCATTTCATATATTAGTCAGAAAGAAATCTTAGTTCCAATTACGAATTGGAACAAACCAATTCGTAATTGGTACTAAGATTTCTTTCGGAGGGGGGGGGGTAGGAATTGTCGTAAGCAAGGCATTAGTCTTAAGATTTAAAAAAGATTGCTTACAATTATTAATTAAAATTGTCCTTGTCGATTGAAGCTAATCATAAAATGGATGTTTTGTCGAATTTTTCATATTGCTTTTTCTTCTGCTCTATTGTGTTGATGGCTTTAATCGATGGAAAGCGGCTTCTCAAACCGATGCATTTCTCTTTATATAAGAAATCGTTTTATTAACAAAATGAACATTATCTTCAGACATTCGATGGTGAACTTCGCCTTATCTGCTGCCACTCGAAGAAAACGGTTTGCAGGAAATTTATCAAAAAGTCGTTGACGCCGTGTCCTAGTGAAATGAAACGTTATTTGATGTCATGGATATTTTAAACCAATGACAGTCATAGTAAAGCGTCGTTGTTATGATCTCAACTAAAACGAAAAAACCCTCAAAGGTTTTTTTCTTTTAAATAAACGTTAAGGGTATCATGGATCACCACAGTGAATGGATTTTATTTTAGAAATTTATACAATGGATACACCTTTGCTTTAATGAAATTTATTTACTTAGTGCGAATGATAATGCAGCACACCTCGCAACTTAATCTCTTCCCTTTCCTTGCATTTTCTTCAAACTTTTTTTTTTCAAGTATTCTTATTGTTTTAGATTTAATGGCTGGTTCTAAGTCGTTTTTTTAAGAAATATTTTGGGAGAAAAAGTCTAATTCTTACCTTGTAATGATCCTCATTGAAAAATGGAATTTTCTGGACTTTTGATGATAATTTTACCCATTTATATGAAATTCTAATGGAAAATTTGCGTGCAAAATTTCTATTTAATTTTTTCTTTGGAACGTAGTGAAATTATTTTAGGTCAATACAAATTTTGAATAAAGAGACTAAAAAAGTTCCTTATCTCCCAGTTTTATAATTCACTGATTTATAATAGAAACAAAAGGTATAACTACAACATTTGACATCAATTTAAATTTTTAAAATTAATTACAAAAAAACTTTGCATTATCAAATCAATTTCCTGTTCTGTGCGATGGGCGAGATATTTAGGAATGAAAACTATGTTCTTACTAATGGAATAAAGAGTTTATGGAATTACCTTACTATTAATTGGGATTTTTGATTTTTTGTCTTAGTATAGCAATTTACATGGGATGTTTTCTTCTCTCACGCGATATCTTTTCAAAGGTTAACGATATGTGAGATTTGGTTAAATTGAAAAGTGTTCATTTCGACATTAGATAATTGTTGAAAATTTCTTGCGTGGAATTTGTATTTTTTGATAGATTTTTTTCTATTTATTTTTATTGAATGGATAATGATAACAATTTAGAACATGATTTTGAATGATAATTAAGAAATGAAAAGGAATTAGAAAGTTTCTTTAAGTTCCTTTTGGTGTCGTATTGAACAGTTATTTTATTTATTGAAGTGACCTCTGTTCCTAAGGCGTTTGTAATCATTTCACTCTGAAAGTTATGACATCATTTTAGTTAAATACAACATTTATTAATTTTGAATTGTTCTGCAGTTAGGTTGAATGAAAAATGCTCTGAATATCTCATCTTTGCCAAATATAATTGCCAGCGTTTGTATTCGTTCATTGCATACATTTCTAAGCAAAATAAGATCTTTGCTATTTCATTTTTTTTATATTAGGAATGATTAAATGGTAATAAACATTTGCATCGGTTTCGCCTTTCGGGAAGTGAGAAAGAAGATTCATAGTTCAAAAAGGGGCGCGGCTAGACTTCCAAAAATAAGTAAACAAAAGCGGGCCACTTAAATTTGGAATAATATCAAGTTTTCACGTTTGTATATATAGCATCAGTACGTATATTAAGTTTAGAAAGAAAAAAGAGAAGAAAGAATAACCCATGTGTAACACCATTTTTTTCTTTGAAATTGATTAAAAGGTAATGCAAATTAGGTATCTTTCGAATAAGATGAATTGCTATTAGTATCAGTGAATCGAAAGTTGTACATTGTGTAAACGAACAGTTCTAAAATATTGCAAATGTTGAGGAAATTTAATCCGGCATTTCAATTATATATATACACACACGCACGTACAGTATTGGATCCATTATCCGGCAACCTCGAGACCGAGCCTATTCCAGTTACTGGAATTTTCCGGTTTTCGGATCGCTGCCGAATATTTCAATCATTTGCAAGAAATCGCGACACCCCTTCTCCATCCATGAAGTAATTTGTGGGAGGAAAAATAACTATATCGTTAATATTTTTAATGAAATATACTGAAAAATATGTATAATAAAATAACCTAACATTTGCAAAGTAAGATTATTTTTTGCTTATTGATGCAAACATATCGCTAATTTTTTTGTTCTAAATGCTTTGGTTTTTCTGACAGTAAAGTTTCTTGTATTTTATGTACAGACGTAACATCGTGTTCCTTAAAAAATGATTTTGGTTCCATTCCGCGGATAATTTAGTTCTAGACAACGGTCAATGGGAATGTTTCCCTTTCATCGGTATCCTCAGAACTTGAAGAATCGGTGACTTTCCTATTGAGCACTTCACTGACGTCATCAGTTAACAGAAGTACAGTCGGAGCATTTATAAGCAATCTTGTATAGTTCTTTTCCATCGATTATTTCCTCACTTGAAATGCTTTTGGCATATTGTAACAATTCTTGAAAAATGCCGGAGGAGCATTCCAGTTTTTGGGAGTCTGACGTGAGAAGAAATGTTAATTGATTCTCTTTGGCAGGTCAATAATGAATTTCCATGCGCGTCACCTCATTAACAAGTTTACCGAAGGGATGATGGAACTCGCCTTCCTATCGCATAGACATTTGTTTTTAAACGAATTAAATCCTTCGTGTGATGAACCATTCACTGTTTATCATATTTTAACCAATATCGTTTACTCTTTTTTAAATGTGATATTTTAACCTTATTTGATTTGCTTGGGGAACACGAACCTATTTGCCTTTTTAAGGGCAATAGGTTTTTTACATTATCCTTAATTTGTGTTTTTTAAATTTTAAAATTATATGTATTTAATTTTCCTTTTACATTTTATAAGTGGATTTTAATATATATATATATATATATCGAGAGAGAGAGAGAGAGACACACACTGAGTTTTGTTTTTTAATGTTGCTTGGGTTTCCAAATAAATAAATGAAATATCTGCTTTAAAAACTTTGTTCTTGGCGCAGCATGTCCGTTTTTGGAGCTTGCGCCATAAACCAACCAACCGGTTTTTGGGAAGCCGGAAAATGGATCCTATACTCTCTCTCTCTCTCTCTCTCTCTATATATATATATATATATATATATATATGTGTGTGTGTGTAAGCTCCGTTATTAAATTCTTTAATATTATAGAATGGCCATCGGTTAGGGGTTGTTTTTGAGAGCAAAGAAGGTTCAATATCTGCTGCTGTTGAATAATCGCTTCTTTCTGCCGCGCGAGGTGCCTGCTTCAAAGTGTTCCACCTTGCGACACGGAAAGCAGTTTACATTGCGGATATTGAAGTGCATTTTGTCATTAGCCTGTCGCGTTGTTAAGTTATAGTTTTGAAATTTATGCCCGCGATTTTTCTTTTGGCTGTAAAATTAAGATCCATGTGCAAATTTTAAAAAATCGCAATATATTATTTATTTCACAGAAGCATTTAATTCGACCCGCAAAATACTGTCTGTCTGGTTTCTTGTTATTGGCTGCAGTGTAGTCCTCACAGTTGCCATCTAATTATACTCTTTTATGTTTAGCTTCATTGATTTTTTTTCTTTCAGGGATTGTTTATATATATTCGCAAGTATAGTGCCAACAATTATAACGTAGCTATTCTGTTTGCAAATTAAATACTGAATTAACCTAAACACAGCGTCCATAAGTGCAGCAGCTGCAGTCCATATGCAACTAAACAAAACATTTGAAAAAGTAGCAATATGTTGTTTTCCATGTAGCTTGGAAAATAATATTTCCGTGTTTTAATATTTTTTATTATCTTCTTTATTTCATACATTAAAAGATAATTTTGTAGCTTTACTTTTGACATAAATGCAGTTATTATCTAATCGTCTAATGCATTTTTCATATTTTACAGTTTTGTGCCATAATTTGATGATCAGTAACTTTATTTTGAATCTGTTAATGCTATTAACTTAATGTGTTTACTCAGGCTTCAACCGCATACTACTTTTATGTATTTTATTGCACATTAATTACAAATCTTTTATTACATATTAACTGTCTTCAATATTTGTAAACAACAATCAGTGTTGTTTCACAAATATGTAAGATAATTTGGTCGGTATCGATGATAATTTAACTCGAATTGAAGATAATGTTCCTAAACGAGGCATTTCATGCAAGATCAAAATGGCGAACGCTCTGGTCTCCGCTTCAGTCGTTCGTAGGTTCGAATCTCCTTATGAGTATAGATGCTTGTAGTGGTTCGGAATCTGTACTTAAAACTGTAGGTCCCGGTTTGGTGAAGCCCTAGAGTGCAAAAAAGCGAAAAGAAAGTGTAAAGTTTCTGAAATTAACATACTTTACTCGTTATTTGCAAATAATATTTTATTCATGGGTAAATTATGTGCAAGCATCATTTTGTTCATTATGTTAGGAAATAACATATTATGGATCGAAATGCGCCGTTATCGTTTTCTTCGATACGATACCTAAAAATATTTTGTTCTCAGTTCTATTACTTGCAAGTAAATTTTCATTTATCGGGACAATATATTGCAAATAACTTTTTATTAGTTCATGTTAGTATAGGCAAATTAATTTTTTTTTATCAATTGTATTGTGGACAAAATATAATTTTTTTATTTTAGAAATAAAATAATAAAAATATTTCAATTTTGAAAATACTGCAAACTAAATCTTTTTTATTTAACTGTTTCAAATCATTTGGAGTGACCGGATTTAGAAATGAGTAAAAAACACTTTGTCCAAAGACCTTTGTAGACTGGCAGCTGAACGCTTAGTGTCCCGCGAACTCGACTCTTCAGGCGTATTTGTAGCAGTTACGGATCCATTTCAATCTGTGCAAACGTTGAGCAACGAGCAAATGAACACGCGGGCATTAATAGAGACATTTTAATTTTTCTGAAAGATTTTTTTCTCCTTTCGGGAGAGTGGGAAAAGTTCTTTCATTTCGAAATATAGGAACAGTCGGACAAGCGATTTTTGGCGAAGGTCCTTTGTTCACACTCTCTGATGGCTCCTTCTAAGCCCCGCCCACTGTAGACGTAATGAGGCCTGCTCTCATAATGACTGTACTTGTCGGACAGGACGTCGCAACTCCCTCCCACTGTCCGATCTGCCAGTTGCACAACTCGGCGCTGCTTCAGCGCATTTTCTTGGCGTTATTCATCACTCCAAGTGTCAGATTAAAAATGAATATTCGGAATTCATTTATTCATTCTGATATTTATTCATCTATTTTATAGTCCACATGAATGATGCTTGTGGTGTAACAACCATGTGTTCAGAGGGACATGCAAAGTTGAATTTTTAATCAGTTAGACGCATTGTTTTCGTATTTTTATTTATTTTATTTGCCGAAAAATTGAAATATTAATTTATTATCAATATTTTTTCTACCATGCTTCCCTTTTCCTCAATTTTGGCAGCTGAATGGCTCTTATTTCTCTTGAGTTTGATTCTCACCCCTGGTATGTGTAGCAACTCGAAATTAGTTTGAAACAATAGATTCCCATCCACTGAACCTTGGTGAGAAAATGAAGGTGGCTGTCAAACAACGCATTTTTTTGAAATACTGAAATATGGTTTTACGAAGCTGTCCAAAGTTTTCCTGTTTATTGGTCTCAAGTTGTTCAATAATGTGTCGCATTATGTTTTTGCAAAATTAGTTCCCTGGCCGTGCAATTAGATTGGCCGATTCTCATTGATTCTTAATAAATATTTTCCAGCCTTCATTTTATAAATTTGTTCGATTTGCTGGTGAGAACTCTCTGGAAATAGTAAATCTCAGTCAGATTTTTTCTTTTGTTCTATAAACGATCTTAGAGCAACCAGCCAATAAGATAAGCAAAGTTGTACTGATTGGCAAGTTCCACTATTCGTGTGGCTGGAAAGTTGGAATAAAGGTCCAACTTTATTATTTGACAAATTATTCAAAATAAGTTGTTCTATTATTCTGGAATAAATTGTTAAGCTTTTGAGCTTTTGCTTCATTTTAAAGTATCATCAACGCTTCTTCGCATTTGGTTATGCACTCCATTAAACGTTTGTAACAGTGATACTTGACGACCTTTGAATCCCTCACTTAACGCTCCTGTTGACGCAAATCCTTGCGATTGTGTCTAGAGCAAGGGTATAATTACTGGATCTTGACATTTAAGAAGTATAACGTGTCTGTTATTGTTTATTATTAATTTGTCCACTTAAACTTACAGTATTTTAATGCTTATCACGGTGCTGTTTTCCCGACTCAACGCAGTTGTTTTCAGGAAGAAATGCCTTAAGATTGTTTGTCACTTTCACTCCTGAACGAAAACTCGAGTCTTCCCGTATGAAAATTGACTTCGAATTAATCTGAAATTCAAGTAAAAACCTGTATTATAAAACAGATTAAACTTGTGTTTGAGCCGGCCAACTTGTCTAGTTATCAGCGTGCCTGACTGCGGATAGGTAGGTCCTGAGCTCGAATCCCGGTTCAGGCATGGATGTACTTTCTTTCTCTCTATCCTGTCTTTGTCCTTTCTTTTTGTGTGAACGAATGCCTACTTTATAAACGGTTCCGTATGACATGTGTGTGTACTGGAGAAGTCGGACTCCACACCAAATACGGTTTAGTTGGAAAAGTGGAGCAACGCACCCCAATTTGCCAGCCTAGCTGGCACACGAGAACAACAACAACAACTTATGTTTGAATAAGAAACAAAGCCTCCTTGGCACTGTCGAATCCATGAGCTTTCATTTCGAAAATTGCAGTACCTCGATTAGTTTACTTTGATCAACTGTTTGTCGGTTCGACTTCTGCTTCACCGATAGCAGAGTGGTTTGAAGTATGGCCTTCAGCATTTCGTGGATTTGATTCTCACTTATGGTTTGGTTGCTTGTGCTGGCTCGAAACCAATTTCAAAGTGTCGATCCAATTAGCTCATGCGCAAAACATGATCGTTGCGCTATAAGCAGAACCCAGTTCGACCACCGAGCGAGTGACAGTGGTTTGGCAGTTCTTCGGTTGAACAGTTCGTAGATTTGATTCCCATCTAGTGTTTGGGTGGTTGCATTTGTTCGGAAGCCATTCTCAAATCGAAATTTCTGTCAACAGTCTTTTCCGTAGAAAGAGTGCCCATACTAAGCCCAATCGAAGATAGCTTGAGCAGAAGATTAGAAGATTGCTTTTCAGATAACATATCTGAATGATAAGGACATTATCCTTAAATTTTAAAATTCGTGTGTTGGATTCCCATCTTTTCTATAGATATATTTGGTTGTTCGGAATCCTTTTCACATTGACATGTGCCCTATAAATTGATAACAATGATCGTAGAACACCCCCACAAGCTCGAAAGAAGTTGCATCCATTGCATAGTTGGCGAAAAGCCCGTGTGTGACTAACGTTTCCTCTGACAAGAATAATTCTTGATACACAATAATTTGCTGTATTATCCACTCCATTTCTAAAATATTCCTTTGAGTAAATTAGCCTCAGTGTTACGTTCGACAAAAAGAGGAAATTCTCTTTTTGAAGAGAACACACCCTTTTCAACATCCTGCCGAGTATTACAAAAATTATACTCCCGACACCAGCTGCCTTCGTTATTTATTCCGCCAGTGTTTTCATTTCAATTAAAAAAAAGTTAGTTGTTAGGCGCAATCAATAAAAAAATTCTTGTATACTCTGATGCATACGCAACATCAGGAGATTTTCTATAGTGTTGTAGAAATTTGCTCATTGCGCAGATTTTCATAAGAATAATATGAAAAATCTAGCTTTTACCTTTATGAAATTTCATAAAAACAACTCTGGCTATAAAATATATTTTAAGTAAACTTCCAATTAACGCAATGGTTGGTGTAGATAAGTGTTATGTGTATATATAATACTTACCGTTATATGAATAAATATTTTGCTTACTTTTTTATTTTAAGACTTGACTCATTATATAAGTTGTAGTAATCAGAGCCTGACTGAGGCAAGGTCACCGGGCTCCCAGACCTCCAAATAAAATAAAAAAATCATTTGCCTGATCGAATCGAAGGTTTGTTGTTGTGAAGCAGACAGGGGGTCCCAAGGAAGTTTCTGCCCCTTTCTGGTAGAAATGTACTCATATCCAAGCAATTTTGCGAAAATACTATTTGTTTTTATCTTGTATTTAATACTAAGTAAGAATCAATGCGCATATATATGTAACTTTTAAAAAAAAGTATTCCGATATTTAAATTTTAGTTTAAAAATTTATATTTAGGAGTAAATGTGTAATATATAGAGAGTTGAATGTGTAATATTACACATTAATTTTTTTTAACTGAATGAAAAAACGGTACATATTTTTAAATATGATTACTTGATATTTTAATGCTAGATATTCTTATTTACTTTTTAATATTTTCGCTTCTAACTATAGTAAAATTAATTTCGGTATATCGTTCATTATTTTGATAAAGTTTTTGTGCATGAATAAAAATTTTTGAAGTCAGGCAGGCACTTTGGAAACGTGGAGATCGCGTGCGCTAGTTTTTGGCTTCTTTGACTAATCATTTGTTTCGAAACTTGTTCGAAGTTTGTATTTTGATTAGAACTAACATGGATCGATTTTTGGTCCAATTGTAAAGTTGTTGATAACATGTCATTATTTATACCATTGGATAAAATAAAAAAACGTTGTATGAGGAAAAATTAAAACGGCATGTTTTGTACGTTTGTGAAATTTTTTTTTTAAAAAGTTGTGCAAATAAGATTTATTAAATAAATTTGGTTACAATATTGGTTGAGTTTTCAAATGTAATAAAAATATTGTTGACTCTCTCTGCTGTCAGATTTTTGCCAAAGATTTACTTTGACACTGCCTAGTCTAAAAGCCGCCTGGAGTCTAAATGCCGTTTGTGGAACTTGTTTTTTAGAATAAACTAGAGAGCGTCTTGATTTCATGGAGATTTTATTTTTTATAGGTCATATTGAAAATAAAAGCACAGCATGGAACAGCTTGTAGTTCCAAAGAGTGTTAGTTCAGTAGCATTTGAGTTCGACTCCCACTTATATTTCTGAGGTACTTGGCGAATGGCCGATCTAGTAACCGAGTGGTTCGCTCTCTCTGGCCTTCGGTTCAACAGTTTGTTTGTTCGATACCCTCCTCGGGTTGAACGTATGCAGTAATTGAGAACCCACTTTAAACTGTGGGTTTCGCTCTAATTCGCCCTCTTACACAAAAATAACAGTTGAGAGCAAACAAACTTATTGCTGAAATATCTTAATCCAAGTTTAAATTTTTGCTTCTTGAAAGACTATTAAAGATACATATATTTTCCTATTTTTGTATTTTTTATACAAAACTTGTTTTGTTATAGAAAACTATTGAGTTGCAGCGTTTAAACCTCTGCTCAACTTAAGAAATATAAAAATAAATAAGTTAATAAAAAACCAAATTTCTTTATTTTTTATTTATCTAGAAAAAGAACTTTCTAGTAAAAGCTATAATGGTGATAACACATAAAAGTTTAAATTTGTCAGGCAGTAAAAAAGTGAAGAGATTTTTAAATAATATCCCCGTTCGTTTGCTGAATGTTAATTCTGTGAATCATAAACATTCAGAAGGTGTGATCGACCCACTCACCAAAGAATTACACTCGGGCGAGAAATCATTCACTTTCGGAATTGAGAGCAGGGTAGAAATAAAACTTGTTTGCAACAGCAATCAATTTAAGATGCGTACACAGCCTGATGAAAGCAGGGGCATACGGGGCTGTTCCTCCCCCCCCACACACACACACATCAAAGGATATCCAAATCGAATGTTTACTTTATTTTACTTTTAGAATATAATAATTGTGAAAAAATTTTTTATTGACAGACCTAATATGCATATGCATCAATACATGTTACTTTTAATTGCATTCGAAATGTATTCCGTTAAACTCTAGTAATTTAAGTGGTACTGGTTGATACAGGCACGCTTTAAATTGCAAGTGAAAAACTGCTTGTGAAGAGAAGTGGATGAACAGATGTACCTTTTATTAGATTCTTAAGCGGGCGAGATGACGAGTCCTTAACGTACCGATATGCTTGTGCGCAGTTCTCATCTACCGTTCGCGCGCGCGGAAATGTCAAGCTATTGGTGAGAGCCGCCGTGTTCGTAGTAATGCGAGAGGTGGTACGTTATCAGTTCCTAGCTCTAGCATGCGTTTGGAGGAGAACAACAGCCATGCGAATGCGCTCCGCAAAGTGAAACATTTAGGTAACGATTCCAGTACTATGGAAGTCTCTTTTTACAAACATAACTAAAAATGTGCGTTTTTGCTTTGATTTGTTATTATTATTTTTTTTTCAAGAAACTAAATGTGAGTAAAACTATTGTGCCTTTGCGTCAATGTAGTGCTGGAAAAAATACAACTAGAATATAAATTATCTATACAGATTTAGAAAATCTAAATAAACCCACATTAACAAGCAAATGGTACCTTAAGCAATCATGTCTGACCTTCACTGCCTTAGACTAACAGCTTACCTCCTATAAACCTGAGAGATCTCATTGATTCGATGCTCGGACATTTCTTCTGCTTTGGAATTTGTTATAAGCTTGTCCCGGTTAAAAGAATCCCCGTGTGTAAAATGATCTTAGAAAGTGGCATAGAAAGACATGTATTTGTACAGCAGGGGCACCTGTATTCTAGCCCCTCAGGGGGTTTACCTTCTTTAGGTAAACACGGGTGTCACAATCCCGAGGTACTCTAGTGAACTGCCCTCTTCTTTCTTTTTTTCTCTTCTCTCTTCTGCTTTTTCTTCCTTTTCTCCCTCATTGTGATTGCCATGTAAGAGGTTGAGGGCTCCCCTTGAGTAGCTATTGTCGCCCTGTTGCTATTAGCTTCTCTTGGGGACTAAATTACCCGCTTGTTTGCCGTGTGTGGAGACCCGTGTCCCTGGAAAGGAGGATCCTGGTAATTGAGGCTCTCAGAGACCAACACATTACTTTGGCCTCTGCTTCAGATAAACGGGAAGTGTGTTGTGGTCCTCAGCATACCAATCGGCTTCCATGGATCAAGCGATCATATATCTGCTGTGTGACTCGATAAGGGTGGAGGCCACGTCAGGGATATCTTGAAAGCGTATAAGGTCTGGCTTAACACTGATGCAGTTATACTGCATCCTCTTGTTGGGCTTGGTGGTGGGTGGTACAGTCAGGCCTTGAACTAATTAACCTATTTCTATGGAATGCTCTTCTAATTCTTTACTCCCTATGGGGCTACAAATGATACAGGATCAGAAATATTTTGTTATTAAAAGAACTGAGGGCAATTTTGATAATGTCTCTCCTTTCTTAATTAATAAGTGTCTTATTGGTACAGTTGGAAATGTCAAAAATGTTCCCAAGATAAAATCTGGTGATCTCTTAATTGAAGATTTATCAATTGAACAGATCAAAGCCACCCTAAAACTAAAATACCTTGGTAATATAGATGTTATAGTATCTCCTCATGGTAGGTTAAATTCTACACGGGGAGTAATTTCAGCAGATGATCTATTTAATATTTCAGAGGAGGAAATTTTGGATATTCTCTGTGACCAAAAAGTACATGTGCAGCGCATTACAATCAGGAGATAGGGCAAAATTATAAGAAATAAACACCATATACTCACGTTTGATACTCCTATACTACCTCAAACTTTATAATAGCTGGCCACCTAAATTGTAGTGTTCGCCCCTACATATCAAATCCATTATGTTGCTTTAAATGTCAGTGATTTGGCCATGCAAAAACTACTTGTAGGGGACATTTGACTTGTGTTCGATGTTCATCTGTTGCACATGACAGTAGTCAGTGTCAATTACAAGAAAAATGTGTCAACTGCAGTGGTGAACGTCCCTCGTACTTCCGGTCATGCCCAACCTGGATATTAGAAAAAGAAATTATTACTGTGAAAATAAAACAAAACTTATCTTATCCTGAAGCCAGGCATGCAGTGTCACCCCGTACTCCTAATCAAGGTATTAGCTATTCAGAAGCAATTAAAAAAGTCATGAAATCTTGTAGTACCCAAACAGATTTCTAAAATTTTCCAAACTTATCCTCAAATATTTCTAATATAAATGTCTCACCTATTCCGAAAGGAATTTCTTCACTGTCCTTTGCAAAATCTAAGTCTCTAAGATCTCTAAAATTAAAGAATGCAAAAGAAAGGCTCCATAAATCATATTTAAAGAGTAAAAGAAGCTTAACTGCCTCTAAAACAGGTATAAAGAACGTAGATTCATCAGAATCCCAGATGGCGTGCTCCAATGCCGGAGCATTCAGCCTAACTTAATGGGAACCTTCGTTTCTTGGAATTGTCGAGGTTTTCGCACTCATATAGAAGATATAAAAACAATTATAAATCTGTATAATCGAATTTGTTTTGCCATCCAAGAAACATTCTTGAAACCTCAGTACAGTTTAAAATTGCATGGATATAATTGTGTGAGGAAAGATGTTAATCATGATTCAATTTCTGGAGGTGTATGCATTCTTTTGTCTTGTAATATTCCTAGCACTATACAATCCCTTAACACTTCATTACAGGCTGTTGCAGTACGCATACACTCAACATCTCTCATTACTATTTGTAGCATTTACTTACCTCCCCATGCGATCGTCCATGAAAGCGATTTAAACAGTTTGTTGGATCAACTACCTACACCCTTTATTTTACTTGGTGACTTCAATGGTCAATAACACCTTATTTGGTAGTGGTAATATGAATCCTCGTGGCAACATAATTGAACAGTTCATTTCTAACAACAATATCTGTCTTCTAAATTCCACAGAAATAACCTATTTCCATCAACCATCAAGAACTTTTCATTCATTACATTTAGCAATTTGTTCTCCATCAATTCTACCTTCATTAAATCTCAATGTTGATAAGGATTTATATAACAGTGATCATTTTTCTTTAATTATAAATCAAACTGGGGTATAAGCAGACCACAGATCTTCCACTCTTCTTATTCTTATCATCGTGCAGACTGGTCTCTCTACACTCAATTAGCTACGATTACTGACAGCATGGTTAGAAGTGATAATATCAGTGATGATGTGCAAAAAGTAACTGATACACTTCTAGATGCTGCCAAAAACACAATTCCCAAGCGTTCCTCAATTCTACGCAAATATCATAAACCATGGTGGAACCATGAGTGCCAAGTATCATACAAAAAACAAAAATTGTTGTGGACTGTTTTTCGCAGGTGCCCTGCTGTGGAAAACCTCATGGCTTTCAAAAAAAGCTAAAGCTTTTGCTCGTCGAGTACGGCGAAATAGTCAAAAAGAATCTTGGATAAGATATGTTTCCTCCACATCATCAACTTCCAGCAAAAAATTATGGAAGAAAGTTAAAGCTTCCAGTCGTTTATATAGGGATTTCTCTTTATCCCAATACTACGCACAGGAGCTGACGCAATTTCTTTACAATATGATATTGCCAATCTTTTAGGTGAAACTTTTGCAAGGGTATCTACTCCAGCCTCTTATGGTCCTAAATTTCTCAGAACCAAAGAGCAAGCTGAAAAGAAACCTATAAAGGCTTGTGATAAAGCCATACATCTATATAATTGCAATTTCTCTTTGCTGGAATTACCGAGAACCCTGTCCCAAACTAAAAATACTTGTCCGGAACCAGATAGTATCTCATTTAAGATGATTTTTCCCCATCTTAATCATGAATCTTTAATAAACATTCTTTTTCTATTTAATAGAATATGGAATGAACATGTCTATCCCAATCTCTGGAGCAAAGCAATTATTATTCCAATTCTTAAACCTGGGAAAAATCCAACTAATCTTCAAAACTATCGTCCAATCCTCACAAGTTGCCTTGCTAAAACTTTGGAGCGTATAGTCAATGCCTGTCTTGTTTGTGTACTTGAAAACAATCAGTACATATCACTTCATCAAAGTGGATTCCGGATAGGTCGATCTACTCTGGACAATATTGCATACCTAGAAACACAAATTAGGAATGCCTTTGTACGGAGATATCATTTGATGTCTATATTTTTTGACATGGAAAAATATTATGATAAAACATGGCATTATGGAATTCTTCGAACTTTGTATAATTTTAAATTCAGAGGAAATTTACCCATTTTTATTCAGAGTTTTTTAAGTTCTCGCATTTTTAATGTCCGTATAGGATTAGTTTTATCTAATCTGTTTATCCAATGTGAGTCCTCAGGTAAGTGTCTTAAGTGTTACTGTTTTTACTATTTGCAACAGCAACATTCTTCGTGTATTGCAACCATCTGTCCATGGAACATTATATGTTGACAATCTCCAAATTTCTTACCTAGGTTCTAATATGCGACTGATTGAACGGGAATTACAAACTGCTGTTAATAATCTAGTTGCTTGGTGTAATGAAAGTGGGCATTATTTGTCCCCTTGTAAAAGCAATTGTATCCATTTTTGCAGAAAAACTGGGCCTCATCCTGATCCATAAATTAAAATAACAGGTACAACTATTCCCGTAGTTAATCAGATATCATTTCTTGGGCTTATATTTCATAAAAAGTTAACCTTCCTACCACACATCTTAGATTTGCGCAAAAGATGCGAAAAATCACTAAATATTCTGAAAGTTCTCTCTAATACCACTTGGGGTGCAGATCGTAAAGCATTACTCTGAGTGTATCAGTCAGTTATTGTATCTCGAATTGACTATGGTAGCGTAGTTTATGGATCAGCCAGATCATCAGTATTACGCAAATTAGACCCTGTTCATTACTCAGCTTTACGTATCTGTTCTGGAGCATTCCGGACTTCTCCTGTCCAGAGGCTTTATGTAATTTGCAACCTTCATTTGAGACGTAAGCAACTCTCTACATTATTATTTTAAAATGCTATCAGTATCACAACACCCTTTGAGATCTATGGCGATATGTCCCTCTTTAAGAAGGCCACATAACATATTACCATTTTATGAGCGTACAAATTCATTCCTGTCTTCTTCTGAGTTCCCTGATTTACATATTCAAGTCACAGATGCTCTAAGATTTCCTCCTTGGAATATTCCTGTTGTCAGTATAATCAAACCCTTTACTGGATACAATAAATCAGCTACATCTCCTCGTATTTTGTAACAGATGTTTTCACACATTCATTCTCATTATTCCTCCCACATCTCTGCACATACAGATGGCTCAAAATCAAGTGATCATGTTGATTGTGGTATTGTTCTTGGAAATACAGTTTACAGCTATAAACTGGATGCATCATATTCTGTGTATACAGCCGAAGCTGTTGCTATTAAACGTGCTCTAGAAATAATACATTCTAGCCCTCATCGAAAATACTGTATCTATACAAATAGCACAAGTGTGGTCATGCAGTTAGACCATTTTAATGATAAGTGTCATCCAATTCTTGTGGAAATATTGGATGCTTTAAATATATTGAAGAATAAAGGATTTGACATCTTATTTTGTTGGGTTCCAAGTCATGTTGGCATTGCTGGGAATGAACTTGCACATAATGCTGCTAAAAATGCCTCTGACATTTTGCATACAGCATTAATATTTTTTGATATTAAACAAATTATCAAAGATTTTATTTCCTCCCACTGGCAAAAAACATGGGATTTGCAGAAAAACAATAAATTATCCAGTATATCCTCCCACATTCTTCCATTCACAGATGCTCCCATGCGAAGAGTTGATGTAAAACTAACACATACGGCTTCGTACTGGACATACTAGATTTATACACAAGCACTTATTCTTGCCTCGGATTGCTCCAGTTTGTGACATGTGTACATGTACCATATACTGTACATCACATTTTAATTGTCTGTCTTAATTTCAATGATTTACGCATAGTGTTTTTAATACCACAAATTTAATTTTACCAGACTTGATTGGGTTTAAACCACATAGAAATTTGTTTGCATTTTTATGTGCAATAAGTTTCTTGAATTCCATTTAAGATTTTTATCCAAAATAATCTTTTACATATGCTTTTCTTGAACTTTTAATACATTCCATTGTATGCATCTGACTAGTTTTTTAAAACAGACCTTTAGTTTTTACCTTTAGTTTTAAATATTGTACGGTGCAGAAATGTCCAATATTGAACCTTGCATCAGTAAACCTCACAAAATCAATCAATCAACCTGTATTGTAGTGAGAGATGTGGCTTCAGAGATCGCGTTGCTTCACATTTCTAATGATATGGCAACAAAGAAACGTATATTTCTTTCCCTTATATGATATGGATATGGAAACGTGTAATTTTTTTAAACCATACATTTATGTTGTTATAACATTCTATATTCTGTCACCTAGTATCCATCTGGCTGTAACGAGCCGTGTATTTTCTATCTCCGTGCTGCCGTGGCTATCTATGATTAATTCAATGTGTCCCCACCCCCGTAAAAGATTTGGGGAGATTTTGGTGGGCATATGCAAGTTAATGAAAGCAGATTTGTAAAGTTGGGATCCCTTCGAGTTTAATGAAAATTCCGTTTATGATACTAGGCTTCCAATTATTTCTTAATTCATATTCTTGCTGAAAAAGTAGATTAATTTGTTTTCTGTTCTCTTCCCTCTCCAGTTCGTAGGTTTGATCCCCACCTTGGCTGTTGATGTTTGTATTACATAAATTCAGTATCTTTAAACTCCACATCAAAGGACAACGAGTCAAAAGGTTAATGCTTTGGCTTTCGATTTAACTGCTTGTAAGTTCAAATCTTACCTTCGATGTTTTTTGTTTCAGAATTTTCTTTGAATGAGAAAAGCTGACCATTGAGCGATAAGCAAAACCAAACCACATCAAACGCTCTTTATGTTCTGTATTGCATCGAAGTAAAATTAAAAATAATTTGTTGAGGTCAAAATGTTTGTCTTTATTTATCTGATAAGAATAAAATTTTGGCGATTTTTTTAAAATTCTTTCGCGAAGTCTTGAGATGTGAAGAGGCTCTGCGTAGCGTTCGTCCAAAAGTCGTGTTCTTTTATCAAACAATAAACGAATTTGCCCCATGTTCTGCTACAGTGTAAAGAACATACATACGTTCAATAGTAATGACGTGTATCTCTGTTTTTAAAAGTCCAAAGAACCATAGCACAAATCTATAAAGATTTTACCTTGGAATCTCAAACGTACTGTTTATTTCCCCGATAATAAAAGGTGCTTTTCTTTGTATAAGACATTTTTGTGCTATTTCAGTTCTCAACATTAAGCAATATATGTATATTAATGTAGCCGATTGTTTTTCCCTTTCATCGTTATAGCTAAATTTAGGTTGCTGCTATCAGTGAAGCTGTAAAGTTTGTTCCAGATGTTTCGGTGGTACAAATGCATACACGAACTTTGTTCGAAAATAAAGACACAGGTCTTTTCAGGGGTCTATGAAGAAATCTGCATCCAATGTCTTGCGGATCGCATTAATTTCAGCTTTTTATTCCTCTTTTTCAATAAAAACGAATTCTGCGGCGATGTCAGCTGCTTCTCCGCACGCCTTTCCTTTCCCGCCACACTCCACCGCGCAGTTTTTTTATGGGTAGATTTCTTTTTTTTAATTATTCTTTTTCGACGCAGCTTAAATCACGAAGTAACTGAGTGTCAAGGTCGTGTCACTTTAGTTAACTAACTGCCTGGCTCTCGATTCTTTTTTGTTTACATTGGCTGTTCCTTTTTTCTTTGCTCACGTGAGGAGCCGCCTCGGAGAGACTCGTCTTACCTGCATATTTGCATGCACGTTGCATAAGCTTGAAGTTATTAGATGAAGGCTTCTCGGTATTGGCCCATCATAAAATAAAGGGAGGGGGGAGTTCCAAATTGTAAAATGGAATCCCTTGTTACAAAAAGATAGAAAGCGGCGTGCTTCCCCAAGCACGCCGCTTTCTATCTTTTTGTAAGTCTTGAAGTCTTCAGTTGTTGCATATTGCTAGAGGTAATTATAATGCTTGGCTGCAGTTAAGGGTAGAGAGAGATTGCGTAGCTGAATCTCTTTGGAAAGGGACGATACCCATTAAGCTGTCATTAATATTCACTATATTGCTCCTGTCATGGTTTCCAGATAGCAATTTCCTAGAGCTTGACAAATGTTCCTTCAAGTTCAGCCCTGTTCTCGAAAAGGTCACACACACTTTAAAAGTCTTGAAATCTAATCAAAAGTATTGAGAATTGTTCTTTTTCTCATTTTGTTTCTTAATTCTTACTACCTTTATTAATTTTTTTATAAACAGTATGAGTTTTTAAAGCATTGCTGTATATTGTAATAAAAAAATTATATTTTCACTTAAAATTTCGTGAGTATTTTATTCCATCACTTGTATTTTGGCTTAAATGAGAGATATTTAGGCTTATTAGTAGATTTTTCAAAGTGCTAATCAAAATAATAAGACTGTGTTATTAAATTGATTTGCTAATTGAATGGTCTGGGTTTCAGTTCCTTGCTAGTGCAAGTATTTGTCGAGCTGGAAGATTAATGATTAGCGCTCATACCTTCAACTTAATAGTTCGTAGTTTCGATTCTCATCTTGGGAATGAATGTTTTTATAGTGAGTCTTTCTGAATCCAGTTGAGCTACAGATTGTGGTCTCTCTTTCGCAAAAAATGATTGTTTAGGGACACAGCATCCACAAAGTGTCTTAGTGTTTATAGTCCTAACACTTGCTCGTATCGAAATGTTGAGAATTCATTCTTCCCTTTGTGAACATTTTGCGTTCTGTCTGCATTCCTTTGTCTTGAGTTTTCACTTGGTGGACACCAGCGGACATCCCCGTGCCTAACTCCAGTGGACTTCTACCAGTTTGATTGGAATTCGCTGGAACGATTAAAATAACAGGAGGGGAAAATTTATGACGAATTATCTACGGATCTCAATTTAATGTAAAATAATTGGAAAGATTGAAGTACTACTCAAAATTATATTACAGGAATGGAGCACTTTACATTTAGTTTCATAAAATTGTAACGAGTCATATAGTAATAATGGTAGATAGTGCAGATAAAATAAAATAGTGTTTAAATATGAGGATTTTACATAAATAATACAGTGTTACCAAAACTGAGAAGAGATTATGACATGAAATGATATTTAAATATTAAAATTATGCATAGAATCATATGTCACATACTACAAAAGATGAGAAAACAAGGATATATTTCCTTGCAGTCATTTAAAATTTTTACAAGGAATGCAATTAATGGAACTAATAAAAGTAAGGGTTACATATGTACTGAAATACAGTAAAATTTTCATGTTGATAACATAGAGAACGAAGAAAAAATTATTTATAATGTTTGTTACAGAGAGAGAGAGAGAGAGAGAGCTGGTATTTCTAGTTGAATTTTTACGAATAAAAGTCTTGTGTTCATTGAGTAGTTGCTTTATTCAACTCTCAATCCACACGAACCCCGAAACTCGGTGCAATATATCTATATATATAACCCAAATACAATTCTTCTTCAAAGCCAATTATAAAAATTTATATAATTTATACAGCATAATCTCTGTAAATATTGTCGATGATGAAAAATTTTAACTTGGTAAAACTTTTGCAATATTGAGACAAATAGAAAGGCTGATTGATAAGATTTCATTTAAAAATCATTTTTAAACGATATTTATTCAATTTTTAGTTTCAAAAATCAAAACAAAATCCATTTAAAGATTCTCATTTTTTGTTTTTTCTCTAATACTGTATTACCCATCTTTGAAATAAACTAAAAATTTAAATTTAGAAAAAAAAAATTCAATATAGAAATTTTTTGACAACTGTAAACATATTGAAATATATTTAATTATCAATGCTTTTGCCTTGTATAATAATATATCGAAGAAATTGACTTTCTAAGTTCCAAATACAGAATTTCATGTCTAAAATTCTATGATATTCTTCTTTTCCTCAAACAACTTCTTGAGATTTTACTGTTGTCATATTAGCTTAAATAATACCGTTACATATCTCTTGACACCAATGAGCAAAAGATGCTGAATTATTGATCGAGGCTAAACATTTGAGATAATCTCTGCCTTCGGGGCGTAAGTAGTCTATAGAAATAAGGATTTCGTAGTTATTTTCCTATAATAAATCAAGTAGTTTTTCCCCCCTTCTACGTGTCCATCATTTGTATCTGCTTCACGTTGTTGCAGATTTTGTGGCGACGTGGGGTCGGAGAAAATAACCATAAATACTGTTTAGCATTTATTTTGCCCGAATAAGAACTTTCCAGAAAAAAGGTTGAAAGTAACGCTTCAGATACTCCATAAATTGTCTTTCTTCCAGAACAGGGCTGGAATAGCTCTGAAACTCACTTTTCGAGTTCCTTTCTTCTGGCCAGCTTATTTCTGGTGCTTTTTCCTCTCTAGTAGCCTCTGAAAAACCACTAGTTTTATTGCTCGTGGTATTTGATTAGGTATATAGTCTTTATCATCAATCTTTGTTACTAGAAGTATTTGTTTCTGTCATATCAATTTTTAATGTCTCCTCTTTTTGGCAAAACAAACTAGCGAGATGTTTTAATTTCAAATGTTCCATGGCCTTCAAAATGAAAATGTGTAACATGATGATATTCGTAAATACTTATTTTGATGTGGAATGCGCATGAAGTTGTTGCCATTTGAAAAAACCATTCTTGCCGGCAACTTTCTTGACAGCCACTGATTTATAATTTGAGGTTAATTTTTGCAAATAATGCCCTTTGTTTGTGGAAATGAAGGAAAGTACGACGTGACCTTAGAAGCAGCAGTTGGCAACCTTATGAGTGTGAATAAGTAACCGATTGGCCTTGAATTCAAAACAGATTCTGCATATGCGTGAAGGTGAGGCGCTTACATGTTGCGAAGAGTGTCTTTTTTTTTTTTTTTTTTTTTTTTTTAATTTTTTAAAGCTTTTTAAAACGAAGTTTTTTAAAAGCCTCGTTTTAATTTTAAAGGGACTTGAAAAGAATCCTTTCATGGTGTTAATTTTCTTTTGGAAACTGAGTGATTGAATGGATTATTTTTAGACAGTTTTTATTTTCCTACAGTTTTCGAAGAATATAAGCCAAGTGTGTAGTTAATATTAATTTTATGTTAATGAAGGAATGGTACAAATGTATCATCGGAACAAACTCAAGCCAAGAAGAGAGGAAGTTCTTCCTGGTCATAATATATTTATGACTTGTGTACAAATTTTTGCGTAGTTTTTAAATTCAAAGTGTTACAATGTTTTAAATATTCCTAAAATTGTGTTAATAACAGCAATAATGGATTAATTTCTAATATAGGAAATTAAAGTATTTGATTTTATGAGAGATTTCTATATTAACTTTTCTTTTGTTAATTTTGATATTTATTATAATAAAGTTTGTAATTTTATGATTGATCGTAGACATTACATTTTTAACGATGCAGTTTGCCTCTCCAGTTTCTGCATAGGCCTGCGGTTTGAAATAAAAGTGCTGCAACCATCCATGACCCCAATCCCACCCATAACGAAAACAGTAAACATTCAGTTGCCGTTCAAGGAATAGGAATAGACGTTCATGAAATGAAACCTTAAAAAGATATATCTTTTTTTCAAGTTTATAACGCGTTCGTAAGTTCGTTTCAAGTTTATTTGTTTTAGTTCGTTTCAAGCGTTGTTTGAATTCTCCTCAAAGCATTTTCAGAATGTCCTGCCTCAAACGACAAGAATATATCAGTATTTTGGAATCCAATCACAAAAACCTCTTGTAGTTCAATTAACGAATGAATAGTGCTTTGAACTTCACTTCAACAACTCATGGGTTCAGTTCCAGTACTAAAGGTTTGTAGCTGTTGGGAGGGCACTTTAAATGGTAAATCTGTTCAATTTGTCCTGGTCTTAACCAAGCGTGATACTCACCTTTATTTTGATATTTTTAAAATGATAAATATCTAAACAATATAAATATGTGGAATGTATGCGTTAATGATATATATGCTTTGCTCTTCTTCAAAAAAATTGATATTAATTTCAGTTTATCTTTATTTTAAGCTGTGGAGGAAATACTGGAATTCAAAAAACGTTTTTTAAAGTATCTGTCTTTTAAATATTTATGGTATAAAGCTGAATCTTTTCCAAGTCAATGGGCCTAATTGCTTCCAATGTCCGTTGTTTGACAATTTTGAAGCATGTCATTATATTTCGCCTAACCGAAAATGGACGCCATTTGCGGAAATTGGTATACTAGTTTTAAATCTCTTCTTGCATTCGAAATGAAACACTGTCTGTCGAGTTTCAACCTTTTACATTAGCATCAGCCTTCAACAATACATATGCAACTAAAAAATTAGATCCTTTCTTCTTGCAGACCGTCGTTGGCCATCAAAAGGCTCATTTCGGATTTTTGGCTCAATGCATGAGTTAAACATTAGAAATTTGTTCCTGTAGCTGCTGTGTCACCTTGTTTTGGGTTAAATTTTCTTTTTTCTTGTCCGTTCATGTGTGAAGGGAGCATTTCTAACAAATTTTAAAAAAGAGTTGAATGAAAGGAGAGCTATTTCTTTAAATTTGTATATTGCGAGTGATCAGCACGGACTGGTTAGTAATTCTGGTTGACTTTAGTTGGCTGTTTGAATTTCAATACGTATGGTGTTGAACAAGTAGTTAACTACTTCTTTAGTTCAGTTCGATTACCCATTCTGACGTGCGTTTCGGGATCCAATTGAATAAAGCCCACTTGATTGAATTTTAAGTCCCTAGTGTGCAAAAAATGACAAACGAAACTTTCTTGGACAAATTTGTCGATTTAGCGGTTTGTGGGCTTGTTTGAAGTTCACAAATAAGCCATTTTCGAACCAAATGCAACCCGTCTTTGTTTAACTGAGTGAAATTTATTTCACAAACTGTAATAATTCACTGCGCAGTTTATAAACATACCGAGCAAGAATCTTAAAACTTTTAATGCGGAAGCGATCTTAAAACTTGAAATTATAATCTCTTTATCCTAGCTGTAAATATTTTAAAATGGAAAAAACTTGAAATTCTAATTAAAAAAATTTTTTTAGAAACTATTTTGATATCAGACTTTTGTTTAATATTGTCGTATCAAGTTATAAAATTTATACATATAGCTGTCCATTCCAGTATTTTTTAATATTTTTCAGCGAAAGAGTGAAGCGTATTTACTTGTGTCTTCAAATTATTGCGAAAACTAAACACTAACTTCAGCTTTTAAGATAACTGAAATCGCTCTCGTAAGCTTAGCAATTTATCCAGATATCTACATAACCCGCCAACCTTTTTAGAGCAAACTAGATGTGGAATCTTTTATCAACAATCCGGATTTCGTTTTGTATTAAATTCCTTTCTTTTCTGTAAACATCGTTCCAAAGAATGCATTCGCTGTCTATGCCATCCCCCTCGCTGATTGGGATTTGTTGACGCATGATTGAATACGATTTTAAAATTGATAGCATACCGGATGACGTGCCTCTGGATTTAAAATCCCAGTAAATTGGAGAAGAGATTTCTCTCTTCGGCACTTAAACAAAATGAAGATTTATCGAGTGTTCCATCAGTTTTTATTCGATTATGCCTACTTGCGATCCTCTCGCTCTCCACTCTGCAGTTGTAATAACTGTCGAACCAAGGATTAAGTGTTTTTAAAAATGTTTTTCAATAAGGAATGTAAACAAACGTTCTAGATTTGATTAGAAATTTGCTTTTGTACTTTAATAAGTAAATAAAAAAATTATAGAACAAAGAAATAAAAAAAAAATTTAAAAAATGTAAATATTTATTAATTATTGCAATTATTAATAAATGAATCATATAAATATTAGTTCATATAATTTAATAAATATTCTTCATTTGATTTATTCAGGCTAAACTATTAAAAATGCTTGTTTTTTTTAGACCACTTAGTGTGGGGCCTAATGGCTGAAGGCATTTTAGCATGAGTTGCCTTTCAGGGGGGGGGTGCTTTCTATAGAAAGTAGGCTGTATTCATATGTTCCAAGGGAGGAAACCTGGAAAATTCCCAAGCACTCACCCCAAAACGCATGTATGCAGAAATGAAAAGCACAACATTTATTTCCCATTCTTTAACATTGGCTGGGATTAAATCTGGAATCCTCTAATTTGAAGAGCATTGTCCTTCCACTCGGGATGGTGAACCCAAGTGCTTATGTGCTTAAAAAAATAATGTGTACCATAAAAAAGTAATATATATTAAAAGATATATATCAATTTTCTCATATAATCATTTTTTTTTCAAATATATAAGTATTTTAAATAGTTAATGCTGCAAGAATGAAAAAAATTAATAATAGGAAATGTAATTTATTACATTGTGAGAGAGAGAGAGAGAGATGTTAAATTTTGATTTCCTACTTTTAAAATTTATTGTTTTAATTTTGTGATTTGTTAGAACAATGCCTAGAAACAAGTACTGTATTGGTATTATCTAGCACATATATATTATTTCAATTGCATTTTATGCTTTAAGGTGTTTCACTTTGTCTGAATGATTGGCTGTAATACTTCTCATATTTTGACCAAAAGAAAAATTTCTTTACATATTTCATGGGATAAATTTTGATTCAAAAGTGCATAATAAATTTTTCAGTTTTGTTTAATACAAATTGATTGTTCTGCATTTTTTAATGTAGTTAATTGTGTAGACAAGGGGCTGCACAATTTGTTTGTTACAATTATTCATAGGCATTTCTGAAGTTTTCTTCCTCAGATCTGAAGATAAAGGTGCATTTACCTCATGCTGTATGAAATCTTAATTAAAACAGAGCGTTTGCAAGTTATATTTTCCCCATATCTCGAACTTCCTTGAAAGCAGTGAAGCTTATTAACTCATTGGAGGTCGCGTGAGGTACTGAGTCGTCTCTTTTTTGAAGATCAATGAGGGAAAATATTTGTAATCATTCTTTTGGTTATCTTATCTAACACTCCTCATGGAATGAGAATTGTTATTTTTTGCCACATATTTTCCATGAAAACAATTGTTTCTTAGAATTTGTATGTCATTGGGGAGGGCTTCTGAATTTTTTCTGTAAACATACCAGTTCCTTATATTTGTTTGCTGATTTATTTCCATACATTGGTGTACAAATGTAAATCAACAGAGTATTGAAAAGATAAGGAATATTTGAGAACTATACATTAGACGAAGTTGAGTCTTCTGTAAAAGATATTAATCAAACCAATGAGGATGGAAGAAATGTACAGTTCTTATGATAGTGAAACGATGAAGGTAATGAAGATTCTGATTTAGGAGGAAAAACATATTTCTATCCAAAATCAAACAGTTTTAAAATAAAGGAAAACCAAAATATTAAAAATTACCCCCTAAAATTTTATTATTTATGAAACTGATAAGAAAAAACCCAGAAATTATTCTGCTTAATAATGCAACAGAATGAAATGTTGCTACAGTAAATGTTTCGTTTGTATCATATTCTACAGCTCAAAAATCATATAGATAGTCATAGATGATCCTTGATTTATTGCACATAGTAGAAGTTCAAAGAAATAAGTACCAAAGTTATTCCAATGTTGATAAATGTTCAACCAAAACAATATGCAAATAAAAGAAATTTCCTTGACCATTAAGCTTTATCTCTTATGCTTTGTATATGATTTTAAAGGATTTTTTTTTTTAATTAAATCCAAATTTGTGTTAAAAAGGAAGGGAATACAAAGCTTCTTACAGGCTTACTTATATTGTAAGCATTTTGATACATACTAACATTGGAAAATAAGTTGGTTAAATCTCATTATTTTACTTATTTTATGTTTTGTAATTGTAGCTAGACTAAAAATGAAATATTTATGGTTTCTTCAATAATGTTTAAAAATGTTAGGAATTTTGGTTCACAAGAAATGGATTTGTTTTATGCTCATGAATTCTGGATTCACTTCATGCATATGTCTATTGTTATTTGTTTTATAAAATAGTTTTAATTAAATTTTATTTTCGCCTTTAGTTATATTCTTGCATCTTTTTAAGACATTCATCAATTTCAATAAATTGACAAATTAATTTATGAATTTCTGAGGACAAACATAAACATGCTTTTTCAATTTTTAAGCTTAACTTTAATGAGATGTCAACACAGAACTGTTGGTAATAGGATACAATTCTCCTGTCAGTTGAAAAATATAAATTTTTATTTTTCCATGTGCTTGTTTTTGTGTATACAAGTTAAAATAATTTATTTTGATGTTTTATTTTAGCCAATGAATGATTGACTTCCTACTGCTTGAGAACTTTCCCTTCATCAACATTTGACTTTTCTGTTGACTATGTGAGTCTCTCAGTCATGAATGAAAATGATGAGAAGGATCGTGCCATACAAAGCATGATAAGTTCTTTTCATAGCGTTCGAGATTCTATGTCCCCACCTAAAGCTCAAGTGGATGAGGCATCTCTGCAAAAAGCTATGGATAAGAACAAAGAATGTAAGTCCTGCAATTCTCCTTCTAATGGAAATGCTTTTACTAATTAATTAAAATTATCTTTCTTGATATTGTCATATTTTATTTCAAATGATCTTTTTGTTAATTTCGTATATTGGAACACTTCCATTGTAAAATATATGCATATAAAAAAAAAAAAACTTCATTTGAAACATATAATGATTATGCTAATTATGTATATAATATAATCAGTCCTTGATGTTTATTATAATAATCTACTAAGTTGAGTATGTGAATCGGGGAATAATTTCCTTCAGCAATAGTTAAACTGAACATTTTTTTTTGTTTACCATTTGAATTTTAACTTTGTTTTATATTAATTTAAAATTAATTGAGATTCAAATTAAATCAACAATCTATAACATAAACATTTAGTTTTACCTATAAATTATTTTAATTTTTTTAACTTTAGTTTTCTTTACTTTAAAAATTTTATTACATTTTCCAAACAAGAATTTTTGTTTAAATTATGTAATTTTAAATTATTTTTAAACTATAAATGGAAAGCTATAAATTTTATAATATTGGTATTGAAATAAGGTTAAATTTCATCATGCAATAAATTTTTGTAAATTTTTTTTAACCAAATCATATGAAATATATAAATAAATTTTTTTAATGTTAATATATCAAGGAAAATGACACATGTTTTAGAAGAATACAGATTAACTGTCCTTGTTAATATACTAGGAATGAAAATTTATTACCAATAATATTGACATTTGCTGAGAATTTTGTGAGTAATTATGCTAATTTAAAGATTCCCTATGATTATTCTAATTTCAAAATGTTCTGAAATTCATTGATGAAATGAAGAAAGATTGCAATGCTGTATATGTGCAATATGTATACTATAAACTTATGTATACTACAAGCTTATATTAGTTAATTTTCAGAATTATTTTTTTCAAATCATTTGAGATATTTGAACTTCAAGATCTTTTTTAAAAGCCAAATTATTTTAACTTTGTGGGCAACTATACGCAAGATGCATTTCAAATTTATTTAATAGCAAATCGGAAAGCCTATTAATTATGGTTTAGTTGAATGTACCAGTATAATCTGCAATAGAAAATATTTATTTTTTCTTGCTATAATTCTTGGGGGAAAATTCTCTTTTTTATCAACTTAATTTTAATATTTTTTAATTAAAATGTTAGGATTTTATTTTTGAAATTTTTATTTTTATATTTTAGCTGATGATGAACTGTTGTTTGAATTGAAAACAAATTTCGATATGAAATTTATTTTTAGTACAAAATTTGTACTGCTTTTATCAGGAAGAAAAAAAATATATTATATTTATGCTTTATAATATTTAAAAAATATCTGTATCATATAATGTATAAAAAGTAGTTTGATTTATTCTAATCTGGAACAAACATAAATTTTTTTTGATTGCATTATATAATTATGCTGGTTAAACTGTGGTTCAGCTACCACTTTTTCATCAAATGGGCGATAAACACGGAAAGCGTGGTAACCCTGACATCCTAAATGCACTCCTTGTGGCAATCCTGTCTTTTTTGTTATACAGTTATATGTGTATGTTTTGTTAAAACACTTCGTAAAAAAACCATTGTTTTTGTTTCCGTTGCCTTACTAGTGATGAGATTTGTTAAAAACACGGATTTTGATTTCATCGCCATAGAAACGCCGTTTTTGCGTAGTGTTTCTCGGAGCATTCAACTCAGCGAAACAACACGCAAAAACATGCCAGTTGGTGACTTTTTGAAAATGCGCCAAGCAGGGGGCCCAAAGCACATTTTCACCATTATGCTATCATTTTAGTATTTTTGAAACATTTTTAACTGTAGTTAGAAATTGTTCCATACTACCTGTCTTGGCACATAGAATGTATATAATAAAAAAGTATTCATATGATAAATATGCTTATATATATATATATTATGTAGTAAATTTTCATTTTTCTTTTAAGTTGTATTTCCCTTTAAAGGTTTTTACGTTTCACTTAATATGAAAAATTTATTAGCAATTCAAAGTATCATTCTATTTAGTGAAGTTAATAAAAAAGAACATATTTTAGTATTCAACAATTAAAACAGTTTGCATTTAGTGTATATTTTCACTCTGAAATGTTTGAAATTCATTTAAAATATATTAAAAATGGTTATTTATTGAATACAATTTTCCTTAATAGTGATATCTCTGTAAGTTTGTGTTTTTTTTAATGAATTTTTTAAAGGAAAATATGTCAGCATAAATTTTGTAAGTTGATTGAAAACTACTTTATTTCATTATAGCATTGAAAATGAAGTTGATGAATCGGAGGCCAATAAATCAATTGGTTGACCAAGGCATCATACCATGTTAGTATTTTTAATAATTGTATCATAAAGGATATTTGCTTTATGTATCATTCAATTAATCTTAATCATTTTAATTTTTTAGCCTTAAAAGTTCCTCCACATTTTTATGAACAACGACAGAAGCTTGAGAGAGCTAAGGTAATTTTGTCTTTACTGTATATTCTTGTGCTTATTTATATGAAATTATCATGTCACTTGAAATACTTGTTTTTGATATAGTAATCGCTAAATAAATTACACATTAATTATATATTCAGTAAAAAATATTTAATGTAATTAAAAAATTTTTACAAATATTTAACTAATAATGGATTTTTGGAAAGTAGTAATTGAGCAAACAGATGCATTATAACCAATCTTAGTGCTCTAGAATTCAGTTCATAATTCATGGGTTTGATTCTCATTTTGGATAGGGATTTTGTAGTGACTCAGAATCTACTTTTAATCATAAATTTTAGTCATATTATCCCTTGTGTACAAAGAGTGATCATAAAATGAAAAATCAAACAAAGTTTTAAATTGTAATTTCAATACCTCTTTTTTAACATTTTTAGCAAAATTTTTTATGTAAATTGTAAGTTTCTTTTTCTCTTTCTCACTGTAATAATGAATTTTTACAATTTTTTCCAGAAATTTTCATATGTCCCACAGCTTTTTTATCTGATTATTTTGAATTTTTTACTTTTCACATGAAACTTTCAAGTTCTTTTTTTCTTTCTTGTAACCATGACTTTGGTTTTATTATATATTCATGTAAAAAAACTACACTGTTATCTTTTCTCTGTTAGAATTTATATTATGGGTTTGACATCATAATACTAAATAAGTTTGAGAATGTCAATAGTTAATTTCAAGTTTTCAAAAATTTTAAATGAGTTTTCTTTAAAAGTTTTGTAATATATAAAATGAAAAAAATTTTGTTTTAAATGATATATTTAGCATTTTTAAATTAATCATTTGTCTGTGATATTTATTTTTTTTCAGATGGGGGATTTCCTAAAACATAAAATTCAAAAACGACCAGATCGCCAAGCATTGATACAGCAACACATTTTGGAAGGTATTTCTGCATTAACTATATTAATTCTTGTAAATGGAAAGATGATTTGAAAGAACTAAACCACACTATAATAATATGTTTCTTTTTATTTATATTTATTTTTTGGAAACCTTTTTTTATTTTTTATTTAATATTATTTATTATTATTATTATTATTATTATTTTTACTGCAAATATAATTTTCAAAGAAACATATTTGCTTCATTGTTTTTTTGAACTTAATATATTTCTCTATTTTTTAATATAATAGATGGTACTCAAATTCATATTTTCTTATTTATATTTCATTTAAAGCATATGAAAAACCATTTGAATTATGGCACAATAAATTATGGAGATTTCTTTACCATTTCATTAATTTCTAATTTTTGCAGATTTCGGTATTTTTCAATGAAAAGTATTTTTTAATTTCTATAAAGGCTTTTATTTTCAACATAAACTATTCCTTAAAATATATTTTCCTTTAAATTTATTGCTATTAATTCAAAAATATTCATCAGTGCTCTCCTTATTTTGTCTGAACCTCACAGAATCATGAAGATCAACAGTAAGGGCAGGAGAGTCTGCAGCTCTCATGTCAAAGATATGGCCTGTGATCCCAATGAGTCACAAAAAAAAGAATCCTGTTTTTTTTTTTTTTTTTTTTTTTTCCATTAAGACTTCACTCGATTCCTCTATGGAAGTTTTAAAATGGGCACACTGCATTTATAAGTAATTTCAAAGGCAGTGCGTGCCTAGACAAACAAGAAAATTAGTAACGTCATCTCTTGGCAACAAGCGGGAATACCCCCTTTTTTTTTCTTAGAACAATATAATCTTTCACACACTTCAAATCTAGACTAGAACCTTCTTTATATAAAAGGAGTGTGTTGGCACATGACTATCATAGACACGACAAAAATTTAAAAAAAAATTATATTAAGCATATGAATTACAAATGTAACAATTATCAAATGTGTATTTTTGTTACAATTCAACCATAGTTTTTAAACAATGCTATTTATGGATCTTTTTATAAAAAAATTTTGTGTTATTGCCTTTGATTCAGCAGTTTTCCTTTCTGTTCAACAATTCGTGAGTTTGACTTTTAACCTCAGGCATGAATGTTTGTTATGATTCAGATTCCAATTTAAATCATAGGTTCAGATTTAATCAGCCCTTTTGAGTAAAAGATGACTGTTGAGAGATAAACATGTTTTTTAAAAATCATTTGTTTTTATCAAAAGATACTTTAAAAAGTGAAATTTTCAAATATCACATGTTACAACTATGTCATGTATCTGTGTGATGCATGTTGTTTTTAGATTTATATCAATTATGTATTTTTTCAGATACTAAAATTGACCCAAGTTTGCAAGATAAACAACGACAGTTGAAGAAAGCTCGTTTAGCTGATGATCTTAATGACAGGTTATCACATCGCCCTGGACCCTTAGAACTAGTGAAAGGCAATATTTTACAGGCTGATGAAAAATTCGCACAAGCTGTAAAAGGTAATTGCTTCTTCAAAATTTGAATTATTATCATGGTGCTTAGTTTTACAAGAGAACATTTTCAATTTAAAGATTAATATAGTGATATCTGAATTGCCTTATTTATATATATAAATAACTTAAATTATAAATAGAGGGTCAAATTCCATTCAAACGAACTTGCGAGGGACAAGCTCTGAGACATCCATTGCCCAGTTTTACTTTTGAAGATGACAGTGGAAGTGATGTTGCTTTATCTCCTCCTCAAGATTTATTGGACCAATCTCTTAATAGGTAATTAAATTTTATTTCCCTAGTGTTTCAGATTTATGTTGTGTAAAAGTAATTTTGTGTATTTAAAAATATATCTTATTGTATTAATAAATTTGAAGTGTTTAGTTTTTTCAAAATCTGCTTTTTCCTAGTTACTGGCTCAGTAAAATAAAGTTATTTTGAATTATTTTAATATTAATTAAAAAAAAAAGCCCCAGAACTGAAATATTTTAATGATATTATTTAGATTTCCTTTATTTATTGAAAAAACAATCAATTATTGATACAGAAATGTGAATGTATTAAAAAAAATAGTGAATTAACCAGTGCTTTATTTATCTTCAGTCTATTTTTAAAAATCAGATTCCTTCATTATCATGTAATGGAATTTTTAATCATTCTTTTAAAGTATCAAACTTAAACTATAGCTTTATTTCTTTTATTTCTGCAACTGTACCACTAAAAAATATTAGATTCCCCTAAAAAATTTTTAAAAATTGATCTTGAATCCACAAATCTTAATAATTTAATGTTGTTGTTTTTTTTTTTTTTTCTCTCCAGCAAAATACCTAGTAACTAATGTAATTATTTGCTTTACTTAAGTTATAGCCGAATGGTTATCGCTCTTGCCTTCAGTTCAACAGTTCGTGGGTTCGAATCCCACCTTCGGCATGGATGTTTGTAGTGGTTCGGAATCCACTTTAAGCTGTAGATCTTGGTCTAATTAGCACTCATGTGCAAAAAGTGACCATTGAGCGACAACCAAACCAAACCTTACTTAAATTATAAAAAATATAATGATAAAAATATATATTAAAGGAATAGTAACTAAACTTCCAAATGCTTGCACGTATATTGAAATAAGAATGTCATGCTTGTTAAATATTTTACATCACATTTTTCAATCACTTTAGTCTATTTTTCTACACTTTGTCATAAGTTTTCATCACTAAATCGAACTTTAGTTGTAATCATTGTCATATGTCTGTATCTTACTAAATTCTTATAAAAATCTATATTAATTAAGTTTAATTCTTGAAAAGTGTACTTATTTTAACTTTGTTATCAAATATGTATTAGTTTTAAATGTGTAAAAATTTACTATATTTTGATTTATTAACTTAATTTATATGCAGTATGCCCTCTGTGGATTCAATGGTTTTATCCCCATATGCAAGTCAAGATTCACCAAGTAGTAGCTTAGGAGAGTTGAGAATTACATCTGGAACACCACCAAATTCCATACCTTCACCACCATCATCTAGTCAGTCAGGAAGTTTACCCTCCAATGAAACAGTACCAAAAGAAAATGTATCTGTCATTCGTAGGAAAAAATCAAAACCAAAGGCACAACCTAAACCAAGAACAATAAAATTCCATGAATATAAAGTATGTCAATATTTTCCAAACACTTAGCTTTTTTAAAAAAATATCTTAGAATTATTTTTTATGAAATCTTATTAAATATTTTTTGAAATAAAATTTAAAAATGTTGTGATGTAATTTTATTGTAATATAGTATTATTGTAAAAGCATTTATTGGTTAAAATTGAATATAAAGCAGAAAATATAATTTTATTTTAGTATTCATATTTAAAGCAATTTTTTCACACTAGTTTGTAGAAGAATAAAAAATATCAAGAATTATAGGGACAGAAGTTTTTCTCAATTGTTTTGTAAATTTATTTACATTAGTTTGTAGGACAAAAAAAACTTGCATCATCTATATTTGCTGTAGATTAAAATTTATGAATTATTTATTACATACAGTAATTATCTATATCAATATTTTATTTGTTAAAGTATTGTTGAAAACTAGATGTATTCAAATCATAGTAACTTTATTTTTTATAAATTATTCATTTATATGTATCATCAATTTTAATTTTTAAATTTATGCTCAGTGGGTTAAATGGGTATTAGTATAAGCTTTTTATTATGGATACATCCATTAAAAATGTTGAATCAAAATTTAGTAGTCCTAAAATCAAACATCAGTATAATATTTCATAGATAAATTTTTACATTAATATTTTTGAATAATGCCAATAGACATTACTGCAAAATAATTCTAGAATTTGAATACAAATATTCTGAAAGATTGGTTTTATATAGAAAAATATTATTAAAATTTTAAATTGATCTGGTCTTTCACCAATTTTAAGTCTTGTTAAAAATATTAAGAATTAATGTTATATATATTAAGTAATATAATTAATAAATTAATATTAATTTTAAATATGCTATATATATTTTATTATATTTATATTATGTACTATATATTTTATATATACTTATATTTAGCTTATGCAAATGTCTGCTAGTATCATTAAAAAAAATTATCTCAGTTATAAAGTCTAAAAAGACACTTACTTCCTTGCAGTGTTAGTTATAGCAGAATTTTATTTTTATAAATAGATTAAGAATAGAGACACTTTATTTCATGGATAAGATTTTTAAGGGATAATCTTATCCATGAAATTAATTTCCATGTATTTAAAATTCTTCTTTTTCTTTATTCAGGATTTACAAATGTGCTCTTTTAATTAAATACAAACTTAATCAATTGTTGCCTAATTAATTATATATAAATATTAATAAAATATTTTCATTATGTTAAAAACAATTATATGTAATATATTTTGAATTACTCTTGTATCATGTTTGACACAATTGTGCGGTTTTCATAATCTTTAAATGATTATTTAGAAAAAATCATTGAAAAATATAAGATGAGCTTGAGCTAATATCAAAGACTGTGATTTCAATAAAATTGATTCTAAAATTGCTTTGAAAGCTGTCTAAAAATTTTAATGAATGCATTTTTAATCACATTTTTTATTCGCGTATCATTATAAAAATATGTAAATAATTGTTTACTGTTTCATTTTATTACTTAATATTTTTTCTCAATCACATGATATAATTTTTGTTTGTTTTTTATATATATCTAAAACAATTTACTTTGGTAGGGTCCACCTAGTGCACAGAAGAACCAAGTTTCACCAAGCCAGAGTGAAACATCATATGAACTATTGTTGCAACAACAGCAATTATTTCTTCAATGGCAATTAGAATGGCAACAGAAATATCCTCATCAAATGATTCTTCCAGTTACTCAAGTATGAAATAATTAAGATGATGTTATTGATTACTTAAGTGCATATTTTGAATTGTTCATTTTTCCGACGAATTAATTTTTTTATTCTTTAATCTGTTTTTGGTACTTAGTGTGTTTTAAATAAATATTGATAGTATTTTCTGAATTTGTTTCTTTATATTTTCTAAATACAGTTGTATAACAATCATTTTAATAATTTTTCTGGCTGACAGCTATTTATAATAGGCTTGATTCATAATTAGATTAGGAATATATGGGTTAAAATTAATTTAATTTTTAATCTTTAGTGAAAAATATTTATATTAAATTCATTTCTCTGTTTGATTAAGGCAAAATTAATATTAAATTGAATTCTACTTTAGGCTTGTAATTTCCTTATTTTATTAAATTTATGTAGATGTTTTTAAAAAGTGTGTGTATATAATTGCATTTATAATTCTTTTCCTCTGACTCCTTAACATAAATTTACTCCTAAATAATGTTATCCCCAAACAACCTGCATTATTTTATCAAAATTTTGTTTTTTTAAAAAAAAAAAAAAAAAAATGATGAAATCAATGACAGAATTTTCTAAGAAAAATTTATATTTTTGTTACTTAATTGAGGTTTTCACAATTACAAATTTATCTCTTGCATTACTTAAGACAGTTGATAATATTAGAGTGAGTGTTCCTAAATATATATTCAAAAGCAGCTGAAGTTGCATCCAGATTTATAATAAATACAGTTTTTAATTTTTTCCTTTAGCAATCTACAGACCAATCAAAATCCTCTAATTTAGGGCAAAATGCATTGTTGGAAAAGCCACCAGATACTCCACCTTCACCTCCCCAAAATACTATGAAAACTTTTGAAGACATGAAAGGTAAGAATTTTGTCTTTTTAAATCACTATTAAATATCTGTTTTTAAATTTTATTCCTAATAAATATCCAATTTGCTTTCCTCATATTGTAATAAGCCAAACAGTAATTTTTAAAGTAGTTCAGTAGTTTTTAATAGTGACATGTAAAATGCAAAACTTATTATATAAAAATACAAATTTTTCCTTATTTTTATCTTAAATTTGGAATTAAATTTTTTTTTTAACTAAAACTGTATATAGATGACACTAATTTATTTGAGAATTATTATGTTGCATATGTACAATTGTAATAAAAAATTTTATTAGTGACTGTAAAATATTCTTATTTGTAAATGGTTTTTAATTCACCAGTTTATTGATTGCTTTCTAATTTAAGAGTAGATTTTTGAAGTGATTCTGAATTAATTTTAATTTATGAATCTTGGTAAATTAATAATTGTGCTTTGAAAAAATCGTAGGGCATCAACCATTTTGATTCAAAAAGTTATGATTTTATTTTATTTTATTTTTTCCAGTTAATAGTTTAAAAGCTGAATTAAAGAAAAGAAATCTTCCAGTATCTGGCTCAAAAGTACAGCTTTTGGAACGTCTAAAAAATCATTTGGAATCCACAAACAATGGAAATAAATTATCCCCTGAAAAGAATCTTGTTACTGAAACCACTGCCATGCCTATAAATGTCAGCAGCATAATTTTAGACACATTGCCAACATTGATGGCTCAACCCGATGCAATAAATTCTGTTGTGACTGTTGAATCGCCTTTGAACAGTAGGACATCTCAGATTTCTGTGAAGGAAGAACCTGCCATTATGGTGTATAATACTTTGCCTGTTCAAGGGCAATTGGTGACATCTCGTCCATCTTCTGCTGCCCCTATGGATATAGAAATCAATTCAAACTGTGATGTTATGGACTGTACTGATGGTGCAAATGTAATTAATGATGATATTGTGAAAAGGCAACAGCAAAAGATTTTACAGTTGCAAAGAGAACTGCAGAGGTAATGTTTAATTTTATTGATTAGTTTGTTGTGTATTGCCTTTCTTGTATTATTTAATAACAATTAATTCAAATTAAAAATGAATTAGAGTTTCCTGGTAAATTAATAATTGTTGTTAATGTTGAATTGCTGTTATGAATTTTTATTGATTTTGAATCAAGATTCTTCTTATTTCTCTTTTATATAAGCATAATCATAATTTTTATAACTTTAACTGTGCTTAATAATAAGTAACTAAGTATTTTTTAAATTATTTTTAGATTTTATTGCAGTTATACATAATTTGCATAATGAGTTCTATCATAGTTCCCAATATTTATTAGTTTTATAAAATTAAACTAAAAGAATTGCTGATTTACAAAGATCAAACTTCAACAAAACTTAAATATTAACTTTAGAAATTATGGTAACAAACTTAATCTTTAAAATTTAGAAAATTATAAGATTATTACTAAACATTTAAAAGTACTCAATATAGCTGGTTGAGTTATTCATATATATATTAGTTTATATAATAGTTTTGTTTGCAGGTGACAATTTTATCTATTATTTGAACATCCTATATATAAAATACTTTTCTAAACATGTAACAATGAAGCATGTGCACATAATACACATCTGTGATTTTTATTTCAACAGAATATATTGTACTTTACTAAAAAAGTTTCAAAGCTTTATCATCTATTGAATTGTTTTTGTTTATACAGATTGACCATCAATAATAACTATTTTCAGGGTATATTTTGGTTATTATGTGAATTATAATTTAATGTTATTTTTAATAAATAAAGTTAACCAGTGCTCATTATATTTAAAAGCTTGTTCTCAGAAAATATCAGATAATGTTTATTATTCAGCACTTATAAAACTAAACATCTGATTACCCTTTATTCACCTTTTTAAGTTTATGGAATTTAAGTTTCAACAATTCTTCTGTATTTTTTAAATTACAGACCATTTCAAGGCCATTAGATGCTATTGATTAAATTCTTGTTCTCTTATTAAACTTTTTGGCTGTTAAAGATTTAGTGTATTGTGCAATTATATTTTATATTGTTGTGAAACTTATTTTAAAATCTTTTATCATAATCAGTTAAAGTTGAAATAGAACATCTTTGTGAACGTCTTTATTATTTAGATATCTTTTATATTTAAATCGTTTTAGGGCAAAATTTTATGTGAAAGTAACAGGAACAGAGTGATTAAATGTATCATTTAAAAATATATCTGAATATTTCAATATATCAAAAAAATACATGTATAAAATCCATTTTTTAAAATGTTCAGTCTTTTTATAAAAGTTGTATTCCTTTTGAATTCAATAATTTTTTTAAAGTTTTAAATATTGGAAAAAATGATATATGATTTTTTTTATTATTATTAATCTGTTTATTTTAATCTAATGTTTTGTAAATGACTTTTATAAACTAAATCAATGAAATAATTTATCAATATTACTTTCAAATGACATGTCTTCTCTTTTTTTTGTTTGGTTGAAAAGAAATAGAACAGAATTAAAATAATATTGTTCATGATTTCATAAATTAATTTTACTTTAGAAGCTATGAAGTAAAATCTTTTACAAATTCACTTCAATACTAATTTGTGCAAAAATTGAATTTAAGCAAATTTTTTGGATTCACAGTAGTTCAGTATCCACTTTAGATTGTATGTTCTGGTTGAATTAATCAGTGTACTGAAAGATACTATGGAGTGTGAAAACAAATCCCTCTGCCATTTTTGAAAATATCTTCTAGGTTTTTACAACTTTATTCTTATTTGTTTAAAAGTCAATGTCTTTGAGGTAGTTAAATAATTTCTGAACAGAAAAGCTTTCAATCAAATGAAATTTGTCATTGACATATTTATATTTGTGTATCAGAAGCTTAATATTTGTAAAAATTATTATTTTAAAAGTATGCTCCAAGTTTATTTTAAAAGTAGCTTTTATAATATTTAGTTGTATTTAATGTTTTTTTGGAAATATTATTTTATTGCAATCTTACGTATTTAAAAAGTAGTCCATTGGCATATTTTACAATCTTTAGAGTAGTTTGTTAATTTGACCATTGTAATGCATTATCTGTACTCCTGTTGCTACATTTTGCAAATTTATTTTTATCTTTTTTTAAGTTACCAGTTATTTTTTTTACCTACTGCTAAAGTTAACTTACTTTCAAAAAACAAAATATTTTTTGTAACAAATACATATTTTGTTTGTCAAAGATGTGTAATGCTGAATACAGTTCTTTAAGTAACACACTGTATTGTAATACTTAACACTTACTTTAAAGTGAATCCCTACTGACAGTTTGAAACTTTTATGTACAAAAATGCTAAAAGAAATGAGCAGAAAGAATTGTTTATCTAATTTTAGATAATATTTATTGCTATTAATTATGCAACAAAATGTCAGTCATATATAATTTAATCAATCTGGTGTTCACATGATTTTCTGTTCTTTACATTCACGTTTTATAAAAGTGCCAATTTTATTATTTTGCATGTCATTAATACTGCTGAAGTGGTTGAATAATGACCTTAAGTCTTAACTTATTTATCTACTATTAGGATTTCTAATTTATGAACATTGTCAAATTGTTTTTAAAATTGAATGCACTCTATGGTGTACAGATCTCAAATGCAGCTCCAGCAACAGCAGTGGTTGCAACAGCAGCAGCAAGCACAACAAGCTCAGCAGCAGGCTCTGCTGGCATCTCATCCTGTTCCTATTGCACCTGCACCTCCTGCGAATCAAACACCCACTTCATTAGCAACCTCTTTACCTCATTCGACAAATGTTGACAAAGCGATGGAACAACTGCAACAGCATATACAGCAGAAAATACAGCAGCAACAGTTAATGCATCAAGCGGGTATTCTTGATTAGTTATTTTGATTTTTAACACATTCTGTTTGCTGTATAGCAGGTTGGCAAATTCTTAGGCCAGTAAAAAATTTTCATAAAATTTTAGTTATAAGCTTCTATTATTATTAAATAGGTTTATGTGTTTTGTTCCAAAAGCAGTGACAGCAGGGAAGATACAGCATATAATATAACATAGAAGAATACAGTGAAAAATGCTGGTTTTTCTTTAATAGCATGAGTAGTTGGTCTTTCTCATTGAATTAGCTTTAAATTGTTAATGGTTATTGCTTGCAAAAAAGTGACCATAAAATGATAGATAATTCAATAAATATACTCTATGGTTTATTCAAACTCAAATCCCCAGAAAGAATCACAAAGTAATTAAAAAGCTTGTTTTTTAAATCATTGCTCCTAATTATTTGAAAGCTGCTCATTTTCAAAAAGTGAACATTTCCTATGGGTTTGGGTCATTGTTAATGCATCTTTCAATAAACTTATTAACAAAATAATGCATTATCATATTCTAATTTTTCAAGGTTATAAGTTTATGTGAAAATTTTTACTTCTGTAATCTTATCTAAATTTTAATTTTATGATGACATTAAATGTCAGATTTGAGCCGAAGATATACATCTTATATTTTAAGTATATATTTTACTCAAATTCCATGTTTAATAGCTTTATCTTTTCAACAGAATACCTTTTGCTTTTGAAGGCAAGCTGCAATTGAATGGTTGTATTCTTCTTTAGTCTTTCGGATTACTCCAACTTCAGGCATGGATGTTTGTAGTAATCACTTTTCACTTAAAACATTAGATTTGCCAAATGCTTCTCTACTGTGACATTCAAAGCAAACCTTTTACATTTAAGACAGTCTGAACAAATACAATTCCAAAAGCTTTCATGCTATACTGCAAACAAATTTACTTCCCATTCAAAATTATGGAATCTCTTCTATATTTTTACTCCTTTGTTCTTTTCTCAAAATAAATATGCTATTTTTCTTCTGATTAAAAATGCTCTGGAAAATAAAGGAAGTAGATAAAAAATGTATCTCACAAGCGTTTTCTATTATAAACTCATCCTCATATTGTATTTTAACTTAGCAGAATATAGGGAATAAAATTCATAATCGAAGCTGACAAGTCAGTCATGTAGTTATGCATAGTAGTTTACCGTGTATAATATTTTGGAATTTTTCATTCTTCAAATGAAAAATTCCAAAATATTGATAATTTTCCATTTAATGAATGATTTCATATACAAAAAAATTTAAAAAGGAAATGTATCTATATCTCATATTTTACAGGCTCAAAATTTTAGTTTTCTGTCAGAATGTGTGAATGCAGTAATAATTTGAATTTTTATAAATTCAAAACATAAAATATTGTACAAAGAAATTATTTTTATTTAGTTTATTATATAATAATTTATTATGGTAATTCGTGATGTTTAATATTTATTGGGAAATTAACTGAATATTTATGTTGTAAAAAAATAGGCTTTAACTTCATATTGGACAAACAAGTTTAAAAAAAACTTTTGCTCTCTCTGGCTTAATCAGTTATGTTTTATGAAGCACTGAAGGCTTTATTCTCAAAATGAATTTCTTTGATATTGTCTAATCTCATTATATAGTTGTTTATAGTAAATTGATAAAAAAAAACCATTTATAATCAAAGTTTCACTTTGCTGCATTTCAGTTTTATTAACATGCAATTTAAAAGTGTTCCAAATAATATTAATACAACAATTAAAGAATTAGAATTAGAAAGTTTATCAGTATGTGAATCATATAAGTGCTTATAAAGTGTATTAAAATAAATTATATAATTTGATTACATATTAATTGAATTAACTTGAAACTATAATTAATAATCTGGAGAGTGAAAATTCATAATACAACAATCTAAAGTACTTGACTTATAACTAGTTTCCCCCTTTACTAATCTTTCTCTTTTTATTATTTTGAAATTCAATTAGTTTGTCATTACATGTTACATAAGATTAAAAGAATTGTATGCTGTTTAAAAATATGTGACTTGGGAATTTTATGCTATAACCTTTTTAAATTAATTAGCTGAAAAAAATGTCATTTTGTCTTGTTGATTTTAAGTTATTCTCCAGACCTTTTGCTTATTTTAACTGCCTGTGAATATATCTTAGTTGTATATTTGTTTCACTTAAAACTATTACATATAAAGAATCTCTAAAAATCAACGATTTGAAAATTATCAGGAATAGAGATAAAATTTCTTTTATCTCTTATCCTTATTCCTATTTTGTTATGAAGGAAAAATAAATAATTAATATAAAAAAGAATTTCGTTTCATTTTCTGCTAAAAATTAATTTTTTCCTCCTGATAGCTTTCTCTTCTTACCTTATTCACATTCTTCAATTAAGTAAAAATGCTTATTTTAACTCTTTTGTACTTTAGGGAAGTTTGCTCCTGGTTCAGCTGCGAAGTCTGCAATTGTCAAAGCTAGTCTTGCTGCTCACATTCATAATCAACAGGCGAATTCCTTACGATTACCATTGAATCAACAGAATCTTGCACAGTATACAAATTTGAAACCAATTGTTCTTTGTCAAGCTCAAACGGTACCTACCATTGTAGAGAAACCTCGTGCAAATTCACTGCCCAATGGATTAACCCAACAAAAACTCATGTGGTAGGTTTTCTCTTTTCTGATTTTATTAGCTTATTTTTTTACATTACATTATCTAGAAAGTTTGTGACTATTATCATTAAATTTCATGGAAAAGAGTTCTGTGTGAAGCTTGTGTTTTACAAAAGAATTGTAAATACAGCATTTATTTCGCTGCATACTTTTCAGCCTTTTTGTGTGTGAGTGTGTGTGTAAAAGTACAATATTGAGACTTACGTCATGTTTAGCAATCTTTTTCTTGTGATTACAGAATGTGCCAAGGAAGGTCCTTCCTAAAAAAGATATACATAACAAATATGGAATAAGCTCAAATATATTAAAATAATCAAAACATGTTATGCATAAACATTCTAAAACACTATATTTTATGCTTGTTTGGAAAAAAAATATTGGTTACACTATGTTTGATAAACTTTTGTATATAAGCTTTAAAGCAAACAAATTATTTATTAGCATACTTTCTGATGAATGACAAGCAAAATATGCCTTTTTTATTAAATATTGTAGGTGAAAACTTATGCAGTCTTTTTTATAATGTTAATGTTGATAATTTCAATGCCGTAAATGTAGACAGATAAAGTAGGCCCTCCTTTACAGAAAAAGACTAGATTAAAATATTTATTTATGCTATATGGAAGATAAATTTGCAAAATTTCTTGAACAGTACCAAATTTGTTGTTTTGAAAAATTTTTGAAAGTGGTTGCACAAAATATGCATTTTAATGTAAAAAAATTGATAGGTTGTTTCTATTTTTGATCACTTCAATTAATCCTTAGGAAAGATAGAACTTTTGAAACAAATAGGGAGGTAAATGAAAAATGAGTTATTTTTTAATAATATTAAAAATAATTTTTTTTAAAAAAAAGTTTATTTATTTATTTTTGTTGGAAAATTTGAAAAGTGTTGGAAGAAAGGAATTCTCAATTGGTCTGAAATATAGAGAAACATTACAATTAAAATCTTGATTGTGTAAGTTAATATATTTCAAAATTTACATATTCTGCACTTCAATTTTAAACTCTTGTCTCAAAATTTTTAAACTTCCTTTGTATGTACTCTCTCATATTACTCAAATATGTTGGAATTGGTATTTATGCAAATGTATTTGCAGGTCTACATCAGTACCAAATTTTTCAAATGTTCTACAAAAAATAAATGTTCGAACAGCTGAGCCAAAATTTGTAATACAGAAAACTCCTCCTGATTATAATGAAGCTGTCAAGCCTCAAATTAAAGTTAAACAGGTTAATTTATATTTCTTTTATCTGGGTTTTTAATTAAAAAGTAATTCAGTTTAATGTTTCTAATGTTTCATTTATGAACTGTAGGAGAAATCTTCTGGTTCTAAAACCCGAAAGAAATCTGTCAAAAGTCAAGAAGTTGATGATGTGTTAGATGTTCTAATAAAAAATGGAGGTATGAAAATACTTTCTTTGTTCAAAAAATTTCTCAGTATAAATATTTTAATAATCTGTAATTTAATGATTTTAAAATTAATGTTTTATAACAGTAAAAATATTGTGAGTCAGTTTTTTATGATAAATGTATTTATTCTTTTATTAATTACTATATTAGGAATGTAGATACATTTTTTGGGGAACTGTTGCTTAAAAAAGTGTTAATTAAGCATTCTGAAGCAGCATATGATGAATCTACCCGCATATGTAATGTGTGTGTGTGTATATATATATATATATATATATAGTTTTATTGAAGGATATCATTTGATTGGAGAAATTTTTTTTTAGTTAATATTTTTTATAAAAAATTTTCCAATTTTAATATGTAGAATTGTTTATTAGTGATACTTTAACATTTTAAAATCAATATACGATTCTGATAGTATTTCAGTCCTTTATTTTATCGAATGGCTTGTATTATATATTTTAAATAGTGACTTTATAAGTAAGTAAAATACCAATTTTTTCCGTTTTATAGCATAGTGGTAATGAGTTATGTTCACTGTTCTTAAGAATTAAAATTATTTTATTAAATTGAAACTTCGTCCTTATCAGATGGGAGGTATGAATATTTAGAAAAAGGTAATGATCTGCTATTTATTGCAAATATGCCTTTTAAACTATTAATATTTGCAGCAAATTATTTTTTCGTAATATTTATGCTTTGTTTAAATAATTTCATGTATGTAAAACTTTTGATTAAAATAATTTATGTAAAGGATTATGAAAGAATGGAAAATAGTATATATCATTTTTAGTGGACTATTTTTTTGAAATTGCTATTTATTTTTCCTTTAGAATTACCTCCAAGTGCTGCACAAGATCCTGTAACTCCTACAACACCAGAGACACAAAAAGGTTCCCATGGAGGCCCGCCTCTTTTCCCTACTGTTGTAGGTGTCAAGTCTTTGGAATCACCACCATTAAAAATGGAGGAATCCGATGCAACACATCACTCAAATCATGAACCTGAGCAAGTTACTCCTCAGCATGATGGTGGAGGTGCACCAAATTTAGTATTTGATTTAAATCTAGACCTACAAGATTTAGAATCAATGGATTTGGGTGTTTTGGACCGTAGTGACGCAGTGGAATCTGTTAATACATCTTCATTACAAAGAACCGAAAACAACCAACAACCGCAATTTCAAAATATTCCTTCTACGCTGAATGGAGATATAGACATGGATGTTGATTTCTCCGATTGGCTGGATATTCTGACTAATAATAATTCAGTATCAAGCTCCAATCCACAACGAAGTTTCAACTATAATAGTGATCCATTATTACCTAGCATGGATAGTGGTCAAGACACTTTGGACATGTTTTCTCTTGACAATATGGATTTTAGAACACCAACAGATACTAATCTTTTAAGCTGGGAATAAAATAGAAAAGATGCTGTGTTAGCATATCACTTGTGATAGTTTCATAAGTTCAAGCAATTTTACATAGAATCAGTGCTCAAAAAATTCTTCAGAAATTTTTTTCCCATTCCACAATTTAGTTGATATGAGAAATTATTGTTAATTGACTATTTTTTTGTAATTTGTTTTATTGACACTTATAACAATTCATTTAAAATGAATCTCTAACATATTAGTGGGTATCATATAAAGCGATTTTTTAACTGAAATTATTTCTCATATTATAAAATATTGCAAAACATAACGATATTTTATTTCACCCAATCTTTGCATTATATAATGTGTATACTCATTTGTATTTCTTCATATTGTATTTGTTGGAATAATGTTATGTAGTTTGAAGTGTAACATTTCCAGGAATAAGATATCAGAGATATCCTGTTTTAACTTTAAATGAACAGCTTTTTTAAATTTGAACACTCCTGACTGTTTATTACCACTATTTATTGCAATATCCTTCCCTTTTTTTTCCGAGAAACCTCTTTAGTGGAGGACACACAGACTTTGTAAAAACTACTTTTTATAATTTGAAAACAATAGCAAAAGACATATATTTTGAAATTATTTGTCTATTAATTGTAAAGAAGTTTATTGGCTTTTACATTTCTCATTAATATTTTTTTCTAAGCCTTGTTACTATATTATAAGACAGCAAAATTTTGATTTAAATTAAATGCAAATAAATAAATGAATTAGAAACTTTCAAGCCTTTAAATGCTTCTTTATTTTTCCTACAAAATTAACTTTTAAAGTAATTCTTTTTTTAAAGTTTTCATATTTTTATGTAATTAAGATTTTAATATGCTGCATAAATTTCATTATTCTTCAGAAAAGCATTCAATGAGGATATTATCATTTTTATCAACATGATTGTGGGAGCATATATTTAGTTGTTTATTATGCTTACTTTATTTTTTTACTACCATGAATGTTAGCTTTTCTTTTATGTTATTACTACTAAAAATTATTCCTTAAGATTATATAGTTACTTATAGAAAATTTTATCAGATCTCAGATAATAATTATTTAACGATTGAAAACAAATTGTGCATGAATGTAAAATAAATATTGCATTTTTCTGTATATAATTTGCAAATCATGTGTTAAAAAAGTTTCAAATTTCATTATGTTTATTATACGCTGCTGCAGATAATCTTATAAAAAGCATTCTTCTTCAGAAAAGTTTACCATAAAGTTTTGAAAGGAATGCTGTTTATGTTTTATAAAATAAATAACACATGACACTTGGTCCTTAAATAAATGACAGATGGCACTCCAATAATTAGGTCCTTGCTGAAATTCTCTCATGTGAAAAGTGAAAAATAGAAGGGTAAAAAAAGATCTGAATTAAGTATTGTTTTACATAGATAAGTTTCCTAAAATATTATTTATAGACAATGAGTTAAAATTCATATAAAAGTTTCTTTAATATTTATATTTTAAAAAGTGTTTAGTAAATTACATTGAATATTTTTATAATTTGATTTACTATAAGCATGTTTTGCATTTTATAATGTGTTTAGAGTTCAGTATTCCTCATACTGTTTTTAAAAACTGTTTATTATAAACTTCTGATTTTTTACTAGAATTATTACTTAGATAAATTACTATTTAACTACTTTCTTAATAAATGTCCATTTTAAAGAGGTTTCTACAGTTTGTTTGTATTATCTATGAAATCAATTTCATAGATATCTTTGTTTGTCACATTATCTTTGTTTTCAGTTTTTTTATTGATTTATGCAGTTTAATTAACTATTTTCACTCATTCTTATGAGTGCCAAATATTTAAATTATTTTAGCTCTGCAAAACTCCCAGTCAGTTTTTTTTTCTAAATACGGTAGAAATATGTTTATTATATTCAATCTCTTATGTAAATGTTTTGTAGTTGATGTCTTCTCCCTTGTTCAAGAAAATTAAAGTATTTTTCACGTATTGGAATATGGTAGGATGTTTACAATGAACATTCATATGGATATACTCATTAAACAGTTTGTCCTGCTGGCTCGAGACCAACGATATTTTTTGTGTGGTGGATGAAATCATTCCTCCAGTCCATTGTATACATGTCTTAAGATTGTAAACGATTTTGTATGCTTTTGATGTGTTTTAAAGTGTTTCTGTTTTAATGCATTTAGTTATCAAGTGAAAATTTCTTTCTTGTACATTTGATTTTTGTGTAGTTGCATTAACATTTTAGAGTTTTCTTATGTCAGCATTTAATTCATATTGTAGTCCAAACTGGATAAAGAATGCTCTTAAGTGTTATTGAATTGAAGTGATATGATTAAATAAATTTTATGTAAATGGTAAATTTTATGATTTTTGCTAGATTTAAATATTTTAATTTAGAAAATACAGAAATATTAAAAATAATTGCTTTTCTGGCGTGAATGCAGTGGCAAGGCATAAACAATCAGCATGTTTTAGCATTTCAAAAAAAAAAATTATAATCCAAAAATCATTCATTGTTAGTGAATAATCATTAATTCATGAAACTTTCATAATGTATGCATGTCAAATAACATTGATAATCCAAAAAGCAAATTATTGATTACAAATTGTCATTATAAATTTTATTAATTTATAATGACAATTTGTATTATAATGATGCATGCACTTTAATGACACAGTTATCAAATTTGTTAAGGAATATTGATAAGCACAAATGGTGACTATTTTGTACCGTCCTAAAGAAGTGTTAGCAATAACATTTAAAATAAAACCTTATCCCCAAAATTATTTTAGCAAGAAGTTGTATGTGCCAATATAATTTAAAAGTTTGTTTTAATTAATATGCTGTGAATTTTCCTTTACAATTATACTAAAAAGAATAATTAATAATTTACTTCCAAAGCTTCATTTATAGCACTGAGAATACCAACAAATTCAAATTTTATAGTATGTAGAATAAGTATAAAATCCATTCATTGATTATCCCATGATATTAGCTATTGCATGTTTAATAAAACTACATGTATTAAATTCAAACACAATGATTGTGTTTCATGTTCGCATCTCATCTGAAACATAAATCACAATTACTAATACAGGCACATGAGAACAACATATATGTAACTACATATAAGTATTCATACCTTTTTAGGCAAAGAACTAACTTTGTAATATTTTCCTCTTTTTTTTTTTTTTTTTTTTTTGTACATATAAAAGATGTTAAAAAAACTCAACATGATCTGATTATTGATCAAAAGTTTTCGCTTGTAATGAAGTAAGAGGTAAACTTGCTATATTGAAATGAGGAATGCATGCAAATTAAGCCAAGTGGCATGTTTGTAATATGTAGTGAACAATTGCAACAAATATTAAAAGGGATTTTCCCTTGGAATACAAGGTATATATATGATAAAGCTTACATGCCTGCCTTGCCACTGCTTTTGAGTTGTTGCATTCTAATTGCATTTGCCTTTGTTAAACTATTTGAAAAATTATTGAAATAGTGGTTTGAACTCATATATATAAATTAAAAATCATTTGCACATGTTGATGAGTTTGCTTTGCCCAATGTGGATTTTAAAACTTTTAACACAGTTTTATGTTATAAAGATGTTTTTTAATAAATATTAAAAAAATGATATTAATAAAGGATAAAAAAATATTTTTAAAACAATGATTGGAATATCTGATAAAAAAAATTTGTAAGAATTAGTTTTCCATAAATTTGAAAAAAGTAGCAAAATATCATTTTTTTAAAATTAAATTGTGCTATTCTTCTTTAGTTTTCAAAAATTGGAAAAAGACTTTTTTTTGGTAGCTTATTTAGATGAATCATATCTGGTGTAAAAATTAGCATATGACAACAAATCGAAATCTTATTTTTTCATCGGAAATAATAATTTTTCATAAGGAAGTAATAATTTCCCTTATAATTCTTACCAAGTGCAAAATTTTTATAAAATAGCATTTATTATTTTTATTTGCTTATGCACAAATGGGAAGTAATCGGATAATTCAAGCAGATTAGAAATCACTTTTCTGTAAATTCATTAAACATGATTATATAGCTATTATGATTTAAAATTAGCTTTTAACCAAAAAGCTAATTTTAAAAGCTTTTAAATAAAATTTGTCAATAATTTATAAATTACTTTGGAGCAAAAGACATAAATTTATGAATTATTATTGTTATTATCATTATTTTTTTAATTACAAAGAAATTTTCTCATTTTCACTTTTGCATTATTAGTAGAACATTATAATATTACATAAACTTTTAAATTTGTGATCTGTAATTATGCATGTAATTAAGGGCTTTATTAAATCAATCATAAGAATTGTAATAAATTTCCTTTAATAAAGATAAAGTATAAGTAAAGATTAAACTGAATGAAAAAATATAATAAATCAAAAATTATTAAGTAATAAAATGTCCAAAATAAGTATTTTCAGGGTACATAAATCAATTTTTGTCACCTGTTCTCTCTATCTTCATTTTTTAAATTTTTCCATGTCCATCAAATTTTTAAAAAATTTTCTGTTATTCAGGTTTGGATTTTTTTTAAATATTAAATTTTCCCCAACTTAAATGAATGTTTTTAACTGTACAGCAGATTTTAATTTATGATTTCATTTATAATTTCATTTCTTCTATAGGATTCTTATATTAATAATTTGAATTAAAGGAATTCAGCATTAATCTTTTCAATAGCACTTGAAAATTCAAGTTGCTATTGTCTATTGTAAATTCTTAGCAGTTTATTGTTTTAAGAATAATTTTTTATACTTCAATTGACAAAGTAATAAAATATTATTTGTAATTTAAAAATTAAGTAAAAAGAAAAATATATTAATTTGAATGTTATAGTAGAAACTTTTTCTACAAATCTCTCATTTACACTGGCAATTAGTAGTCAAATTAAAATTTTATCTGAATTTTTCACCTTTGATTCTAATTATTAATTGTACATATATTATTTACTTATTTCAATAGATTATAATTTTTATTATATAGCATTTAATTTTTTTATTTTCAAAATGAATAATCAGAATTTCTACATACAAAAAAAAAAAAAATTGAATTTGTAAAACTTAATTTTGCATAAATTTCTCTTTTTTGTGTTAACTAAAATCATTATGATGAGGTGTACTATAAATGTTAAAAATACTGTATTTATATATATTTTAAATTTATTTATAAAAAGTTAATTTATTGTTTAGGCAAGCATTTTTATAATTAAAAACTATTATTATTGAATTAAATATAATATTTGCTAATATATATGAAATTAATGTTTGTAGAGTTTCCTATTTTTTGTTGATTTTAATGATCAGCTTCTGAATGTGTGTCCAATGATCAGTGTCCATCATCAGTAAGGACATCTCATCAGTGTCCAAATGAGCTCTTAATTAAGTATTTGTTTTGTTGATATGATTACTGTTTCTACAAAAACAAAAATTACATGAATTGAAAACAATTTTTTTATTTTTTTTTTTTTTTTTTTTTTTTTTTTTTTTTTTTTTTATAATTGATTGTGGAATTCAAACACTAAATTTATATGTGCATATTTTTGTTATAAAATTATTTTTATATCTTTCCATCATAAGTGCAATTTTAATCTGACTGTGCTGATAATGTATCAAGATTTTTAATTTGTATATTACTATAATTGAGCAAGTTACTATATTGAACTGTGTTAACAAATTTAAATTCATTGAACAATTTATGTATATTTAGTACTATGACAATTGCGATACTGAAAGAAGTTTTTAATTGTGTTTACGTGATACTGAAGATTTAAATTGCCTTGTGTAATGCATTGTTTTCAAAATTCACAGGAAGCTGATGTGAATCTGTGTTGGTGACACCAAAATATTAAACTAATTATTAAGAATTATTTTTAAAGATTTAAGAATTAAATTTAAAGAACTGAGAATAAGTGCTTATTACAATATGTAGTTGTTACTTAAAATGAATTTAATAACAATTTTGTTGAATTCTATCGAAAGAGTATTTTGAAAAGATTTCCCTTTTCTTCATAATGAATACAAGGCACTGGGCAACTGATCCTATTGCTCTCCCTACTGAGCAACTTTTGTACTTACTTAATTTATCTAATTTGTCCAAATTACATCACTAACGTGATGTTTTCAAGGATGCAGCATATGGGTTATTCTTAATTAAAATATATCCAGGATCTTGTGTGCATTTCTTAAAAATTATTGTAATTTTTGAAAAAAGCATCAACATGTGAAAATGATCATAGAAATAATTGTTTTATGTTATAAATTGAGAAATATTTTATTAATTACTGTATGTATCTCTAATGAAAATTAAAAATGTTAATTGGTATTTTTTTTTTCAAGAAATACATGAGTAGCTGTATGTTCAATTGGAAGCCTAATGGTTATATCATTAGTTGTATAATTTGTAAATAGTTGAAATCAAACTTAAGAGCATCATTTGTGTACATTTGCTTACTTTTGATGTTTGTACAATTAAGTAAGTTATTGTTCAATGGGACATTGCTGCAGTTTTGCTTCATTTGTTTTTTCAAGGCTTGATTCATTGCTCATATTGTGGTGCCTTAGGTTTGTGAAAAAAAAAAAAGCTTGAACTGTGACTTCGGTTTGAGGAATCAAACCTGATGACAGATGTCTGTGATTATTTTCTCCAGGAAGCTTCCATTTGGTAGAAAACTCCATTGCCAGTTATATAAATCACTTTCATTGCGTCATTTATACAACGCAAAGTACAGTGCTGAGAAATTTATGGTGCGAATATTTAAAGGAAAAGAAAATGTTATTCATCTATGACTAAAGATTTTCTTTTTTGTATGCTAATTTATGTATAAATAAAACCACATAAGATTGGATAATATACATTAAAGTGTCTCATTTTTATTTTGTTTCTGCAAACTGGGAATTGTCACTTTTTTCAACATCAACTCCTTTTAAAAGAAAGATTTTCGTCATTATCTTACCTTCCACATTTTTCAGTATAGATGTATAGTATTTTTGGCGCCTTTTTTTAAAAATTTTTTTGGTATTTTAAAAATGACTCCTAACTGACGAAAATTTTAAACCATGATTTATTTTTTAATAAAGAAATTAAATCCAATTAAGTGTGAGAAATAAAATAATGGAATATTGATGTTAAAAAATTCCTAGAATTATCTTCACAAGAATTCTAACAAAAGCACATATTTAAAGTCTACAAACTTTAAATATGTGCTTTTGTTAGAATCCCGATGGCGTATAAACTAGGCCTACCAAAGCAGAATGTTATGCATAATCTAATGTTTTCTTCTCTTTAACGCAATATTATAAATCCAAAGTAATAAAATCTGCCAAAATATTCTCCATAATGACCTGCGTACAACACAATTATAATACTGATAACTGCAGATAAAACACTAAAAGACAATTCGTGCGATTAAAAATAGAAACAAATGTGTTTTTACAGATAATTTAACTTAATATGAAACGCGTTTTACCCCAAAATCCTAGTTTTAAAATTAGTTGGTCTAGATAATAGAAAATGCTCGCCTTAGGCGTTTATTGAAAAAATAGGTATTTTTCCGGAAAAGGCGTGCTTTACTAAGTTCGATTTATGTTACATTAGACTCGGGAATTTGCGCTATTATGAAATCGAATAAATGACTGACTCCATAAAAATCTTGTTTATATTGAAAGTAGTCGGTCCATTTAGTAGGAAAATTACTCCTAAAGCTATTCTACGTATTTATTTTATTAAAACTTTAGGAGAAAAGTGTTCGCCATATGTCTTATTTTTAACGTATTGGAACAATACGTCTTCAACCCCCCCTTTCCCCCATGCTTACAGTAATGTACAAAACGTAAGCAACAACAGTGAAGATGGCCTCCCGAAACCGATGGATATGGTTAGTACCGCAGGAAGGTCATTTGAATGTCAGGAATGAAACATTGCAAGCGATGGGAGCATTCGCAGAACGCGTGCAATTAAAGACACACTGTAAGTGATTTATTTCATGAACCTAAACTCCTTTGGATATTTCGCACATAAGTGTGATTAGTGTAGCAGCCACAAAGAGTTCGCAATCAACTAAAATGTCGTTAGAAATTTTTATGGTAGATGCACCAGAGGAAAACTCCCGCAGTGCATCATCCTGCAGCGAAAAGAACTTGAAACTAATCAGATGTTGCGTCATTGCTCAGCAACAAGTTCTCCATCTTCTAATAAATGTACTATTCGCCCATCAACCAGAAAGCTGCATTTCTTTAAACGTTTGCAATCGCTTAGAGTGGGTCAAGGATCAGGCATTTTATCATTGGAGTCGCATGATATCTTACGGATTGCTTTATTGCTTGAAGCGATTCTTAATACCAGTTGATTCGGAGAGAGCTCCAGAAATTGTTTTATCCCAGTAATATCACAAAAAGAGACTTTGGTTTTCTTATTGTCGTCTGGGAAGGCTTTATTATGAACGGGTGTACTAAGCTCCACGTTTACTACAGAGGTTCCGGAGACCGCTATTTTAACTATGTGTGTCTGTTCATTGGAGTAGACTTCGTCTTTGTGGACGACAGTGCAGCGACACATCGGATTACTGCTATTTAGCAATTACTGGTAACCGAAGATATCGCTTGAGATGACTCACCAGTGTATTCCCTTGATTTAAATCCCACAGAACATACGTGAAATGTTTGGGGGAATGCCTTCCGGCACGATTACATCATCCGGAAAACAACGAACAGTTGCTGATAAAGGAATGAACACTTTTACCTCAAGAATTATTGGACAATCTGGTGCTGAATTTGGAGAGAACGAGCGAAATAACCATTGCAGTAATAGAATGGCATATCCACTATTAACAAACGTTTGCTTGTTATTCCTTTTGGACATACAATTTCGTGGGTAATACTAAGAATTTTTTCAATAAAGCCTTTTTTGTTTAATTCCATCATTATATGTATGCATTGTACTCATTCCTGCAGAACAATGCTTTTGTCATCTTTTAAATACAGGGTCTGGCAATGAAAACTGACGGTTTTTGGAAAGGGGTAATTGGTGGTAGAAGCGTGTCAGAAGGTAGGAGTGGTCTCGTTCCATGCTGATATAGAAGTTTAGTTGCAAATGAGCAATGAACTGTTCTCTTGCTTTTGATATATGGGTATTCGTGGTTGCTCCGCCAAACGCCGCATTCCATCGATTTTATCGCTAAATCTTAATCGCTTAGCACTTACAATCACAGGTTGGTGACCCAGCTAACGAAACAAATCGTCATTTGTGCTAAGTGACGATGAATTGTATGTGGAATCACCGAAAACAGGTGAAAATGTGACTGGTAGTAACATAAGTAGAGCCATAATTTGAGTTTATCAGTGAAATGAAATATGAATTAAATTCAATTATTTTGTACAATTATTTATATTATTGTAATTATTTATATTGTTTAATTATTTGTAAGAAAGTGAACTTCCGTGGCTCAGAGGTTGCGTCTTCAGCTTGGAACTGAAAGATTGTCGGTTCGAGCCCAGGCGATTCGAGTAAATTATTTAAGGTGCAAGTTGCATCCAAAAATTTGTTAAATTATTATTTGGTTATGTTTTCATGTTCTGAAAATTACCGGGACTGTCTTTAGTTATTCAAGAAGGTTCTAGAATGTTCCAATAGACTATAAAATCTCATTTCCTCCCTGTCTAATGGTCAGAGTGCCTGACTGTGGATAGGGAAGTCCTAGATTCGAATCCCAGTTTGGGCATGGATGTACTTCCTCTATCTATCCGGTTTTTGTCCTTACTGTGTATGAATGTGTTGTGAATGGTTGCCTACCTTATAAACAGGTCCCTGTGGCATGTGTGTACTGAGGAAGTCGGACTCCACACTATTTGAAATATATATTGATATAGTTCATTTGAAAAAGTGGAGCAGCGCACCCCATAATTCTAGCCTAGCTGGCCCGCGACAACAACAAGCTCATTTCCTCTCAGTCTGTTGTTCTACTACAAAGTACGCTTTATAAACCTGTGTTCTTTATCCATTTGCCTCTTTATTGTGTTTCATCGTGACATTTTGATGGAAGCGCTGGGTACTTAAACCAATTGACAACAGAAAAAAGTTTATGTTTACAAGGACATCCTCCGGAACACAGACTGTATTATTCAGATCCAAAAAGAAAATGCCAGAGGAGTCTAAGGTTGCAGTATCCCCCTCTCCGCTCCTCCAGCAGATAAGAAGTCCGCCTATGTTCCTGGTGATAGCGGTCAGGATCCAAGCAAATGGCTTAAAGAATTTGAGAGAGTAGCTAAATTCAACAAATGGGATCACTCAATGTGTTTGGCAAATACGTACTTTTTCCTCGAAGATACTGCTAAGCAGTGGTATGAAAATGATGAGGACCATATTTCCTCTTGGGAGAAATTCAAAAGGTTTTCGGAGATTCCCAAATTCACATTCGACGAGCTGAGAAAATGTTGAAGGTACGAGCATAAAAATTAGGAGAAAGCACGCAATCATATATTCAAAGTGTGCTTGGTCTCTGCGGGGAACTCATCCCGAAAATGCCTGAAGAGGATAAATTATCCCATCTAATGAAAGGTATGGCCGAAAACATTTATCAAGCCTTATTAATAAAAAAGCTGGAAACAGCTGCCGACTTTATTACCTGGTGTCAACACATCTAGGGTATTCAGTTAAAGAGGATAAAACTGCACAATTTCCAACGGTTACCAAATGTCGTGTCAACAGCTGCTGTCAGTGATCCGTCAGACCTCGCCAGCCTTATAAGACAGATTGTCCGAGAAGAAATGATTGTGAAGAATCCGTGGCAATCACCAGTGGGGTGGTTGCCCCACGGATCCAAAGCCTCAGACCTGCTCTATTGAAAGCATAGTTAAAGAAGTTGGAAGGACTCTCGCTCCTACGACTGAAACGAATATGTGGTCTCAAGTGAAGCATAAATGGCAAGTCTTCTCTGAGAACGCTATAACAAAAATAAGGCCAAACAGCAAAGAAAAACGGTCGTCTGGAGAACAATGGACAACAGACCAGTATGTTTTTATTGTGGTCGCCCGGGCCACGTCGTGAGATACTGCCGCTAAAGGAAAGCCATATTCGATACTTACAGGTCCAGACGCAGGAATCAGATAAATTAGGGAAGTTTCGATGACGACTTCAACCGACCTACTGCAAGACGCTCATGTCCTAGCCTTTCTCGTGGACGATCGCCGACTCACTGTAATAGGTCTCCTTTGCTGTATAGACAACCTAGCCGATCTCTGAGCCACCGTACTGACGGAAAACTGAACAGCGCGACCTTCCTGGAGGTGAGGCCGCAAGACAAAAAAATCCTCCAACAAACAGTCCAGTCGCAAAGATGTACGCTAATTACTTTGACGTAGTTGTCGATAATCAGCCGGTTTGGGCCCTAGTCGATTCTTGTGCTTGTTACTCCGTCGTCTCTGAAGGATATCGCCGCCAGTTTAAAAAAGGTTCTGTTTTCTACGGACAAGAATGTCATCTTGAAGGTCGCAAATGGGAATTTCGTCCGAACGTTGGGGAAGCATGTCTTCCGAATAGCCGTTAAAGACAAGGTACTTCCATTTGAATTTATAGTTTTCCCCTGTGCAGCCATGATCTCGGTTGGGACTTTTTAGAATCTTCCCAAGCAGTATTAGATTGTGGACGATCTGAATTATTTCTCGATGACAAACTACGAACTGAATCATTTGGGTACATGGAGACTAACAGCCTTGAGTGATTGTGTCATACCTGCCCGGTGAATGTTTCGAATATCTGTATCAATCTCGTAGAAGATCGTATGTATTGACACCATTGCCTCAGGAAACAAGAATCTCCTGCTAGCTAAAGAAACCTTTCCTCTGGTAATAACGAGTGTCCATCAGAATCAAGTAGAAGTATGGATTACTAATGAAAGATCTGATGCTCAGATCATCTCTCCGGATACATGTATAGGTTTTGCTGAATCTTTTGAAGCCACATCTTCGGAACACACGCATTTAGTTTCTAAAGGAATAAATTTCTCGTCGAGGATTTCTCCTGATCTTACAAATATAGAATTACGGGGAATTGGTACGACTCCTCTGAAAGTTTTCATCCATTTTTGATAGTCAAAGGAAAAGCGGTTTTTGTGAAATCTGAGTAAAACATCGCATTAGAACTGGAGGTCATCCGCCTATTAGTCAACGAGCTTACAGAGTTTCGCCCACTGAATGATGCACCATACGTGAAGAAGTCGACAAGATGCTAAAAAATGGGATTATTCAGCCTTCGGGAAGACCATAGTCTTCTCCCGTCCTACTAGGAAAGAAAAAAAAATGGAAACTGGTGTTTTTCTGTTGACTATTGCAAAATAAATAAAGTCTCCAAGAAAGACGTCTACCCTCTGCCTCTTATCGACCATACCTTGGACTGTTTAAAAGATGCCTAATACTTTTCGTCTATTGATCTGTATTCGGGCTATTGGCAAATTGAAGTCGACGAGGCCAATCGAGAAAAGACAGCCTTCATAACGCCTAAAGGATTATATGAGTTTAAAGTAATGCCATTCAGGCTTCGTAATGTTCCACCATTGTTCGAGCAAATAATGAACAATTTATTTCACCATTATAAGTGGCTTTGCTACTTAGACGACATAATTGTGTTTTCGCAGAGTTTCGAAGAACACTTTGGAATATTAGAGACCATTCTTCAGTGTATATGAAATGCCGGGCTTATCCTAAGAAATGCCTCTTTGCTGCCCGAGAAATTAAGATACTAGGGCATCCCACCGAGGAGTCCGTCTTGACCTGGTTAAGATCGAAGCCGTCACCTCTACTCGTTTTGGAATTGGCATGGTTAATGTTCAAATACTTTAAATGTAACTGTCAATTGATTTGAGGGTACTGGCGATTTCCGTATCATTTTAACATTCTCGCGCAGTATTATTAATTTAAATTTCTCTGAATTTATTATTTCTAGTTCAGCATTTATTTTGGCTTTTTCTAGATTTATTTTCTCTAATTCTATTTGTGTTTCTGCATTTAATAGAGAGCTGTCTGACTCAGCTCTTTCTAATTCAATTTGGGCTAGCCGTTCTTCCCTTGGCTTTCTGTCTGCTGTAACAGAATCAGGAAATTGTTCTACAGAATCTTTGTCATTGTTATAATGGTCACTGTTAATGATTAAATTTCTTAAATTAATAGCATTCATCTCAGGAGTCACTCACTCACCACTCTCTTCTGCAATCAATTTAAGATCCTCCTTTTTTAGCACCTCTAAACATTTTTAGATTCTTATATTTACCACTTTAAAATGTAACAATTTTATAACTACTCATTGATATTCACACAATATGTCCAAACAAGCGAAAAAGCAGAAAAAAGGGTTGCCTGCCTCATAGTGCTGTTTGCTTTCTATTCACCCATAAAATGCTGTCGTCTAAGCCACTGTAGTTTCCCTTCTCCTGGAACTTTGGTTCGTGTGGTGATTCTTATGAATAAATAGTCCGCTTGTTTGAATGATACACTTTATTGAACATAAAATTGAATATATTTGTAATGTAATATTGGATGTAAAAATAATTACAACCGACCTCACGCGTCACAGTTGGAGGAACGTTTCCCCCTTCTCCCTTAATTTTTATTTTTACCCCTGAGGTGAGTGAGCGACACACCCTCTGCGAAGATGTCTGAACACTACAACAACTATATCTGGAAGAAACGGTGAAGAATTTAGACAAGCATAGGTAACAGTTGTGCTGCCTGGGAGATACATTTGTACATGCTGGCGACTTTCTAGTACAAATCACTGATGACTTTTTACTGTCAATCACAGGCGGCGACAGTTTTTTCATTCACTGGTGATGAATTTTTACTACTAATCATTGGTGACGACATTTAGCTATTAATCACTGGGGACGACTTTTTACTGTTAATTATCGGCGATGACCTTTTAATATGAATCATTGGTGAGGACTACATACCATTCATGTCTGATGGTGACTTTCTGTTTTTAGCTACAGGCGCCAAATTATAATTATCACGATGTTAAGAAGTTGATATTATACAATCTAGATTATGATTTTTAGCAATCATCAAGGCTGAGTAGAAGATAACTACTAATCATGTGTGACAACAAATTATATTTATGATATACGATGGAAAATCAAACATTCGCTATGATGAAATGTCTGAAGCATTCTTTACAGATGACTGCCAAATACCATCCAATGGTTGTTTCGTAACAATTAATGTACATATATCTGGCAGGGAATGATAAAATATGTAAAATATCCTATAGTTTCAATTATGATAGGGAATAAATGACATAGCTCTACCACTGTGCAAGCAGCTCAGTTAGGTATAAATTATTACTAATCCTCTTTATTGAATCTGATGTGCTATATTCGAAAATAAAGAAAAGTCAGAGAACCAACATATAAGTTTTTACTTGAAATGAGCAAATTAAAGTATTTCATTAGTCTGAAGTTGAGGTTTTATAATAAATTAAGAAAATTATCATATTTTCATAGAATAACATTTTACAGTTTTATATAATTTTTACAATTATTCTTAATACCAAAGTTTCTTATATGATTATATGTTTTCGAAAAATGTTTAGAAATCAATACGATTTTCAATATCAGATTTAATCAATTATTTTTCCGATAGGAAATCATTTTTGTAATTTGTTTTGCTGAAAAAAACTTGAATATGATAGAAAATCATATATTTTTTAAAGTAACTGCAAATTAAAAAAAAAAAAAAAAAAGAAAAAAATACCCGATAAAATTTTCTGTTTTCAGCTGTATTCTTTCGCTGTGCCGTGGTTTGTTTTTTTACTATCCTTTTTTTATTTTTTGGTCATTTGAGAAACATTCAAAAATGGGAAGAGTTTCTCCAGACAACGCAACTTCAGGCAAATGAAAATATTTTACACTTTCAAACAAACAATAATAAACAGAATCATTGAATTTTTTCCAAGCATTCCATCATGAACATTATTGTATTGATAGTGATACTATTATATATTCTTAAATATTGTTCATGATTTTGGAGTATAGGTAGAATATTAGCTGCATAATTTAAACATTTACTGATGTTAGAAACTTCAGATTTTGTAAGTTTAAAAAATTTTTAAATTTTAATTATTGTATTTAATTATAATGTATTCTAAATATGAAGAAGTAATTTGTAGCATTGATTTTTTTTGAGGGAATAAGAAATCTTTACAGCCGATTCAATAGTGTATTCCAAAACCTGGAAAGTAATATTCTAGAAATGACATACGATTAAAAACAGCAATGACTGCACATATATAACATGCTTTTACTTTCATTTAATAACAAAAGTGTAACAAACTTATTTACTTTGTTCATCAGTATTTGAGCCGGAAAAACAACAACAATCATTGCTCATTAGCGTTAAAAGATCCTTTATGATCCACGGAAGTAATTACTAAATATTAGCAATATTTGTCTTAAACTCTGTCTAATTAAGTGACGATTATTCAGGACTTTGAGTGGGCGTTTATAAATAATGCATGAGAAAGAGCGTTTTATCAGCACTGTAATGAGCAAAGTCTAGAATTGTAGATTCCTTTTACAAGTGTTGCTAAAACATAGTGCTCTTAGTTATGAAAATAAAAAAATTATTGTTATCTAAAAGTGAACTTAGGACTCGTTTGGCAGAGCCATTCTAAAAATGAAAAAAATAAAAAACGCATTTGGATTCCTACCACTTGGGAAAAGCAATCAATTTCGTTACCTTGCTTTGCTCCGATATCTAGCTAAGTTTATATTTGAGAGTTAGCTCGTAATAACAGCATTATAATGAAATACTGAATTCATTTATTGTCCTTACACTTTCAGGAAACAGAATACTTTTCAAATCTCAGTATTTGTTAGGTTTGCCTGAATCATTTACGATCCTAAATGAATTTTATTTGGATATTTATATAAGAGTATTCAACACTTATTGTGCTAAATTACGCGCTTAAAATTACAAATAAATAAAATCACATAAAAATTATTAAGTTATTTTATTTAACTAACGAGATAAAATAAATATATTTATAATTAATACTATGCAACTAAGTAATATAATTATTTTTTATTTTAAGCTACATAAATTGGAACAATTTAGATAAATAGAATAAGACATTTATTTATTATAACGGTCTCTGATGTCAAATGGCTGGGAGAGATCATAGCTGTGTGAGATTCATTTTTGGAATATTTTTGTTGAGTTTTAAAAAAGTAACTAGACAATTTTATAAATTATATGAAAAGTGAAAGACGGAAACAGAAAATTTACTGGAACAATCTTCTGCGATTTATAGCTTTTGGCGATGGGATGGATCCGAATACGTTTTAACTATTTTAAATTGTAGCTTTCCTTAAAGCTGCGCCAATTTACACGTTTACTTTATTCGTCTTATTTCGTCAGCACAAGCCGCCATTAATTTGGTTTGTGTTTATAAAAGATTTATGTTTATTTTAAGTAAACAAGGGCGTGCAGTGGAGCCGCTTTTATTGGTCCATTCTCAGTTATAGTATAATGTTATAAATATGGCTATAAAATACATAGACATGGCAATAAAAGCAAATATTCTAGTAGGGAGTACACTCGAGTGGCGTTATTGGTCATTTCTTCGGTTTGTTCCATTCTATAGCAGATGAATTATCTTGGTTTTCTTATCTAATGTCAACTTCGTGTAGAAATTCTTTTGCAGGATATTTGTTATTATGTTTCGAACTTATTGATTTAAGTGGGATTGTATATCGGAAGATATTCCGATGTGTATTTACATACACAATGGTTTCCTTTTTTAATTAACTTGTTCCTTAATTAAAGCATTGTTAATCGCAGAAAAATAAGATTGAAGGCTATGTTTTTTGTATAAGACTGAAAAATGATGGTAATCTAAAGCTTCCCCTGTCGGATTCTAACACTTCGTCATTAAATTTATTCTCAAGTATTTGTACTTTTCTAGTTGGTATAGGTTTCTAAATTCTTTATCAATTCCTAAAGCTGAGAGATCTGTTTCCAGGTATTACCGTTTTCCTTTCTAATGTCGTGTAGAAGGAACTTGTTCGATCAATTGACGTTTGCGTAGTATTGTGTAAATGATATATTTGTGTAAAAACTAATTTGAAATAAAAATTATGCACAAAATTTACGTTATTGTTGAAATTTCCTTGAAAATTTTAGAATTTTATTTTCCTAGTTATGAGTTATTCAAATTTTTTTGATACTTAAATGATTTTAACTGTTATTAATAGATCACATTTTCAGTTATTAACATTCGTTTGTTCTACGATGGACAACCCTCGGAGTAAAGAAACCGAACCGCAAACTCGATTTTGGGACTTACCTTGCGGCTAATATAGATTCAAGACTTAACCAAAGATTTGATATTTAATGTCTTTTTTATGTTTCCAGTGTAAGCCATTGTGATGTTTGCTTCCTATTTTCTTCACTAATCCATTTTTTTCCCTTCCGTTTCTTAAATCATCTTTACGTTTTCTTTCTCATAATGTTAACATAAAACATATGGATATTTTTATTCATGTTTTTGAAAATGTGAAACTGTAATTAAAACCAGTTGATTCTTAAAATAACTTATTTTTACTGAAATTATACACTCAAGTAATTTTAAATGCCTCCCTAATTTTTAATCCATGGTAACAATAATTATCAATCATAATTTTTTGAATAAAAAAATAGTACAATTCCTTTATACGCCTGTAATAACCTTCGTAACGCGAAAGAAAAAAAAATCGCGCAATTACTTTCATAAATATCTCCGTTGTGTATTGTATAAAAAGACGTACATTTTTAGAAACTACAAAAAAAGTGGTGCAAATATTTTATTTAAATTTTATAAACTAAGTAATGTTATCAGTTAATGACAAAACTTATTTAAATGCCAAAATTTATCTCTAGGGGAAATTGCTTAGCTATCATTCGATGATCGATTGCTTTAGTATAACGGAACAGTATCAATATATATATATATATATATATATATATATATATATATATATATATATATATATATTACTTTGTTTACATAAGTGCCTTATCAAATTGCTGAATAGATGGTTATAGATAATTCTCTTTTGGTGGGATTGATTAAAATCAGGAAAAGAAAAGCTTAAGTATATTTTGAGGTTATTTTTACAGATGTTTTAATATATTTCACACAAACATCTTCTTCGAGGTTTTCATAATGTGGATATGTTAATCAACAAATAACTATGCATTTTTATTTAGAAGTGAAAATCTAATTTTCTTTTACCTGCATGCGTTAAAAAATTGCATGATAATTGAATGAAATAAATATATTATTTAATGTTAGAGATGAAAAGATTTTCCAATTTTTATAAGGTTTTAAAATTGAAAATATTTAATTTCTAATACAGAAATTGAAAAAATATATGAATTGGTATTTGTTACATGTTCTGCGATACTTGATAGCGAGTCAAACAATTCCATATTATTACAATTCACAGTATTACTTTATATAATCTTTTATGATAATTTGTACATCCATATCGATGAAACAAATGCAATGCTTAAAAAGCATTTCATTAATACGAACTCTAATCCAAAATTGATTAAATAAATTTACATTGGATTTACATACATATTAAATTTCAATTGGAATTTTGAATTTCTATCTACCAGTTAGGTAAGACTTCCTGTTAGTTTGCTACTTGCCTATTCATAGTGCTTATTTACAAATGCATTAAATTTTTTTTAGAACTTGTTATCTTTGGTTGTATTTATTTGTGTTGCTTTTCATTTTCCGACATTAAGAAGTAATTCAAGTGAAAGAATGTAGTATGAACTATGCATACGTTAATTAGTATATTAATTACACTACTCAACTTTGAAATAAATGTAATTTTCATATCATCTCTTCTCTTGGATTCAAATCGTAATGATTCTTCAAAATGGTAGTAAATCATTTCTTTTCTTATGAAGCTGTTTTTGATTTTGGTAGAGCACATGTCATGATTATCAGAATATTTCAATATATTTTTGTGAACATATTTTCCTTTTCTTTTAATAAATATTATCTAACTAATTAAAATCACTGTTTCCATTTTTATAGTACGATAAGCATTTATTTAAATAATAACATATGGTAAATGATTTTTTTGTCATTAATAACATTTTTAGCATTTCATGATTTTTTTTACCTCTTATCAAATGACTTTATGAATTAGTTTGCAAATCATTAAGTTGATTAAAGTATGTTATATATCGTTTATGTCTCTTGTTACTCAAATCAGTTTTTTCCTCAATAAACCCAGTAGTAAAGAAAACCCGTTAGAGCTGGTTTAGGGGAAAATAGTTTTCAAAAGGTTCATCCCTTTTCAATTTTTTTTTTTTTTTTTTTTTAAGTGGTTGTAAAATAAAGGTGAGGGTGGAAAGTGAAATATTAGATCATTTTCAGCTTTTACAGTCTATGGTGGAGAAATGGTTTTACATATGGTCTGTTGGATAATAAAAGAACTTCTACCTTATTTGTCATTTAAATTTTACGTGTTCTGACAAAAGCAGTCTGATATAAGACTACATACACATAAATTTAAAAGAATTACTTTCTCATTAATTATTTTAAATGTTATAAGGAAGTTTTCTAGCAAAATGTATGATTGTATCAGAAAAAGTTTTAAGAATATCATAAGAATGTTATGTGCATTCTTATTTGATTTTTCAATTAATTATAAATGTAGAAATTAAACAAGCAGTTTTAAAAGGAATCGAATCTTAAAAAGGTACAAAAATATATTATGCAACATTGAAATTTTATTATTGAACAATTCTGTTAACTTCATAATCAGTATGTTAATATTAAATGAAAAAAAAACTCATTATTTTCAGACATAATGAGATTTACAAAGCATAAATCACAAAACTAATTAAACAATTCTCATAGTGCAAAACAATACATTAAGTGTGAAAAGCAAGTCAATTAAATATTTCTTTGTGAAATTTATAACAGACTGTGAAACATTTCTTGATTTTTAAAAATATTGCAACCCAATATGAAAATATAATCACAACTTTGATTTATAATCACACAGTATTGCTTAGAGATTCTTAATATACACAAAGTTATAAAATTAAGTAAAAAGAAAAGCAATTACATTTCGATGTTACCAATCACAATGCCATTAAACTTATAATCGCTTAATAACAAAGGAATATCAGCTTAATATTTCATTACATTAATTCCAGTTGAATTTAAACATAAATTTTGAATGATTTACAAGTGAAACAGCCAATGAAAAGTATGTGTGATGATATTATATTCCTAATGTAAAATGAGTTCAAGTTAAAATCCTCCTGCATAGAAGTCAATATAAAAATGGAATTTCCCTATTCTCGAAATGTAGATACAAGTCATCTTAAATATTATTAAAATGTGCTCCAAACCTGCATATAAATACAAAACTTTAGAATATTCGTTCACGCCTCTCCTCATATCAATATATTTCCTTTCCATGCAATAAAATCTTGAACATCTCTCGTACCATTACTTCCATATATGTAATAATATATAATACCAGCTGATTAATAGAACTACATAAAAATCATTTAGGCAAATTCCTCCTAAAGCCTAAAGGGTCCTCTTAAGCAGTATATGCTATATAACATAGCTACTACAAATGAAACTTCTCCACATACACAAGTACCTCACCCAAATAAAACAATTTGAAGCCCGTATATTCACAGGGCAATATTTGATCAAGTGCTTGGATGTAAACATTTCTTCTATACATTTAGTTAAACAATATACGAATCAATAACCTCCTCCATACGCTTAAGAGCACTTTTGAATATAATTGACACTAAGCAGTATTTGGCTAAACCTCCCCAAAATAAGCATATTTCTTTAAAGATGTACGCACAATATTAGATTTTTTAGAAATATCACAGCCATTTCATTAATAAATCAAAACTGCAAGAATTCTACAAGATGACATGCACAAGACTACTATCCAAATTGCATATATTTATTCCACTCAAACATGGCAGCAAATATTTCAAAGAATTATCTTTTCAGAATAATATTTTATCAAATCTTCATCTAACTATGCATGCATTTAGTAAAGTGAAATACAAAGTCAGGAACATAACTGTACTTATATATGTATATTACATCTATATCTATATATAAGAACGCATCTGACCTAAAGTACTTAAATACCCTTGTTCCGACCCTGTGTGTGTATACTCAATGTTAGAATTTAATTTCTCTGTGCAAAATTTCATTTCTTTCTAGATGGCGCTAGCACAAAACAATCGTTCTTTGTCAGTCAAACAATAAAATTTATAAACAGCGGCTGTGTGTTGTTTCTATGTGCCAATATTTTGGTCTGTCAAGAGCTGGAGCATGAAACTAGTTTAAAATTATAAAACGAAATAAAAATCATAAAGGCGCAGCATTAAATAAATTAATTTCTCAGCCTATTCTTAAACATGAATCAGCAGCGGGTTTGAGGAAATTAATCAATACAACACACATCAATGTATTGATACATTAAAAATCCTGAAACAGCATGTTGAGCATTGGGATACAATTATTATTTTTCTTTTAAAGGGTAAACTTGATAATGAAACACTGAGAGTATGGCCGTTAGAACAATCAAACAAAAAAGTTTCTTCTTTCGTTGACCTCCAAACATTCATGTTGAATAATAGTGTGTGCTTTCGTCTTTGGTGAAGTGCCAAAAAGATTAAGTAGGTCAATTTGATGGGAAAACTATTGCTAGTCAAAAACAAAATAAATATTCTTTTCCATCCCTGATCGTTTCTAATTTATGTGTTAATCATCGAAATGATTCTCTTTCCCATTTATATAATTGTGGTAGTTTTTTAGATATTTCAGTCAAAGTAAAATGGAATGTAATTAAAAAACATCATTTATGCGCTAATTGTTTAATAGATAAACTCATCCTATTTTTAAATGTCGCGCAAGCACGTGCAAAATATGTTCGAATCCGCATTATATATTATTGTGTTTGAAAAATACATATACAGATGAACTTTCTACTATTAGTAGCAATAATGTAGTTGTACCTGTAACAAAAACAGTTTTATTGCCAACAGTAATTGTTAATGTTAAGGACATTACTGGTACATTACATAAATGCAGATTTTTTTTCGATTCAGCCAGACAAGAATCATTTATTCCGGAAAGTTGCGTGAATTTATTGCAACTTAAACGTAATAGAGTTAACATAAATGTTGATAGGCTTAGTTCTCGAAATTTCGGTAAGGTCTCAAGTTCGGTATCATTGCAAATATCATCTCTATTTTACAAAAACACACATATCACTGTAGATGCATTAATTATACCCAAAATCACTTGTGACCTTCCAAAATTTATGCTTCAGCATTAAAGAAATACAACTGGCCGATATTAATTGCTTGCAGCCTGATCCAATAGACATTTTCATGGGTGCAAATGTGTTTGGAGAAATCATGCTGAATAAAAACATTACTATTCATGGACATTCGTTAACTGCACTAGAAAAAATTTTCGGATTGGTTGTATTTGAAAAAATAAACAATATCTTAAAAACAATAATTAAAAATCACGCTAGTTGTACCACAATCGAGTATCAACTTAATAAAGTTTGGCAGCTAGAAGAAGTTTCTGAAACAAAACCTTATTCAAAGGAGGAAATCGCATGTGAAAATCACTTCGAAAAACATTCTCTCTCTCTCTCTTTCGTGGTTCTACAGGCAAATTCACTGTCAAATTTCCATTAAATGACTCAAACAATAAACTAGGATCATCTAGAGACATATTGCATTGCGCCGTCTTCAACAAATTGAACATCGCTTTTCTAAAAATTAATCTCTACTTGAACAATATCACAAATTCATGGACGACTACATAAAACTAGGACACATAGAATTAGTACCTGAAAATATGAAGTTAATTTAAAACATTTGTGTTTTGAAGAGATTCGATCAGCTTCTTCAGTCTAGTAATACTTTTATTTTAATGATGGAGATTAGATTTTTTTATCATTTGCTGAGTTCTTAAACAGGTGAGGTATTTTTTCAGGTTATTCATTAAAGAATAATTGGCTGTATGAAAAGAAAAAAATTATTCCTGTGTGGTAGGTGAAATCTTGTAAGTCATTACTTTAAATGGCTCACTTGTAGCTTGATATGATTTGTTTATTGTGATGCAGTGAGTGCTTCATGTAAAAACAAGAGCAGATTTAAAATATTTTAATGTAGTATAAAAAAAAAGTGCTCAATCAGTTCGCTGCTTGAATCAATAGTCTGTTTTCTGTGCAGGAAACGCAGCAGTGAGTGCTAGCCGCGCAGAGAAATTGAAGACAAAGAAAGCTTGCTTTATTACCTTTTTAAAAAGATTTCTATCAAAAAAGTTATATTGATTATTAATACTTTTTTTAAATCCAGTGCAAAATATCAATTTAATGTCATGGCCTACCATCTAAAATGATGTGAGTGCAATTTTCTATTTTATTGATGAGAATTCTGTAAAAAATTTGTATTAGTGAAATAAGTTATGTATGCACAATTATATTAAAGATGATTAACATAACATTTAACAGGAGTTTATAATATAAACACAAAATTTTGAAAGTATGTTAGGATTTACAATAGCTGAAAACTCATTTTTTATGGTTATAGAAGTCAGAAATACAAATGTTGTTTTTTGTTTAATTTGTAATTAAATGATTAGAATACTAATGTTTGGTTAATGAGTTAGATATTTATCTTGAACTATATATTTGCAAGTTTGAAATCCACACTGTAAAAAAAACGGAAGAAATACAGTAAAAATCACTTTTATTTAAATAGCTGTCATAGGAACACTAATGATTGCAATAAATTTTACTGTAAAATTCAGCCACAGAAAATCGTTTGCTATTGGGGCATGTGAATTGAGTTGGCGGGATAAAAGTTTCTTTTGTTCCTGTGACAAATGAATCAAATTAATTTCACCATTTATTTGCCCTTGTTTTCGCTTAGAAATTCAACTAAAGGAACAATTATTCTCAAAATATCACCAAAGGGTGATATTTTGAATGGTGAGGATAATATAATGAAATTGAGGTATAAATATCACCAAATATAAGGTATAACATCACCAAATATTTTATCACTAAATATAAGGTAACGTATGCTTTTCATATTGTTTATTATACAAGTTGTTAGCAAACTTTGATGTATATCGATTCTTATAAATTTGACTGAAATTTTCAAAAAATTCTAAGCTGAATTTACGAATGATCATATTCACTAGTATTAATTCAGTGTCAATATTTTTTTATTTACTTTTTATTAGTATTTAAAATATTTCATAATAATTTGGTAACACAATTGATTAGTATTTTAATTATCAAATTTTTGACGAAATTAAAGTTGTATTCAAGTGCTTTCATTGATATAAAATTGATTAGCATTATTTCTTTCGAAATTAAAATGGAATAATCGTCTATTGTTATATTCTTTTAGATACATATTATTAAATATATTAACGGAATTTCTATCTTATTTCGTTGTTGAAAATTTCTGATTTTTCTTTCATTGTAAAATTATATAATTTATTGTATATTAATTAAATATAGCATAATTTTTATATTTATAAATAATTTTTTGATTAGAATTTTATTAAAAAATGTTTATTTTTTTACGCAGATCGTTAAATTGCATTCTAATTATGATCATTAAATCAATTCCATTTTGTAACATGCATTAAAATAATCATATTTTAGGCATAAATGTTTGTAAATTCTTTCAATAAACTATTATAAATAATGATATATATTTAAATAAATGGTCTTGTGTTTAGAATTTGCATGAAATGTAAAAATGCATTTCAATGAAAAATGTAATGCTTTTTTAAAATATCTATTTTTTATAATCATTATTTTATAGCAAATACATAAGAAATATATTCCTTTTTTAAATACATATTAGGAATTATTAATCGAATTGAAGTAATTTATTTAGAAAATGTAAAGATTATTTTATAACCATGATTAATTTCTTAAATTTATATTATTTATTGGAACATTCATTAAAAGTCTATTTTAGAAATCTTGTTGGTTGTTTGATATTTATAAAACAAAATTTCAGGCAACATTTTTTTTTTTTGTAAAAAATTACATTATTACTGCAAATTTTACTTTATTTTATTAAAAAATTTAAATTTTTTTTATGCTATTTATGATTTATTTACATGTCAGTGAAGGAATCTGAAATTCATAGAAAGAAAATCTAATTTAAAATTATAATTAAGAAACAAATTCATGAATGAAAACTTTGTAATTTGTTCTTGCATAAAATAATTAAAATATATTGTGCTCAAGATTTTCCTAATACTACTGTGCACATTAAATACTACCTTCCAATACAGTCACATTTTTTTTAAAAAAATTTTTCTTTAAATATATCTATGTTTTGGGGAAATAAGAATTTATGAAGAAAGTGTTTGATTTGTAAAGGAAGTTTTAAAAATAGAGCAATCACAAATAACTTTTAGTAGTAAGACTATTCAGACTAAAGCCTCTTCATATCAACTTCAGCCATATTTGAAAGCTGGAATTAAGAGAGTTTTTATAAGCACGTGTATTTTTAAAAGTTTTCTATTTTTCCTTCATTGTGATGTCCGACAAGAAGCCAAAATGGAGTGTGTTTTTTGATGTTATGAATGAAGAGGTTGTAAAATTAATATGAGACTTTTTCATTTCAAAGAAAAGATATTAACACACCTGGTGATATCTCCACATTAAAAGAAAGATGGCCTTGCTTATTTTTAAGCAAAGCATTTTGGACCATTTTAAGTGCTTAACTGCTCTAGATTTAAATGAAAGACTTAAGTTTGCATCAGCTAACAAAATAAAAAGAATTGTCAATTTCTTTAAAACTTCTCCTCCTGGAGGTTGTAAAATACGATCTTTAACCATCGAAGAATTGGATGAAAAAGAGGATGCCGGAGCGTGTATTGTTCTCCTATCTGCATATTTTGGAGAAGATTTGAAAAAATGTTTAGAAATATTTCAATAAAGTATTCTAAACTTTATTTTAAGAAATTACTGCTTAGTAAATTATAAATAAGAAATTCAGAAATAAATATAAAATTAATCAAATAAATTAATTAGGAATTTGTTTATTGGTTTTAGATTTCCACATCTTCTCTCAGCAGCAGTAGATATTATAGACTTACCTTGCACACCATGTTTATTAATTAGTGGTATGGATTATTTATATATTTCATAAGGTTTGAAATGTTTTAACTCAAAATCAAAAATTTCTTGTTACATTCATTGACCTCTTCAAATACTGTTTGCTCTGCTAACATTCTATTTAAAATAAATCATATGAATATATAAAATTCTAAGAAAATATAAATAAATTATTTTAACTAAATATATTTTTTTTGATACATTTCCTATTTTATTCCCCTTTATTTATCTCTAAGTACGTATATAATGACGTAAATATGCAGACTTAATGAACAGCATTTTTTTTATATATTTCCTTATTTTGCACTATTTCATGTAATTTCTTATTGAAATTAAAGTTTTCTTAGAGGGAAATACAACTTTGATTTCACTCTAAGACAACTTAGATTTCACTTTTGAGGTAACTATTTACGAGTTAAAAGAATTCAGTTTTAAACAAATGTTTTATAAAATGTTATTTCATAAATTATTGTTACTTTGACACACATTATAGCATTTTAATTTTTCTGTTTATTTTCGATGGAAATATTTTTTAAATTGTGTATGTGAAAGAAATATTTCCATATTCTCTACAAAATTAAATTTTTTAACTTGAAATCAGCTTTTGTAAGTTATCTTTAAAATGTAAGCATGAAGTTCATGTTTCGTATTTTATTTCTAAAAATTTGTAATTCACAGTTCCCATTGGAATTGTTATGATTTGCTTCTCAGAGGAAATAATTTTCGATAACATAAATAAATCCTTATAAAAAAATTCTATACTCTCTTTTAATTAAATCAATTACAAATTAGTTTTTCGAGATAAAAAAAACATCAGTTAAGATGAATTAATTGAAGTAAAGATTTTATCACCTTCATAAGAAGTGAGACCTTCATTACCAAAAATTCTTATCGTGAAATTGCTAAAATCCTTTGAAATAATTTTTATCACAAAATGATTGTGATTGCATGAATGTAACAACCACTTGATAACTATTAAAAGAAATATATTTAAGGAAATTCAATCAACGATATAAAACAATAAAAAGTTCTTTATTGTTTTATATTTTATTGAACTATTAAACAACTTTTACTCTGAAATATTCAGCTCTTGAAATTTCAAATTAGTTGTTTATGTGTCTGATTTCTATTTCTTGTTTTTCAGGTAATTGTTCACTTTAATCCTTCGTGGGAACGAAATCTAAAAAAAATGTCAAGGATGGAATTCAAGCACGTGATTTTGTCACTTTTAAATAATTTATCCATCTTTAAATAGCTATAATTATTAAAATGTAAATAAAAAAATTCTTCACAATTATTTGTGGAGTGCACACCGCATGTCGAGACTTGAAAAGTGCCACTCCACCGGGATGCCTGTTTAGACATGAAAGGGATGAAATGCGACTTGCGCTGTGATTTCAGTACACATTTGTATAGTAAATACGAATGCCAAGAACAAAACGTTACTCATTTTTTCCTGGGAATTTGAACATAAAAGTGTGACTGGGAGGGAATAATCGATGTCAGTGTTTGCAGTGCCGGAAAAGTAAGTATCTGCCTATTTGTTATACATACTTTTATTGCATATTGAAATAAACGCTTATAATTTTGTATATTTTAATTTAATTTTGCATATTTCAAGTATTATTTTAATAAATAGGATACAAAAAAAAAAAAAAGAAAATATGTTACTTTTTTTTCTACTTAACATCTCCAATTTAGGGTGATATTGTTTAGGAATTTTGGGAACATTGTAGAAATGTAGCAGCAGGGGGTCTACCGAAAATAGTAAAACTTTGAAAGTGGTTGACGAGAAAAAAAAGTTTGGGAACCCATGCTCTAGAATAAAACATGAACATGCTATTTTACAATATAAAAAAAATTCCCTGGGTTTTTTTTTTTTTTTTTTTTTTTTTTTTTTTTTTTTTAAATTAATGTTTCCTTTGAATTTTATCACTGTAAAATTTCATTTCAGACGGTATTGTGTATAACCACTTTAATCATTATTGAAATTATTATTTTTAGTAATATCTAAATTAAATAATTTTTGTTCAAGAAATTGGCTTTTTATTTCGCGTCAAGAAACAAATGATATTCAAACCACATTACAGCATTTTGTTGATTAAAAATTTTAATGCAGTTTTCACTATTTTTAAGTATATTTTTAAATATATAAAAAATATCTATTTTTTTATATAAATTTTAGTTTACGCATTAAAAATTTTGCCTTTTTTCAACATGAACAAGGAACACGCAATCAGCCCCAAAACATCATCGAACATCACGCATTCCGAGGGGGAGGCATTATGGTATGGTTAGGGATTTCATTAGGATACCGCATCGACCTGCACATCTTTAAACGTGATTCTGTGACGGCTGTCCAATATCGTGATGAAGTCCTAGAACCCATTGTGCGCTGCAGAAATTGGCCCTACTTTTTTTTAAATGGACGATAACGCACGTCCCCATCGTCGATGACTACCTGGAGAGTGAATGGATTGCGCGTATGGCATGGTCAGCGTATTCGCCCGACCTTAATCCCATTGAAAATCTTTGGGATGCTCTAGCCCAAGGATAGACAAACTTTTTCAGTCGCGGGCCCAGAAAAAAAAATAATTGTGGAGAGCCAAGATAAATTTTCTAAATTTTTTAAAACAATATGCAAGTTTTACAATTTAATTATGTTAATAAGATGAGGGAAATAGCGATTTCTCTTGCAAAAGTTCCTTATATTGAGGTTTGAAGTGAGATATACTGTGATTCTAAGGAACGATGCTAAATACTTATCTGTCAGTCTACTTCTGAATTTTTAAGGTCCATAGTTGAAAACACTTGTTCACTTATATAAGATGAAGCAAACATAGCACTGATTTTCTGTGCTGACAGGAGCTTAAAATGTGCTGTCTACTACGTGTGAGGTATAATTCACCTGTATTGGATTCACATATGTCTGTTCCCTGAGAAAGAGATAATGCTTGTTACAGCTATAACTAACAAAGAATTTCCGCTTTTAACACTTTAACGATTACAATGTCTCTGCTTGATATTTCTATCAATTTATGTTTTGTAGAACAAAAAATAGAGAAAGTAGAAAAGTCACTAGACCGTTGGAAAAAAAAAGAAAGAAAATAAATAAAATTTAAACAAAATAGAAAAGGAAATGGATATACAATATATAAATTATATATATATTTGCTTGATATCTGTTGGAGCGACAAATTAAAATTCTATCCGTGGGCAGATAAAACTTTAAGACGGGCCGTACTTTGCCCATCCCTGCTCTAGGCCGTGCTGTATCTTCACGTTTCCCACCTCCACCCATACTTATTGAGCTGCTCTACAAGAAGAATGGCTATTGCTTAATTCTACGGTGGTTGACCTCCTAATTGAAAGCATGGTCACAAGGTGTAAACTTTGTATACAGATGAGGGGGAATCACATACCCTATTAATGTCCTCTTTTTCGTTTTATGCTGTTTATTTACACTTTATACATAACTCTCTTTAAATCTCCAATATGTCATTATCTGATAATTTACATAAATTTAATACTGTTTTCATTTTTGTTTATAATTATTGATTTTATTTTATGATTAAATATATATACCACTTTCCTGCCGAATTTTGTGTCAATCAAAACAGTATTTTTTTATTTATTTTTTTTTATACATTTTACATCTTTGTGCTTAATTTTTGGAAGTGAGTGTATTTTATCTATCATGTATACTTTAAATGTCATTAATAAACATAAATTTTCTCTATCAATATTACTGTATTAATATGCCTCTATATTTTTTAAGTAAAATTAAATATTATTTACAATTTAAAAATGACATAACCTAAAATCAAAATAATTTAATGTTATTCGTCACGAAAAATAATTTTTATTTGATTTTCAGTTTTATTGACAATGAAGGTTCAAAAAGCCGACATGTTTTATATAGGATTTTACGTAAAATGTTTCTTCCTAATATTTTTCAATTAATTATTTCACAGTATAAAGAAAGAAGCTATTTTTACCTGGAAAGAAATAATTTAAGAATACGGAAAATCATGTTATTATTCTACAAACTTGTTTAAAATATTTATGATTAAGCCGGCCGATGCCTGGAGTAAGCAGTTGGTCCCGGACTAGGATCCCGGTTCTACCGTGAATGTTCCTTATTCCTCACTATGTCCATTGTGTCATTCCAGCGGCCCTCTGGTGACGGTCCAGTCGAGGACCGGGACACAGAGGGACTAGCATAGGAATCGACAGCAGTGCATGCAGTATAGGAATTGACGGTAAGGTACCAAACAAATCTTTCACAAGGGTTGATTGCCAAATCACTGAGTGGGTGCCGGCGATACTTCTCGCCTCCCCAAGGTATGATTCTGTCGCTCCGAAGCAGGTGGCGCCTGCGGAGTGTTTAGCATCTTGTCTTGTCGAGTGCTAGGTTTGTTGTTGTTAATAATGACGTTTGGATAAGCCAAGCTCGCTATGCTTTGGCTATGCGAATTTAAGTAAATTAGGAGTGTCTTTCGTTTCATCAGAGCACCATGAAGGTGAAAGTACGACTTTTGCTCTTCAAATCCTCCGACAGATCTACTCCCTCAATTTTGACATTGAGTTGAAGGGGGAGTCAATTTCTCCAGACCATTGCACCCATGGTAACTGCTCAACGATCGACCACAGGACTTTCGATTCCACAGATTTAACGAGCACGTATATCGCATGTTACTCGGTGGGTCTTTGGCGGCATTGGGAATCGAACCTCACCCTTCTGGATGGAAGGCCGACACCCTAACCACAGCTCCATGCTAATATAAGTTAATAGAAGCCTTGACTTCTGGCAACTCTATCCCCTTCTGTTCTTTCTGCTTAGAGGATAAATGAATGTGGCACACCCTATAAGCGGGTTGGTGGTAATGTGATGTGGGTAGTGCTTCTCCACTCCGTGATTTTGCCCACAGGTGCCCACGCATAAAAGAGTAGCCTTATTGTGGCGAAGGTTTGCCGCCATTTAGGAAAAAAAAATGTATGATTAAATTATCAAAAATCAGAAATGATTGGTTATTATAAATCTGTTTTGAAAAATATACAATGAAAAGCATAGTTTCAAAATAATTCATAATAAAAAAAATTCATATTTCAAGACTCTTATGAAAAATTTAAAAATAAAAAATTTGTTGTAAATTTATTAAGAATATAGATATATATATATATATCTATATATATATATATATATATATATATATAGATATATATATATAGATATATATTGCTGAGATATTGACTGAGAATGCATCCATGAGAAATATCATAAGATTGATTGACAAACCATAAGATATTAATTTTATAACTCTTTTTATTTAAGTTTATATATAAATTGTAATCCTTGATAATATTTTAATTTCATGGAAATTTAAAGAAATATTCAGTAATATTATTTGTGCGTTGCTTATTTATAACATTATTTGCGTTGAAATTACATTCAGTTAATATTAATAAATTGCTTACTTTGAAAAGAAATATTGTTTTTAGTTTCAATCCAAATTCAGTGCCTTTTAGTTGTTTGTATGTGAAACGGTATGTTGTCCAATATTAATGTTAATGAAATAACCTAATTAGAGTTTTTAAAATCAAAAGCTGATTAATTTGTCATAACGGTTTTCTACTTTTGAAAATAAAAAACATTTTGCATACAGTGCATAAAGGGACCAGGAAATGTAGTGGATTCCGAAACACTGCAAACACTCTTGTTCGGGGTAGGATTCGAACTGCAGATCACATAATGTTAACCATTCGGCTACCAGCTTCGTATATTAAGCTGCTGGAGAATAATTATAATCTAGAAAACTATATTTTCCGACGACATATTCTTGTGGATATAGTTCCTTGATTAAAAGAGGAGAATTTAGCTCTATATTCTTTCTGTTTCAGCAATATATCATTTTTATTTTAAATTAGTTTAGGAATAGAGATTTTGAGTTTTGAAACGAATTTAAATTGTCCTTCCTTTAATGAGAATTTTCGTCTGAAACGTCTGAATATTTGATTTTAAGTCAGTTTTCAATAATTATTCAAACGCTGGTAAGCAATTTTGAGTAACAATGCAAGAAAATCAGTTTAAAATTTCTTTCAAATATTTCAATGATGATTTAGAGTTTTCTCCATGTTTTTCAATTATAAACGTAATTTTTCTTAGAATTCAAATTAGAATTTTCGATAAACGTGCCTAGTATTTAAGAATATTCTGCAAAAATCAAAACTGTAATACTTGCCTTAAAAAAAAAATCCAGGCTGTTGATTATTAAGCACAATGTGTATTTTAATGGGAACTTGTGTTTTCAAGTGCATTCTAAACTACTGAAAGCTCAAGGTAACTTTAAACAATTGAATAGATGGTCAAGAAGTTTATTCAAACATTCAGGCTCACTTGGGAAAATTTGAATTAGAGATGAGATCCTCAAACGGAACGGCTGGTTTTGTGGTAGAGCAGACCTCACATCAGACGAAAAGTCCCGGTCTAGATTCCAGTTACTGTGCCACATGGATTTTGCCATCTGAATGCATGTCTGTCGAGCGGTGGCCTGCTTGGTTGGTTAGGGAGTCGTTCTCATGATCGGAAAGTAGTGAGTTCAAATCTCGGATTAACCGAAGATCCGCCGTTTTCGCTCATGGCAATTGGGGCTTGTTAAAAGTGGGCGTGGTCGCAATATCCTTCGAGTGAAATAATACCTCTGCAAGTGGCAGACACTCAAGTGTTGGGGTCAAACTCAAAAAGACTCCACCCGGCTGCTTCTATCTAACTGGTAGACCGAACCTGCAGGGCTTGATAGAGGAAAGCATGCTGCTGCAACAATAACATCTATCGTCATTTAATCTTGGCTTGAAGTGCTTGGCTGCGTTTTCTCTTGGAAATAGTCAGACGGAAAAGTATTGCAAGGGACCAAGTTTTCACAAATATTTTCGACTATTTAAAAAAAATGCTACATAGGTCTATTAAGCTGAAAAACTAGTTTTGTTTAGAAAAGTAGAGAAAGGTTTTATTCACTTCTGTGTGATCACAATAATTAAAATTACAAACATTTTCGTGCCGGTGGTACAACAGTCGTACCACGAAAGGAAGTGACTCAGAAGACAGCGAAGAAAGCCAGAACATTCTCTTGGGACGTCATCAGGCGGTGGCTGAAATCAACTGCGTTCGTTCTCGAATAAAATATTAAGAAGGAACTGATTTTATGTTCTTTATAATTCTGATATTATATTATTCCCACGAAGAATATTAAAAAATTAATAGCAGCTATATGAAAAAATTTATTTTATAAATTGTAACAATTGTAAGTATAACTTAAACAATTGTGAATAACAAACTTTCTACTCATATTAAGATCAAGTCTAGGAAATTTTATTCATTATTGGAATTTATATTTTCTTTGGTCTACTTTTAAAGGAAACATGTATCTGCTTTGCTTATTAATATACCAAATCAACATAAAATTATTTTATGCAATTTATGCAATATATATATATATGTGTGTGTGTAATTATTAATAATTCCTGTGCATTTTTTTAAAATCCGAGTGCTATGTTTTATTCTAAAATAATTATTAGCAACATAATCTATTATGAATTAAATATATTTCTTTAAAATCTTTTAAATGGAAACACGTGATTAATTTATTGGCAAAATATACTCTATATGTATGATAGATGTACGGCATTTAATGGGTGATAACCATTTTGTATAATTAAAGTGAAAATGACAAATAACAAAGTAGAAAATAATTTATTATAGTTATACTTTTTTTTACATTTCTTCTAAAAACAATACACACATTTCATTTGAAAAAAAAAGAAAAAGAAAAAAAAAAAGAACATTATTTTGCATATTAGAACACAAGTAAATTATTAATATCTTTTAGAACAAAATTAAATTATGTACATAATTATTACATTTTGATTTCATTTATTTTGATGCATTCTTAACAATGGATAAAAATAAACTTCTTGAATATACTTAAATTTATTTTTGAAATTACTTTAGTTTTAAAAGGAAATAAATGTATTGGATACAATTTCTGATACAAATTACATTAAAATATTTTTTTTTTTCAGAATAAGGAAAAGTTTGAATTTTTCCTTTTTAGATTGAGCATTAATCACTAGAGTCATCATTTGTTTTTGCAATAATAGTTAAGAAATATATTTATACTTAATTTGTGGCTATGAAGAATTTTATTTCTTCAGCAACATGTCTATTTTCCTATTTTTCGAAAGGTAGGTAAACTTCAGATTCATTCAGAATCCTAATCACTAAAAATGTATATGCTCTATAATTAGAACAAGTGATAATCTGTCTGCATTTTATTTGCAGTATTTTCTGACAAACAAGATGAAATATTATCAGTTAAATCACACAAATCTGTTTCATAAATTTGATTTAATTTGCTTAATATTTTGTTTCTATATTTCTAATATCAATAACATTATTAATTTTCAATGGTAAAAGAATACTAACTCACTTTTTTTATTAGCACATTTTAAATTACACCATTTATAATCAGTTTTTCATGAATAACAACAGAAATACACTAATTTGGATGTGGATTACAGCCAATATTTAAAAACATAGAACTGCTTTTTCTTTCGACTACAGCCCAAAAATCCAGAATGTCTATTTTTGTCAAGCATTTCATCTTAATTTGCAAAATAGTATTTTTGCTTGTATTCCACACACGCAAGTCACTTTCTTTTTCCTTTCTTGAATATGTTCACATCTTTGCGATTTCATTGAGGGGGATCCTCGTGATGGCATATCACGACCCTCCTGTTACCACCACCTGTATCTCACCGAAAACTTCACTCGTTCTTAAAATATCACTTGCTTGGAAATGCAGTTCACACACACACCTAGAAGTAAAATTTCAATTAAGAAAGCTGATATACATGCAACAAAGAAATCTCACTTTTTCGTAACTAATAATAGATTGTTTTATTTGATATGATCCTTACTGAAATTAATTTCGAAATAGCTTAGAGTTTATCTATTATTACAGTTCTCTATTAACTCAAACATTTTATTATTATTAATAAATCAAAAAATAAATAAATATTTTATTTTTCTATGAAAATTTAAATTTGAACGATATGATTTTATATGTAACAAATTTATAAAACAATTCAATCGGATTTCACTTTTGATTTCATTTGAAGTTTTTCATTACTATTAATGTTATTGAAAAAGTTCAAAAACAAAATAACGAGATAAAAATCATGCAAACAAAACAATAAATGAAATTAATTTACTTACCCTGGAATGTTTGGTTACTTCCATATTTTCCCTGGGAATTGGACGCATCCATTATCGCTTTAAATCTTCATCATGGGGGGAATCGAAAGCGAAATACCTAAGGACGGGTATCATAAATGCATCTACGGGCAGTTACACTACACTTAAAAGGCATGTTCTTCATTATTATGTACAGGATAAAAATGTAACTTCGATTGCAACATCACAGTCATTTGGTCACGTGGTAGTCAGGTTTTCTGCTATCAGAAGGTACTGCGCTCTGGTACAGCAGCTGTACCATGGATTTTTTTCCTCTTTCTAGCGCTGAGCTTCTTCCTGCCCACATTTTGTGACTGATTTTTAATTAATTTATAGATCAAATTTTAGTGTAATGTTAAGTTATTCTTAGAATTATTTACGCAGGAAAAATAATTTTAAGAATTACTTAATATTCCAATTTAAAGATTTAGTAAAAAATCCATTGTTCTTTGTTGACATTTGTAATGTTAGTATACAATATAAACTGATAGATTTATAAAAGAAAGCTTTTGGTTTGATGAAACTTATTCAAATGTATACATTCGTTTTAATAAAACAAATTTTAATTTCGTTAAAATTTTAATTTTTTGCAATTAAAAATTTTCTTTTCATTCAACTTTAATGAAGTACTTTGTAGTTATTAAAGTGCTTCTGTGTTTTTGTTTCCTTTTTTTCGCGAAACACTTTCATTAAGAAACAAATCTCATTATATAACGAGAGAGGTTGTTGTCTTATCCTAGAGAACTAATTGTGATCTAGCTCTTCAAGGTAGAATTAACCTATTAGTTCTCGTTCAATACTAAACAATGAAAACTAAATGTCACGTTTTCCTTTTTTTTTTCTACAAATATGTATGCGGAAATAGAAGCTAGAGAATTTTCGGGGTTTCTCCCTGGTGAGGCATTTAAATGAACCAATTGTTTACGGACATATTTCAGGACGACCTCGTACTTTTCTGATCTCACAGCGAAAAGTGACCGAGTATAAGTGAATGTAGATAAAACTTGAAATAAAAGTATTTTCAGACATCCAGTGAGCTGCGATGCCTATTTACTTTAGAGTTGTCAGTTTATTTACTATGCAGATTTAACTTCTGATCAAAAATAAAATAGACTCAATTTGAAATTTTTAAAGATTCCTTTATACAAAGTTTAAAACATTAAAGATCAGAATTTGTATTTAGTAATTACATTAATATGTTTTCTTTTTTTCTATATAAGAATTTTACAGAAATATTTTCTGAGATTAATATGAGTATATTTTGTGTGTGGGGGATGCACTCTTTGAATGAACAATTTTCAAGGACCCAATAGTAGATAAATGAATAGAATTTTACACTTAATTGTATGACAAAAACAATTTTATAAGCAATGAAGCTGAATACATATCAACTCATAACATTCATTGCGTAAAATGTTGCATACCTAGTCACAAAATGGAAAATTCCAGCTTTTAAGGAGAATTCCAGCTTTTTTATCAAAAGAAGAAGATAAATTTTAATCTGATGTGGATATAGAAATTCCTTAAAAAACACATCAACAATAACATACAGATTATATTCATTTCCAATACACTTTCGATAATTTTCATGTATTCACTTAAAAATTATTTGTTCAAAATTTCTTTAGTTATACGTTTTTAATATCAGGTATGCTGCTTTTAGAAATGTTTATGAATTTATTCTATTATTTTATTGCGTATCGTTTTTTTCAGAGCCAATTACGTTTCGTTAGTTTAAAAAATCTGCTATTTTAAATATGTATTTTGAGGCTAAGAATGAATATAAATCAATGGAACTTATCATGTAATTATTTTAAACACAAAAGAAATATACCCCTTTTTCGAATGAAAATTTGCAAAAACTTAAGGAAATTAGACATGTTTCTCAGCAGAGGGCTCAAACCTTTGGATCAAGTGAGGACTGTACCACGGCTCTAAGTAAAGTTCAGGCTATATTGAAAAAAATCCATCATTGAAGCAAAACGTCACACATACAAAAGTTTTTTAGAAAAACTGGACTTCGGAAAATATTGTTTTAAAGCTCATAGGTTCTTGTCCCAAATGAGTAATCAAAAGAAGTGAGCCCATTAAAATCGGTACTAAAGGATTAACGTTTGATATTGAAATCTCATGTATTTTTTGTAAGCACTATGCTAAGTTAAGTAATTAAAGTCCTACAATCAATATTAGGAAGAGGCCAAAAACGGGTAACTGAAACCAAATTTTGAAAAACTTTTTTACTCTGATTTCAGTATGACTGAAAAAAAGGGAAGTGTATAAACTCCTAAAAGAGGTGAAAGTGAAGGCTCAGATGGAATCCTGCCTGCATTTATATATTAAATCTTGGAAGATCGGCAAAATCTACCTTACTAGTATTTACTATAAACTTATGTTTGAAAGTCGGCTTCCCAAGTGCCTGGAGGAAGGCAATGATTATTCCTATACTCAAACCTGCTGCAAATTTGGAGAATTACCGCCCGATCTCTCTTACCAATATAATGTGTAAACTTACTGCGAGGTTGATTGCGAATAGGCCACTCTTTGTGCTTGATAAAAAAGATACACTTTTGAAGAGACAGGCAGGTTTTCTTAGACATAGATCCATGACTGAAAATATAGTCCGCTCATCCCAAGAAATCAAAGACGGCTTTCAGAGAAAGCAAAATACCCTTGTTGTGTTTGTAGACTTTAAAAATGTCTTTAATAAGATTTTCAAAGCTAAATTACTCAAAAAACGTATTGAAATCGGCATAACTGGAAATCTCTATAAATGGATTAAGAGTTTTTTGATCAACGCCTTACAAGTGTTAAATATGGCCACAACGTGTCAAAATACTTGCAGATCAAACAGGGTTTACTTCAGGGTCCAGTGCTTAAACCCTATTCTATTTACTATTATGATAAATAACATAATAGACAATATCTCTAAATCTGTCCCTGGTGTAAGTGTCTTGCTGTTTGTGGATGACATGGGAATGAGTTCTGCTGGTTCTCATATAGCTGGTGTGGGATGTGCTCTACAAAGAGCTCTAAATGTTCTAAGCTCTTGGGCTGATGGGAATAATAATTGACTGATAAGACAACTTTTCAATTGTTCTAATTTACCACCAAGCATCAGGATATTCATTATAAAGGAAGAAACCTAGTAAGAACAAATGATACTATTTACTTGGGTATTCACTTAGATTCAAAATTGACTTGGAAGAAACAAATTGACGGTGGACACTTGATATTTAAGCTAATTAAACACTTGTCTGGCATCACATGGAGATCTACTAAAGATGTACTATGCACAGCATGTAAAAGTTATCTTTGTCCCAATGTTGAATATGGAAATGAGGTCTTAATTAATGCCTCAGATTCTAATAGACACAAACTTGATGTTTTCCAGAACAGCATGTTGCGTCTAATCATTGGAGGACCTAAAGAAACTCCTATAGTTGCTACGGAATTGCCTACCCAATTGGAACCCTTGGATGATAGATGTAAAAAAAATGTTATGATTATTATTGAAAGAATCTTAAGAAGAAAAAGAAATTTTCTACGAAATTACAGCCCATCGGTTGAGAGACTAAAAAATCCCATAGATTATTTCTTTCAATTATTAATGATCTCTATAACACTTATGATATCCTTACCCCAGATCGCCGGGTTTTTCCAAGCGAATGGAATCCTGTTGTGGATCTAGATAAGTTGGAGGTACATCTAGATCTCCTTTGGGGAGTTAAAAAACAGTACACAATACACAGTGAGTTGAAAAGAGTTGTTGTGTCTACAATTCATAGCAGATACCCTTCTGAGGATTGGCACCATATTTTCACAGATGGTTCTGCACAGAATGCTATAAAAATGCTGGTGCTGGAGTACATTCAAAAGATTTTAGTATAAGCTGCCCTGTAGGGAAATAGTGCAATAATTTTGATGGCGAACTTGCTGCTACAACTCTTGCAAATGACAAATTAAAAAGCATCCCTGATCAAAAAATTGTTTTCCATGTTGATTCACAAGCTACTATTCTTTCGATTATTAATCTAAATTATAATAATGATGCATTAGTCCACTCTTGCAGAATAAAGTTGCTCGAATTCATTAAAATCAAGATTGCTCTTCAATGGATCCTAAGACACTCCGCAATGTTTCTGGAAATGAGCAGGCAGACAAACTAGCGAAAGTTTCCAACCAAATCTCCCTTTGCGTAACATCAAAAGTGTAATCCTCAGTAAAATAATGGATGACCCTTTCTGATGTGATGCGGCTATGGAAACTCTACTTGATAAGAACAATAAAATCCCCGGCTCCTTACCACGATGTCGCTTCTTTCCGGATGACTGCCTGAAAAAGCATCTGCATCGAATGGACTCTGCTCGTTGTCCATTGTGCAATCATGGTGATATGGATACCGTTCGCCTCAACAACTACCCTGAAGTTTTAAAGTTTGTGACTGACAACTCTTTTGAGGCTACTGAAGGACTTTATTCTTGTTTTTATACTTGTTCATCTTTTTATTGAGCTGCTGAGGACGGGAGTAGAATAAAAAAAAAATTATTTTAAAATATAATTTCAGAAAATTCTCTGTAATGAATTAATCTAAAGTTTTGACTTTTAAAATATTATTGCCGCAAGTTGTATTTTCTGTCATAATTATGTATTCTTTCAATTTGAATATTTATTTCATATTTTTGCTGGTATAAATATTTACTAATATATGCTAGCAGAGTTTTGAAAATTAAATAACTTATTAGTTAAAACTATTCATTTAAAAGTAATTTATTTAATGTTTAGTTGTTTTTGTTTAGGGAAATAGTTTTTATTTGACTCTTAATTTTGCTGGCTTTACATTAGACCTTATATTAAAAAATTATTTTTTCAAATGGTAGAAGTCTATGAATGTTTCTCTTTTTATATGTTTCTTCCTTTTTAAATGTTTTTTTTTTCTTTTCTGAATGCTTAAACATGCAGAATCTTCTTCTTTAATAGCGTTACAACCTATTACAAGTCTTGGCTGCCTTTACAGCACGCCTTAAACATACCGAATATATTTCTTAATTAATTATATAAACAACAAACCTTTTAACTTGAAAAATTCGTTCAAGAAATTTATAAAGAAATTATTCATATTTCTCATTCTGCATTGCAAAATTTTAAAAATATGATCGTCTTTAACTGATATAAATTTATTGAAAGAAAAAAAACTTCGTGTCATTGCATGAACAGCACTTCCAAGATGAATCTTAATAGAAATAAACTTTGATTTTAATAAAAATTATCCCTTATTTTAATAATAAAAATATTTTAATAACTTAAAAAAGCAGTTTTATTAAATGACTTATAAATATGAAGAAAATTTTCGCTACTATAATAACTGATTGAGAAAATTGCTTTAAATAAAATTAGGTGTTTAACAGTTAAAATAATTTATTTGATCTCAGCACTTGTAATTCTTGATAATAATTCGAATCAATGAAAAACTTAAAAGAACAATATTGAGTGCATCAGTTTTGAGAAAAAAATTATTTTCAATAATATAATATATATTGTTCGACTAAAAATTTCCGATTATACGCGGGTTACTCTAAAATTTTTGAGATGCGCGCAGACGAGAATTTACAAAATAAAAATAATGGTTTAATTTTAAAATACAAAGTATTTTAACACAGAAGACGATTTTTTACTGACTTACTTCAACTTGTTTAGCGTAGAATAAATTTTAAACAAAAGAGAAAATGGAGTTCACCCATTTTCACGAGAACATTTTCGCGCTATGATTTTCTACGATTTTAAAGCAGGATTAAATCAAGAAGAATGCGTTCAACGGTTGTAATTAGCATTTGGTGGTGGGTGAATCTCCAGCTCGTGTTACTGTATTCAGATGGTTTAGAAAATTTAGAAGAAGTCGCAATTTTCTTCAGGATGAAGAACATACAGGAAGGCCGCCGTCCGCAGTAAACCCGGATAATGTGTCTGACATGCGAAAAATGTTAATGGATGATAATCGCTGTACCTATCAAATGATACAGAAGGAACTTAACATTGGATCCGCAAACATATACAAAATCATTCGTGGAGAATTACATATGAAAAAAGTAGTTTGCCATTGGGCTCCCCATAATGTAACTGAGCACCAAAAAGAGGAGCGTGTCAGAATCAGTAAAGAAACTCTTAAATTGCTAAATGATGGTGGCCACCACATCATTTCTAAAATTGTAACAGGTGATGAAACGTACATGCCGTTTTTTGACGTTCAAACACGTCAAGAAAACAAAGTATGGGTCTTTGGAGATGATCCCAAGCCGACAATGATGGAAAAACAACGCGCACTGAAAAAAGTGATGTATGCCGTTTTCTTCAGAAGTACGGGATTGGTCAAAGCCATCAAGCTGGAAGGACAGAAGTCAGTAACAGCAAACTGGTATATTACTAAATGTCTTCCAGAAATTCTACAAGAACTGAATGTTAGGGGACTAATGCTTCACAAGAATGACAATGCATCTTTACATCCAGCCGGATTAACAGTTGAGTTTCTTAAACAAAAACAAATTAAAGTGATCGAACATCCGCTGTATTCACCTGATCTTTCTATGTGCGACTTTTCTTTATTTTTTAATCTAAAAAAAAAACTTACGTGGACGTCGTTTTCATTCAGAAGAAGAGATTGATGTGGCTATAAATGCATTTTTTTCATCTATCCCAAGAAATGAATGGCTTGAGGCATTTAATCTGTGGAAAATTCGTCTACAAAAGTGCATTTATGCTGGAGGAGACTATTTTGAGCACACCTAAAATTTTGTAAGTATAACTTTAAAAACCTAGTTGTATCTCAAAAATTTCAGAGTGACCCTCGTATTTTACTTGAATTTATGTGTGTTTTGATTTTTGATTTAAGAAATTCGCAAATTATTTTGGTTGTCTGTAATAGCGTTCTATTGCTCATCAGATGTATGCATTGATAATGCTATGGCATAATTTTGTTATCTAAACTGAAATAAAATGAAGACGTATTAACAAAGCTCTTATTTTGGAATCAGAAAAATTGGTTTTATGGTATAAAAATGAAATATTATAAACTATCAACACACACACACACACACACATTGTGTTTTCTGACTAAATTATTTACAATCAAAATAATATTGGTTTACATTAATAGTCTAAATGATATAATTTAAAAGGCTATTTTTTAAATGCGAAATTTCCCATAAAGTTAAAGTTGTTTTCCACAAGAATTTTTCTGAAATAAAAAAAAATGAAATAAAATTTTCTGTTTAATCTGTGGTAAATGAAATGTTTAAAAAGATATCATTATGAAAAATCACATGAGTTGATCTTAAATTAGGGGTACAAAGTCTTACCCTATTATTATTTTCCAATAAATAACTAAAGTTAGTAATATTAAAGAATTTTTGAAAATTTGTTAAAATAAGTTATATCATACATTCAACACTTAATTAAGATCATTAAAAAGGTTTAATTGCTTCAATTGGTTAATAAGCTAGAAAAATACATTAAAAATTTTTTGAGACATTGTTATGGAAATGTTAAATTATTAAAACCAATTTCTTAAAAGTTAAAAATTAGTTGGTAAATAAATTAATATCCCGATTTCAAAACAGCAATATCCGGATCACAAGGCCTACAGTGCCCGTTTTCCTAACCGAGGTCTCTGGGGTAGGAAGCGGTTAGGTGGTCAGCCTAAAGCTAAATCTGCGGTGTTTAGTTCCCAAGCATGATTGGTACTCAGTTAAGTGACCCACTGAAAGGATGAAAGATTGAGCTGATCTAGCCTGAGAATCGAACCTCGGACGTGTGCCTTGGGAGATCTAAGTCACCGTGCTTAACAAATGTAAGCGTTTGGGTGAATTTTGTCGTACAGATTTCCATGGAACAGAAGTCTATAGAGAAATCTGGGACTGAAAGATGTTACTCAGCAGTAGAAAAGAAATTAAACTTAGAACTACTGCATTAGAATTTCCAACATGCCTTATTTCATGCGGTGAAAATAGAGAGAAGAAGGGGTTGCCATTCAAAAACTATTTACTATTCATGCATCAATTGCAAGCAGTGAAGGCTCATTCAGCAAAATAAAATTAATTCTGACTTATTTATGATCCACCATGAGTCAAAGTCGTCTAAGTGATTTAACATTTTTAAGTATAGAAAAAGAAAAATATAAAATAATCAACTTTTCTAAACTAAATGATCATTTTGCTTTAGCAAAGGTAAGAAAAATATGAATAGTGTAGTACATTAGATTGCCGACCACCCTTTCTAGTGGTCAGAGTGCCTGAGTGCGGATAGGGAGGTCCTGGGTTTGAATCCCGGTTCGGGCATGGATGTACTTTCTATATATCATGTCTTTGTCCTTTCTGTGTATGTATGAATGAGGTGTGAATAGTTGCCTACCCTATAAACGGTTCCCTATGGCATGTGTGTACTGAAGCAGTCGGACTCCACACCAAATATGGTTCAGTATGAAAAAGTGGAGCAGCGCATCCCATATTGCCAACCCAGAAATAAGTACATTAGATTGCAAATAATTACATCTGTTTATATCTGTGATATGTCACGAATTATTTCATATTTAAATTTTTTTTATTTTTTTAAAAATAATTGTATTAGTATATAAAATCTATATCTTTTTGTAATTAATTCTAAATTACATGTGTCCTATTATTCTATAATGACACATTTCCGCGAATTCAAAGTAATTGTTTTTTTTTTTTTTTTTTTTTTTTTAATTAGAATTGAATTTTGTTTAAATTTAAAGCTGAGCTTGAGACTTTATATTAATATATTTTCGATTATTTTATAGTACATACAATATTCTGTTATTATTTACATTGTGTATTCTTACTACAATTATACTCTATTTATTATAATGTAATATATATCGTTAGATTATTATGTATCTTTTATTACTTAACGTATTTTATTTCCATATTTATATTTTATTAAATTTTTTTCAAGGGGGCGTCAAAATAGTTATCCTACCCGGGCGCCAATTATGCTCACTACGCCACTGATATGCATAAGTATATACTTTAAAATTTTTCTAATATTATATATATATATATATATATATATAATTTGTCATGAAAAATGACCTTCTCTTTTCTGTCGTAGGGGGGGGGGGTAAGAACAGTTTTTCCAGACTGTGAAGCCGGACTGAAAAGGCTAAACATCAATGAAAGACTAACGTCTGCTTTGATTATGAGATTCAATCTCTTTTCGTAAGAGTTGGAATTATAATTTCAGTATAGTGTATCTGGAAAATATAAACATCCTCTTTCATAAGAAGATAAAATTCAACGGAAAATTCGGTAGGTTGATATTTTGTCTAAAGAGTCAGGGCAGCTGCTGAAATGCTATTTTTTTTATTTATTTCAAATGTGACTAATTTTAGACCTAACGGTAAATCTGGAAAAGCAAGGAGTGGCAGCGGATTTGTTCTGAACAATTGTGCCCATGTAACCGAACGCGAAATATAGAAAAACAAGTAAAGTATGCCACCGTGAAATCCGTTAAGAAGAATTAAAGAGTTGTGTCTAAATACCCACATCTGTAATCACATTTTCAGACTTTGTTGAAAGGATGAAGTTGTTTTTCTTTTTAGATGCCAATTTAAGATAGACTTTTATTGGGAAGCCCGAGCACAGTGCTTTATTAATAAATACTTTTCAATTATATATATGACACATTTATTATAAATTAAGTCGTCTGTTAAAACTTAATCTATTAAAATACCCCATGATTTTGTGCATTTGTCTTGCAGAATGCGACATACAAGATACGAAATTACTGTTTAATAGTTGAATATGTTTCCTCATTCAAAATTTAACAAACAAAACATTTTAAGAATATATTCATAATATTAGAGGCGTAAAATTCCCCAGAATTTTGAAGCTTGGAAATTTGCTCAGGAATTTTAGGGAATATTGGAAATTTTACAGCAATATACTCAACCAATGACGTTCGTTTAATGGAATATTTTGTCTTACAAATAGGAAGAGAAGTGAAATAAACTACTAATAAATATGCAAAAAAAGTATGTTCTGTCTTCTATAATGAAAGTTAATTAGTTTCGTTTCGAGCAAAAATACTTGTTAAAATAATAATGAATTGATAGTTAATATCAAGATATATTTTCTCTGGACTGTCACAGAATAAATAGTGACGTTTCCATGTTCATGATGTTGTCATAAATTCATGCTGAGAAAGAAAGAAAATATTTCCTCATCATTAATTTTTGAAGTTTCCCTAAGGTGGCCATCAATACACAAAATCGCTTTCTTTTAACTGGTAAACTTTCTGTTCCCGTAAATAGTTGTAGAAATCATAAAACAAGTGAATTTTTATTCATTTTAAAAGCGAATTTTTATTCATTTTAAAAATGATTGATGAAAATAGCTTAACAAATTTCAAAATTCTCGAAGAATTAAAAAATTTCTCGGAATTTGAAAAATTTCCAAGAGAATAAACTAGGTTTATTCCCGGAAATACAATTTCTTTACAACAGTACATAATACTATAACGATGCATTAATTTTTCTATTTTTAATGTAAAGGTTTTTTCGCAAGTAGATCTTTCACTCTCTCTCTCTCTCTACATCAGGAAGCTATAAAACGCATAATATATATATATATATATATATATATATATATATATATATATATATATATATATATATATATATATATATATATATATATATATATATATATATATATATATATATATATATATATATATAAATGTCTTAATTTTATGGGATAAAAGATACCTAAATATTACCGTTAAATTTAATATTTATAATTTTGAGATTGAAATACACTGGATATATTTGTTTACTGAAAAAAAAAATTGAATTCACTATTGGTGCTACGACCATCATAGAAATTCGATGATTTTGATTAAGAAATTATTTTCTGATCAATTATTTATATTTCTTGATATATTAGTAACTCATCGTGAGAGATACTGTTTAAGTGAATGTATTAAGTTTGTGGTAATAAGTTGGAGAATGACGTCACGATATCGTGTTTAGGAAGACCTTTTCCCAGCGTGTTCCAGTCAGAGAAATATTTCACTATGTGTGTTGGGAAAAAATAGCAGAGAAGCTCCAACCCAGGGCTCAACATGGCGTATTGGTGGAATATCACTATTACGAGTACAAGATTCAGAGTTCGATACCAGCCATTCACGGTTGCTCTTTCCTATTTTAATCATGCATGACTGCAGAGGTAGGAGCTTGAGAATTTTAATGTTTTCATTCATTGCAACACATGAATATGACCTACTATGCATGAAAAGCCCTTCTTTAAACCAAAACCCGGTTTATGCATGCATACATACATGCATAGCGGTGCAAGTGATCCCCGGACTGGACTTTTAGGTTAACGGGTTTGGAATACTCGTCAATCGCCAAATGCCTCCTGGTTTTGAACCACGGTCACGTGATGGGGTCACACCTGAACTGGCACCCTCCTTTCCACATCCACGTCACTTCAGCAGAAGAATTGTGGACGTCATATATTAACGTGGACACGTCTCCAACAACAACAACAACTGAGCTCCAGCAAGAAAGGGGGGGTGAGGTTAGAACGGGTTCCAACGACTGCTCGCGGCTAATGACGCTTCATTTTGCTAATTCTAAAGGAAGGCGGCGTGAAGCTACTGAGCCATTAGAGCTCTAAACCTGTGGCTATAAAAATAGCTTACAATGGTTTTTCGATTATCTACTTCGCAGAATCAAAAAAAGCTGATATGCAATATTTTGTTTTACGAGATTCAAAATTACATGGTGGTAAGTTTCCATTATAAAAGAAACGGCTAATGTAATTAATAAATATATAGTAATTTATGATTTAAGAATTTGGAATCAGCATGGCGTAGTAGTGATGCGACCGTGCTCTTAAGAGCGGTAGGCCTCTATCTTGTAAATAGGTCTTGATTAAAGCCAGGTCATATGGGACAGTCACCCTGGGCCCGCACATCATGTGGCGCTCAAATCAAATAGAAAGTTTATTTTGCGTTTACAATCCAATAGAATCGTTTGTCAAACGAATAGAAAATTTGTTGCTGTGAAGCATAATGGGCGTCCTATAAGCTAAGTTGGGCCCTGGTAAGAACCTTGCCACAATTGCACAACGAAAAGTGCTTTCTACATTTATGACATTCAGGATGATGCTTGAGAGGTTTCTGTGTTTCCACTCTTGTGATAGGTGAACACTTAAAATATTTAAAATATATGGTGTATATTATGTATATATATATATACCATAAAAACTAAAGTTATATAAATTCCATTCTTTTATGCTGGAGTAGATAGAAATTGAAACCACCCTTTATAAGTCCCAGTATATCACTCTGTAATTCCTTGAATAGCTTTGATATCACAGTGTGGGGAATCACGTCTTTGAATATAAATATTGCAATTTGAGATTTGTTTTAATCAATGTATATTATAAAAAAAGTGTACGTGCTTAGAAATGCATTCTTATACAAAGAAGAAGGGTGCGTGTGACGTGGTATCCATGAAGGAGGATCCCATTTTTTCAGGAAAGGCCTGGTTTTCGAAATACAAGGCTTGGAAGTTTCACCCTCTAGAACAGTCCAGAACATTCGAGATCATCCGACAACATTCTATATGGTTCGGAATATCGCAGATCATTGTGGACGAATCCGTGTGTGTTGGGGAATATATTGTACCGAGCTTCGGGGTTCGTGTGAATTGACAGTTGAAGAAAGCAACTACTCGATGAACAAAAGACTTTTATTCGTAAAAAGAATTCCACTAGGTGTACCAGCCTCAACAATCACTATTATACAGCTCCAATTTGTTAGATACAATAAGTAACAGCTTCTAATCACGGGTCTCAAATTCCTCAGGCAGAGAACAGCTTCTCTAAACTAGCAGTCACGACTAATCGTCTTCACTCACTGACTGTCTTCACAAACATTGCCTAACTATGTCGGGTTGCGGTATTTATACCTGACTTGGCGGGGAAATCTACTAATTTTGCCAAGGTTCTGGAAGCTTCTAGGCTATCTCGCTAAATATTGGCCCTAGAGCTAAGGTGATGGATGTTTCCAGAAGTATCTATTTCTCACCAAGTCACCAAAAATCTCGTCAAGTCACCAAAAATGTCGCCATGTTTTCTCGCCAAACCATCGCCAAGTCACCAAATCATTAGAAACCCGCTTTTAACGTATAACACGTCTAAACACCGCAATATTTGCCCAAAATGTGAGTATTTCCGATCTGTCTGAGATATTTTAAGACCGATACAATAATTATTTATAAATTTGTAACATTGACCCCTCTCAAGGACTGCACGTCCCGGGCAGTACAATCCCCTGATTGGAGGCCAAACTTAATATAAAAGAATTTACATTTCAAGAGGATACAGAACACATTACATACACAAACAATTAAAAGTACAAGTACAAAAAAAATAGAAAATATTAAAATTATCTATACTATTTACAAAGATACTATGGTATATTAATTTTTACTTTACATTACGATAAGGAGCAAATCTATCATAATGTGCTACCGTTGGTTTTGAAGAGATGATTTCCTTATACGAACCACGACATCATTCAGTCTTTTTAGGACTGTGTTGGGACCTTTCCAGTTGGCTTGCAACTTTGGAGAAAGTTCTTTACGTCGAATCGGGTTCCACAACCAAACTTTATCACCTTCCTGAAATTCATGTCCTGCCACTCTTGTGTCATACCTTGTCTTCATTCTTTCGGACCTCAGGTTGATTTGGTCTCGAGAAAAGTTATGGACATCTTCAAGACGTGCCTGAAGGTCTCGTAGGTATTCCTCTGGCGATGAAGCTGTATGCGGTGGACGACCAAACTGAAGATCACAAGGGAGACGAAGTTCGCGACCAAAGAGCATTTGTAATGAAGTATATCTGGTAGTCTCATGGACAGCACTGCTATATGCAAGCAGAAACAACGGTAGCTTCAAATCCCAATCTTGCTGATTTCTGGAAACCATAAGTGAGAGATTATTCAAGATGGTTTGGTTAAACCTCTCTACCATGCCGTCCGATTGCGGGTGTAATGGCGTGGGTTGCGTCTTGTCTATTCCGAGAATTTGGCACATTCCTTTAAACACAGCAGAGGTGAAATTTGTCCGTTGATCTGAATGAATTTGTAAGGGTGCGCCGAATCTGGAAACCCATTGCTGCACTAGAACCTCGGCTACTGTAGTCGCTTCTTGATCAGGGATTGAAAATGCTTCAGGCCACTTAGTGAAGTAGTCATTGACAACTAGAATGTATTTGTTGCCATTTGAGGACCGTGGTAAACGACCCAAAATGTCCAACGCTATCCGCTCAAATGGTGCTCCTACATTATACCGTTGCAACCTTCCTCGGCTACGTTTCTTTGATCCCTTACGTGCCGGACAGTCATCACAAGATTGGTACCATTTCTGTACATCTTGTATAGTTTTGCTGCAATAGAAGCGTTCTCGAATTTTCTGTAGAGTCTTCATTACTCCGAAGTGGCCTCCAGTTGATCTACTGAGCAATTCTTTCAAAACATCTGAAATTCTTGATTTTGGAAGAACAAGTTGCCATTTGAAATTACGTCCATCATCGGACTTCCATTTCCTGTATAACACGCCATTTCTAATATGGAGTGAGTCCCAAAGAGCCCAATATTGTTTAGTAGCAGGACTGTAGGTGGAGATGTCCTACCAACTTGGTCTCATACTGTAAGAATTTTTTAATTCAAAAATTGGATTTATATCTGGGTCTTCTTTTTGGGCTTCTCTAAACACCTTCATCACTCCATGGGTCTGGTTTCGATGGCGGTGAAACAGTAACTTGGCGTACCGAAGGATTTACTAATTGATAGTTCTTCTCTACTCTAGAACAATATCGGCAACTTCCATTACACGGTCTCCTTGATAAAGCATCAGCATTTCCATGAAGAGTGCCTTTACGATGATGTATTTCAAAGTCAAACTCCTGGATTCGTTGAATCCATCTGGCTACCTGTCCTTCCGGATTTTTAAAATTTTAATGCCAGGTTAAGGATACGTGATCTGTCCGAAGCAAGAACTTTTTTCCATAGAGAAAATGGTGGAAATGTTTTATGGCTTTAACGATTGCCAGCAATTCCTTCCTGGTTGTACAATAATTTCGCTCCGATTTCGACAAACATTTACTCCAATAAGCAATAACATATTCTTTATTATCAATTTCCTGCGACGAAACAGCTCCGATATTTTCGTTGCTGGCATCTGTGTCTAAAATGAATAATTTTCCGGGCTGGGGATATGCAAGAACGGGCGAAGATGTCAACGCATCCTTCAGTTGCTGCAAAGCTTTCTCACATTCATCTGTCCATAGAAATATCTGTTTAATTTCTGTCAACTTGTGAAGGGGTCTGGCAATACTTGAAAAACCCTTAACAAATTTCCTGTAACACGTGCATACTCCAAGAAAATTTCTTAATTGGTGGACATCTTCTGAACGACTCCAGTCCTTAACTGCAGAGATCTTTTCAGAATAGGTTCTTATCCCTTCAGCAGAGATAATTTGTCCCAGATAGCTTATTTCACGCCGAAATAAATTACATTTGCAAGGATTCAGCTTCAGGTTGGCCATTTTTAATTTTTCCATCACCTTTCGGATGTTTCTTAGATGGTCTTCGAATGTGTGGCCTACAATTATGATATCATCCAAATATGCCAAACTGGCTTCGTAGGAAAGTCCTCGTAATACTGTCTCCATCAGGCGTTCAAACGTTGCAGGTGCATTGCAAAGCCCAAATGGCATAACCTTGAACTGCCAAAGTCTTTGTCCTGTGGTGAACGCAGTCTTTTCCCGATCCTCAGGATGTATTTCTACTTGACAGTAACCACTCTTGAGATCCAAAGTCGAAAACTATTGATTTCCGGAAAAAATATCAAGTGTATCGTCAATCCTAGGAAGAGGGTAACTATCTTTTTTTAGTGATGTTGTTTAATCGACGATAGTCAACGCATAATCGGGTAGAACCATCTTTCTTCTGAACCAAATCAATAGGTGAAGTCCATGGACTCTCTGATCGCTCAATAATATCATTCTGCTGCATTTCCATCAAAAGATTATCCACCTGTTCCTGCTTAGCGAATGGTAGTCTTCTCGGATGTTGTTTAATGGGTGGATGATTTCCTGTATCTATTCGGTGCTGCGTTATTTTGGTTCGCCCAACATCGTCTGATTTCTTGGAAAAGAGATCTCCGAATTCTAATAATAGATTTCTTGCAGCATTACTTTGTTTATCATCTAACTCTGCATTCTGAAGGAGTTCATTAATTAGAGTGTCAGGAGGCTCAGATAGCGTGGCTTGACAATTTCTACTAATACAGGTCACTGGAAGACAAGTCGCCAGCACTTCTTCTTTTATTAGTTTTACCTTATCGCTTAGATTAGCAACACTTACCGGGATTACATTTCAGGAAAGGTCGACGAGTGAAGAAGCCACTAGTACTCCTTTAGCGCTATTATCAGAATCTGAATATTTAATCAATCCATAGTGAAAATTATTATTTTCTGAAAGAGCTCCGGAAACTATCGTCTCATTTCTTGGTGGTAATGTTGTTTCACTCTTTGCAGTTATATGATGGACTGTTTTAATATCTGAATATTTCGTCTTAAAAATCGCTATGTCTTCAAAACACGAGTGTAGTTTATTATTTTTAAAATCTAACTTAAAACGGTTTTCTTTGAGGAAATCCAATCCAAGAATAAATTCGTCATTTATATCAGCGACATATGCCATATGATGGTACACGGCATTACCAAATGCAATGTTTAGATTGACTTTTCCATGCACTTTAATCATATCACCTGTCACAGTTTAGAGGGTGATGCAGGGCGGCGTCCAGATGAGTTTCTCACCAAGTTTGCGAGCCAGATCTGTCCTGATGATAGTTACTTTGGCTCCAGTATCGATTATCATTCTGCAGGGAACTTCTTGACATCTCCTATAACGAAAAGTCCGTTGTCTCCGCCACTTACGGAAGAAATGTGAAACAATTTAAAATGGGGCTTCTGACTCATTTGGCATCTCCGTCCCGCGAAATGGCCACATATTAGTTTCTCTGCTGTGGTGGAAGATCATTTCCACCATGTTTTGGTTTTGGGCAGTCTCTGTGGACGCGTCCGACTGCACCGCAATTCCAACACTGAATTTTCGTGTTTCTGCCATCTTTACTCAATTCTAAGCAGAAATTTTCACCGCAGACCTTCAATTTGCTTTCTTAGATTATGGTCCGTATCTCTTGCAGAAACGTCTCTAATTGAGTGCTGGTCTTTACGCGTGGCCTCCTGGGCAGCCTCTATTTTAAGTGCGTAGACTACAGCAGATCCGATATCTTTGACATCGACGAGTCTAAGTGCTTTCTGTATCTCCGGATCCCGCACACTATCGATAAAGTGATGGAGAGCCAGATCTTGACGTGTCTCAGCTGGGCAGTCCGAAAATGCTAAATGGGAAAGTCGCTGAATATCGGCAGCCAATTCTTGCAGACTTTCACCCGCTTTTTGATAGCGGGATTGTAACTGTAATCTGTTATATTCTTTACTGCACTTTTCTCCAAACCGCAGCTCAAGCGCACTCGATAGGGTTTGAAAATCGTGCCTCTGCTCTTCCGGAAGCGTCTCGAGCATATCGGCCGCGTCTCCTCTTAAAGAAGCCGCCAGGTGAAAAGCTTGGGTCCGCGGTTTCTTTCCATTAGCTTCCGCTACTATCGTAAACTGGGTCTTGTATACTTGCCAGGAGGAAAAACCATCGAATATTGAGAGTTTAATCATGGCAGGGGAAGGCATAAATGCCACATTGGGTTCCTCCTGTCTGTTTGACATTTGTTTCTTCAAGCTTTCAATCTCCTTATTCACATTGTCTAATGCCTCTTCAACGTTTTCTTCGATCTCCAAAACCTTAGTTTCAACTGAAGTTACCTTAGCTTCCACTGCATTCATTTTCTCTTAAATGATGTTGGAGAATTCTTCTTTAACACTTATAATGTCTTTCTTAAGTTCCTTTTTAAGCTCCTCCTGCCCAGATTTTATCTCTTTCGTCATCTCGGTTTTAATCTCTTCTTGTCCAGCTCTCATCTCTTCCTGTCCAACTTTCATCTCAGCCATCTGCTCCGCTAATTTTTCGAGAAGACTTTTCATTAAATCCATATCCATTTTTCTTGTGACACGCTGCAACTCTTCAACACCGCTTCCAACACCAATTGTACCGAGCTTTGGGGTTCGTGTGGATTGAGAGTTGAAGAAAGCAACTACTCGATGAACAAAAGACTTTTATTCGTAAAAATAATTCCACTAGGTATACCAGCTGCAACAATCACTATTATACAGCACTAATTTGTTAGATACAATAAGTAACAGCTTCTAATCACAGGACTCAAATTCCTCAGGCAGAGAACAGCTTCTCTAAACTAGCAGTCACGACTAATCGTCTTCACTCACTGTCTTCACAAACATTACCTAACTATGTCGGGCTGCGGTATTTATACCTGACTTGGCGGGGAAATCTACTAATTTCGCCAAGGTTCTGGAAGCTTCTAGGCTATCTCGCTAAATATTGGTCCTAGAGCTTAGGTGATGGATGTTTCCAGAAGTATCTATTTCTCGCCAAGTCGCCAAAAATGTCGCCAAGTTTTCTCGCCAAACTCTCGCCAAGTCACCAAATTATTAGAAACCCGCTTTTAACGTATAACACGTCTAAATACCGCAATTTTTGCCCAGAATGTGAGTATTTCCGATCTGTCTGAGATATTTGACGACATATACAATAATTATTTATGAATTTGTAACAATATTAAAACATTGGTGACTATTCTAATATTTTTTGTTTCTGTGGGGCTACCTATTGTTAGGGAGGGGTATTTAAAGCAAAATCAATCCTGGATTTAAATGTCTTATCCGTAATCATTTTGACAAGGAATAAATTTGGAAAATTAGAATTGAATAAAATATTTTAAACTTTATCCTTCTTCATTCATATCAATCCCTGAGCGAAACCAGGTACCTCAGCTAATAAATTTCAAAATAGTGTTTCTTATCTACCTGCTGAAAAGAAAAAAAAAATAAAAAAAAAACCAGACATTTTTCTGGCATCCAGCTTGTGCATATATATTAAGATTGATTTACGTAAAAATGTACATTACATTTTTTTCAGTTTTTCTCAAATAAGTGGTTAAAAAATTGTCATGTATAAAATAAATACATAAGAATTCACATATATGGAATAAAATATTGTCTATTGTTTTAATTTTAGTTGTGTCATATTTATCCTCTGTATGTTCTGTTAAAGTATTCATTTATTTCTAGTTAGTATTTTTAGGTGCACATTATTATTTTCGAAGAGAGGCGGATACATTTGTAACTTTTTTTTCCCCAAAACTTTCTTACATCGAATTTATATCGATATCTTTGCAGAAGAATAAATTTAAGTCTGTTTCGTTTAGGATTCTCCTTGAAGCAAAGCGTAATAACTATTTCCAAGCATTTAAAAGAATTTAAAGGATAAATTATTATTGATTAAAAATTTTGTTACAATGAGATATGCAAGAGTGTCATTATGTTCACATCTGCACTCTGTGACTTTGGGTTGTTTAGGAAAAAAATACTATAAATTAATTGAGTATAAAATAAAGGAAAAACAAAAATCATATCATTTTTAAACATTTTGAATAATTTTCAATATTTACAAAAAATGTTCCTTGTTTTTCCATTGAATAAGGAATGTATTTCGTTCTTTGGCAATAACACAGCATAATGTAAAAAATAATCATAAAGAAAAAAATTGTGACTTGATTTTTCTCTCTCATATTTTTAACATTTCATATTCTTTAAAAATATTTTATTACTAAACAACCTAGACTATTTCTTTAGCCATTCTCAATGACTTTGTTAAATTTCATTACCTCCAATAAAATTTACAGTTCCATAAAAGCTACGTGCAATTGTGAAATTATGCCGTTACTTTTTTCACTTAATCGTTGCCTCATATATTTTTTTCTCAGTTAATAAAATTACACTTTTGTTGATTTATAAATGATTCAATATCTGGAAACATACAGCAGGTTATAATTGCAGGGCTTTACGATATGCCGAGTAGTGACACTATTGGGAGGTTAGAGATTCGATTCCAACTCCTGCTGAACAGTAGGAGGTAAATATGGATTCCTATCTTATATTTGCAGGGTTTTTTTTCTCGTAATTTTATGGATATTCTTCTTTGTGACACGTGAAGAGGTAGTTGAATATCAGCGAAATTTTGGAAAAATGAAAAAGCTTAAATCGAAACACAAGCTGGCAGGAAAACATCTGTGGCAAACAATTGCAGAAAAATGATGGATAGCTGAATAAAAGTTACGAGTGAGTAAATGTATATTTATTTCAATTGGTATTTTAATCATTTTATGTCCTTATGTTCTCAATCAATTTCTCTAATTCAAAATAGTGTAACCTGCAAAAGTATTAGCATGGTTTAGAATTTTAGTTTCATATTCAAGTTTCATATACGAAGTCAAACTGAATTGGAACTTACAACAGTATCTAAAATTTTGTTACCATCCACGACTTCAGAGTGTCATGCGAACGCATAAATTATTCGGTTGCACACACACACACACACACACAACACACACACAAATAGGTGATAATTATTCAACTCTTCATTCATCTTAATAAAGCGAAGAGAATACAAAGAAATAAAATACATCTCATTCGTTATTGAGAAATTGTTTTCTGACAAAATAATTTCGGTAAAAGAGGAAATAAATTATTTCTATTCTTTAATAGGAATGAAAATAATTCTTTTATTGAAAACAAATGATTAAAAAAAATTTCTTCTCAGGGAACCGGGCTGTTAATTTTGAAAAAAGAAAACATGCGATTGTATGGGAACATCTGCAACAGTCAATTGAATCAGCATTTATCGGCAACAATGAATTGTGTAACGGTTTTCTCAACGGTCGCTTTGGAATTAATAACATTTGAATAAGTTTTCAGCCAGTAGGATTCGTCTAAATTTTGACTCACCGATTGTAAATTACGTCTGCCTTCGTTAGTTGCTCTTGTGATCTCGTTGAAATCGCAGTGTATCGATGTGTTTTAATATTCCTACCCCGCTCTAAATTATATTCCGCAATACTTCGTAATTTGCAAAATATAATTGCCTTTAATCCTATGTATATTTGAATTTTATCATATCTTCTCGGGTCATCTTCAGCTTCTCGGGTAAGTCATAATTTTAATATTAGATTTAGCATTTAACGTTGTTTACTAAATATGTTAAGATTAAAGAAATTTATTTTATCTCTATTAGAGATAAGTAAATTTCTTTCGAGTTTTGAATTATAAAATCATTCTTTTCAGTCAATGTTATTCCCGATTCACAATTTATCTAAAATTAAAACTTATCGGGGGAAAATTCCCTTTTATTTCAGTATAAAATGAAATTATATTCGTGTGAAACAATTATTTCAGATTCTTACTTTTTAAAATTTATTTAACATTGAGCGTTTACTTATAAAATCTCTATAAAATTTTACCTAGTTTCGAAAATTGGTATTCATTACTAATCTTTGATTAGAATTTTTAAAATTATCCAATGAAGAACTTTAATGTCATGAAAAAATGTTAGTTTGAAAAAAGTAATTCAAGAGGTGTGTTGAGCCGACCACCCTGTCTAGTGATCGACCATACTGCCTGACTGTGGATTGAGAGGTCCTGGGTTCGTATCCCATGGATGTACTTTGTATGAATGGGCTGTCAATGGTTGCCCACCCTATAACGGGTAAACAAGGCTTGTGTGTACTGAGAAAGTCGAAATATAAATCAATTGGAAAAGTGGAGCAACGAACCCATAATGCTAGCCTAGCTGGCACAAGACAACAGTAGCAGTTGTATGAAAAGAAATTGAAATAATATCAGGGAAACTGATAGGACCTTTACGCAAATGATTTAGAATCGCCACATTTCTAGAACATCAATCCTAATTTTTCTCAGTCCCAAAGATTAATTTATATTTATTAATTTTTTTTTTTGGATCATAAAAAAAATTTAAAAAAAAAAAAAAAAAAAAAAAAAAAAAGTTGAATGGGATCTTTTAAACATTGTGAATCCCTGATTTAGCATTGGTAAATATTATGAATATTTTTGGTCAGTGCATTTGAAGATTACCAATATTTAAGAATGGTTAGGTTTTTAAATTTAACAGAAGTGTAGCGATGAGGGGGCAAGGGGGGCTATCATGCCCCTTGCGCAGCTTGCAGAGGGGCGCCAAATCATTTTAAAGATGAAAAAAATTTTCAGAAATTTTCAATATGAATTTTATTATTATATCAATTTTATTCGGAGAAATAATTTTTGCATTTTATAAATATTGTGTCAAATCCAAAAAAAAAAAAACGCCAGGGAGGAATTAGATTTGTTGTTGCTGATGCACAATGAGGAAAAGCTGCTGGAGCTTGCCATAAACGAAACTCTTATATTTTCTTATTAACAACAACTTGGCATACTTTAATTTTTTATTAAAGTTGTGTTCTATTAATCTAGCTTTCGATTTTAATTCTTAAATCAGTTAGATTATTGGTTTTCTTTCGTTTAATCCTTTCCTTTTTATGTTTCATTCTTTGCTGAAAGTTTGCGGTACTAGTGTTTTGTGCTACTAATCTTATCTTGTAAGAGTGTAAATAAGAAAATATATATCTTAATTTTTTTTATATTAAATTTCTGGAATATTAGATTGGTCAGTTCCATTTTAATGCATATGAAAGATTTTCATTTTAGCATAAAGTTATTTACCAAATTATTAGTGTTAAAGTTATATGGTATTTTTGGATTTATTAACTCAGATTACTGAAGAGTAAGCTCATGAAAGACACCTAATTTAATTTTGTGAATGCGCTAAGATTCGCAGTGCCCTTTAAGAGTATTAATTGTTATTCGGGTTGTCTAAGTTATAAACTAAAAAAAATTATAATCATGTTAAAAAAGAAAATAATTTTTTTTAATTCAAAATTTAAAAAAAAAAAACGTTTAATGAATATTATTTCTATTAGCCCCTTCTGGATGTAAATTATTCATAAAGTCAAAACATAAAAGATTTTTTGTCAAAATTTTAGTATTTTTAAATATTATTTGACTTGCTATTTTCAATTTCTCATAAGAGATTAAATCATATTATTTAACTAGCAGCATTTCGTTAATATTTTTGATTTTATATTATGATAAAAAATGTGAAAATTAGATCTTATTTTGACTGTAATAATGCAATAAAAAATTACTCTCAAAAAAGAAAATTTTATAAAACTGAATTATTTTTAATAAAAAATTCTTAGAATTTAAATGAGTTGATAGCATCAGAAAAATCAAAGTTATCAAGGAGCGATATAGAAAGATCAGTTTCAGTTGTTATTGATACTTTGGGAAATTAAATTATCCATTGCTCTAAAATAAAAATAATTAAAAAAACTCGTATTTTATTTCAGGCCTTATTGCAGCCTTTCAGTCTAGATTCGCGTTGAGCTCGTGAAAAAATTCCTGCTGAAACGTGTTTCCCATTAAGGCTCTTCCAGACCTACGTGAGAACTTCTGTTGTCTTGTCGCCCCATCTGGTGTTAGTTCTCAAAGCTTGTAGAGGGGAGTATCCCAAACATTTTTATTGGTTGAAATTGCTTGTCAATCAATCCTTCGAAGTTAGGGAGTCTGCCAGAATTGGCGCGTTATATCGTGAAAAATTAAAGTACTAACGCCATAAAAACAGCCAAAAAGAGAGTTTTAAATTTGCTCCTAGCAGATGTTTACCTCAACTTACCCTCAGGGTTCTTAGAATAAGGGTGGGGGAAAGTGGGTCAGTACAAATGCTCAACAACTGACACCGGAATTACCTGTTGCTGTCTTATGGAAAATGAGCTGCCAGTGATTCTAAAGAAAATATTATTTATATTTTAGAGTTCGGTTTTTATTATTCGCACTAAAATATATGAAGACAAATTGCAAATGTTGAGTGATTTTACAGTTACTAATTAAATGGTCAAAAATGATTATCAGAATTCAAATAAAACCTAAAGTACTATATGAATGATTAAAAATATTTTTTTTTAAGTGCCTTGGTTCAATTTGATTTTATGAGACTTGATCCATTGACTTAAGATGCTTTAGAATATGAATGCAACAAATAATTAAAAACTATTATTTTCAAAACAAACTCAATATAAAAAAAAATTAATTTTTTTCAAGTTTTTTTTTTTAAACTAACACACACACACACATATATATATATTCTAATTATATAAAAATAGATGAAATGATTATATAAATAATTACAGTTACAATATATATTTTTATGAAAATAACGTTACGATTTTCTATCTATTTATATAATCGTATCGTAATTTTTATAAAAATATTGTAACTGTAATTATTTATATAATAATCATTACATCTATTTTATATAATTAGAATTACTTAGAGCTTGAAAGAGAGATTCATCTCTTATCTTTCATCTCACAAGTCCCTAACTTTATTCCTCTATATAAATAAATTTAATTAAGTTATAATTAGAAGTACACGTTTTTTAAAAACTTGATATTCTGGTGTAAAATGTGTTGTAAAATTTACTTTAATTCTGAAGATTTTAAAACTCTTCAGTTATTTTATTAGATATTTTCCCCTGGCTTGATAAAAACAAAATTAGATTATCACTAAATATGCCTTATAAAAACACACAGGTAAATTAGATTAAAATAAGTTTAGAGTAAAATTGTGAGAAATATAAATTAGGTTTATATTTGTCAACGAATAATCAAATGCAAATGCAACTTATAGCATACGAGAAAAATATAATTTCATAGTAATACAAGTAAAACATAATACTATTTCATGAGCTTTACTAATGTTTAAAATAGATTAATTTATTCTTATTATTAAATATTTTATTTTATAAGATATATATATATATATATATATATATATATATATATATATATATGTGTGTGTGTGTGTGTGTGTCTATTGTAAAATGCATTTTTTTTACATTAAGTTCTTTAAATTTTTAATACATAGGTAGTCTTATTTCAAAATCATAGTATATAATATAATTGAACAAGGTAACACAAAACAGTTTATAATATTTCATTTTTAAAATTTACTTAAATGAAAATAATCAAATTGATTGAAAAGTACATATCATAACTACTTTTCCAACGCTAATAAACAGAAAGATTTCTGTTTATTGCATTATTTACAGACGCCTTTTCTATTTCACGAGCTAATTTGTCTTACTCAATTTGGAAGTGTTTGCCAACCACATGGTAAAACAGCGGGAATCATATGGGGAAGAAGTTTTTCTCAGAAATTCCTCCTTCTTTAGGATACCGTAGTGAAGTGGAAAAATCAGCCAAGTTTGGCGTTAAAAATTTTCCAGTTTCATAGGTGGCGTTGTGTACAGAGGTGGATTTTCAGAAATAAGAATGAGTTTGATTTGTAATCAAAATTTGTATCGAAATATTAATACAATCAAAAATATTTTTAGCTTAAAAAAAATCAGAAATGTTCATTTTGTAACTGTATGGAGAAAAAAATGAAATAACTTTAAACAAAATTTTGTACAACCTCAAAGAAATTAGAATTTGGTTAAAATTTACTTGGATGGAGATATTTTGACATTTTAAAAATATTTGAAAAATTTTAAACGCTAAAAATGGACGTCAAAGTGACAGTAGCTCTGTTTTATGTAATTTGCAAAAGGCCGGAAGTTTCTATCATGAAAATAGCACTTGTGAAATGTTAAAATGTTATCCATAGGATTAACATGGGATTCGATTTTCCCCAACGGAGGTCTATCAGGGCCTTAACGGTTTCCCCTCTTTAAAAATATTGTGTTCAACACCAGACTGACCTTCAGAGGAAGGGGGGAAATTTTTCATAAAACAGCACTACATTATACCACGTCTTCCTGGAATCGAAATGGAAGGGATAGAGAACTATAATTACCTCCAAATTCTAGGAAAACACATAAACTCTCTTTCCTTTTTATTGTTCACTCGTTAGCATTTCATTTCTTCCCAAACAGCGCTTTATCGGAAACAAATGTAAACTTTTGAAAATCAGGAGTTACGGGATTTAAAATATTTCTGACGTTAGTTGTATTTTCTGTCCACTATATGTATTCTTTCGATATGAATATTTATTTCAGTTTTACTAGTATAAATATTTACCACGACATGTTTGTTTAGTTTTGAAAATTAAATTACTTATTAGTTAAAACTATTCATTTAAAAGTTACTTACTTAATGTTTAGATGTTTTTGTTTGGGGAAATAATTTTATTTAACTCGTAATTTTCTTGGTTTTACATAAGCACTTTATATTTGAATTTTTTTTTCAAATGGTAAATTTTAAAAATCTATAAATGTGTTTTTTTTTCTTTATGTATGCTTAAATATACAGAATATATTTTTTAATTAATTAGTTCAGTTTGTATAAAAATAAATCTTTAAACTCGAAAGAAATCCTTCATGAAATTTATAAAGAAATCGTACATATTTCGCACCTGCACTATAAAACTTAAGATCGTCTTTAAATGATATAAATTTATTGAAAGAAAAAAAAAATTTATGCCATTGCATCAGCTGCACTTTCCAAAATGATTATTAATAGAAATAAATTTTGAGTTTAATAAAAATTAATCCTTATTTTAAGAATAAAATATATTTCAATATCTTAAGAAAACAGTTTTATTAAATGCCTTAAAAATAAGAAAATTTTCATTACTATGATTACTGATTGAGAAAATTACTTCAAAAAAAATTAGGATATATAACAGTTAAAATATATTTTTCATCTCAGTACTTGTAATTCTTGATAATAATTTGAATCTATGAAAAACATGAACGAACAATATAGAGTATCAGATATGAGAAAAAAAATATATTTTGAATAATAAATTGTTTTGTAAAATCAGGGCTGTACAAAACAGGTTTATTAGAAAGTTTTTCTTTCAATTCATCGAAGGCGATCGATAGTTGATTTTCTATTCTTGCCCTTTAACAGATTGGTTAGAGGAGCTGCTATTACAGGAAAGTTAAAAATGTATGTGTGTGTGTATCCTCAATAATAACCAGCTAACCCTAAAAAGTACGGACTTGAGTTTCATTTACAGGAATATGAAAATCTTTGATAGCTTGAACTTTCAATTTGCTAAGCGTTCTTTGCCCCCTGTCCTACCAAATGTCCAAGTTATTTCATGCCAGCTTGGAAAAATTGGTACTTCGATGGTTTTTTATGCAACTTCGCCACATTTAGGTTAATGAACATGTCCTCTAGATGTTTTAAATGATCAGCCCTGTGTTGAGAAAATACAGCCACATCATCAAATAAGGGATTGCATATTCTTCACATCCTTTTTATTATTCTAGCCATAAGTCAACTGAAATAATATCGTGTTTTTTTCAATCCAAATGGAAGACGCAAAGGTCTGTATGTGCCAAAACAAGCCACGAATGCTGCATATCTTTGTGCATTTTTACTCAAAGGTATCTGCCAATAACCTCTAGTTAAATCCAGAACTGTAATGCATTTCGCAACAGATACTTTTTCTATCAACTCTTCTATATTAGGCAGTGGGAAAAACTTTGTTCTGGTCATTTTGCTTAATTGTTGATAATTGATGCAAGGTCTTGCATCCTTTCCAGGAGCTTCTACCAATATAAGAGATGTAAAATCAGATTCTCCTGGTTCAATTACTTTTAGTTTCAGCATTTTTTTCTATTTCGGCTTTCAAAATTTCAGACTATCTCTGTGAAAGCCTATAAGGTTTGGCACAGATAAGTGTGTCAGAATCTAGTTCAATGAGATCGGTACAACCAGGCTCATTTGAATAAATGTTAGAGTATTTTGTAATCAGTTCACATATTTGGATTTCAGATAATTAGGTATTTGATTGTATTGACTGCCACACTTCCTTTAAATCAGAATCTGGGGATTTTAATTCACGCTTAGGAATTTCATCATTCTCTTTGTTATTGTTATCTTCCAAAGACATTAAATTAACATTTTCTTCTCTCTGAAAATACGGCTTTAGCATATTCATGTGGTAAACTTGGCTTTTGTCACTGTTCAGAAAATGAACAACGTAATTTGTCTCTGAAAGTTGTTTAACGATTTCCCCTGAACCAACCCAATTCACAGACAGTTTATTTGGTTTTGATGAGGCCACAACAAGAACTAGATCACCAATTTTAAATTGTCGTTTTTCAGTGTTTCTACCATACCACAATTTCTGTTTTCCTTTTGCTGTTTGCATATTTTCTACAGCAAGGTCCTGACAATGCTTCATACGATTTAAAATTTCAAAAACATATGAAACAACTTCATTTTCTTCCTTCTTCAGTTTGCTGTATTAAGTTCTCATATAATAGCATCATTGGACTCCTCAAGTTCTGGCCATGAACTAGCTCAGCTGGGCTGTAACCCGTACTATCGTGCATCACTGTTCTCAATGCAAAGAGTGCATGTGGTAAAACTTTCTCCCCGTCTTTTCCAAATTCTAGACAAAACACTCGGAGTATTTGCTTCAAAGTTTGATCTCATACAACACAATTTCGTCCAGTAGACATTGATATAACATCATTAGTGGGATATACTCTAATCCATTAGATGTCTCTTTTTGGTTTAGTTTAGATCCATGGCACCTCAAATATCCACCCATTTTACTATACCTCCACGAGACGTTGCCATTGGATGGTTTCTTTGATGAAATTTGGATGTATTCGTACGCACTGCTCTATACTAGGTAGTTTTATGCATGTATTCTAGATGTGCAAAGATATTAAAATAATACCTCATCTTAGTGGCTCATATATTTTTGTTCACTTGTAAATTGTTTTTAAACTTGTAAATTTTGAAAATTGTTTTTAATTAGCTTATTACTTATAAAATTACTTTTGATTCACATTTTTCTTAATTTTCAGTCAAATATCTGAGATTTTTGACAGATACTGTTCAAGTTTAGTTAATGCAGTAAAATTTTTACAATTGATAAATTAGCATTATTTTTATGTTCATTATTTTATAGTTAACATTTTGAAAATTTAGTTTCTTATTGTTTAAAATAAAACCATTTTTTTCCTTGAAAAAGTTGTAATTACTTCTAAGAAAAGTTTCTAGTGAGTGCATAAATATAGGTATTATTATAACTAGAGGATAACAATAAAATAGTCAAGGATATATTTATTTCTAGAGTGTAAATTTTTTTTTGTTTTAATATCAGGCAAATTATTGTTCATAGTTTATTTATTTAATTTTGTAGTAAGAGAAATTTATAAGAATTATTTATTTCTCAGCCTAATATTTTAACTAATTAGATATATAATTTCAACAATGTGTCTTTTTTTTGTAGAAAATAAAAGGGATAAACTTTAATTTTTTAGCTAAAATTTTTTACTCAATTGAATATTCCAAATTATTATGACAAAAAATTCTGAAAATTACTTATTTCATTCTTTAAAAGCTGAATTATTTTTCTTTGTAAAAGTTAAAATTTGTTTCAGAAAACATTCCAGTAAGAAAATGTAGATATTAATTCAATTTTTATTCTTTCATTGATAAACATTGCTTTTGCATGACCTAACCAGTTCATTATCATAGTTTTCATTTCACCATCGGTTATCTGTGAATACTGTGGATTTCGTTGCACAGCATCTGAAAATAAAATAAAGTACGTTCAAAATAATTAACATTTTCAGATCATTAACCTTAGACAAAATAATAGCAAAAATCTAGAAGACAATTTTCATGAATATTTAATTTAATTTTTATCAATCTCATTAATACATAAAATTAACTGGATGTAAATCTCAATAGTAAAAAACTGCGTAAATTAATCAGAAAAATATCAACAATTTCCTTCACCAATTTAAGACATTAAGCAACTTTATAAAAACATTGTTAGAAATATTGATATTTTTAAAATATATATAAAATAAATATATAAATATTTTATAATTAAAAACATTTTATAATTTAAAATTGAAATAACTATTAATTTTAGCAACATGTGTATACATTATATAGTCATAATAATACTATTTACAGCATAAAATTTACACAAGTTTTAGTTAAATAGATCTGTAATATATTCCTATACATTTAAAAAAGCATCTATAAAAAATAACTATTTAAACAATACAAAATCAAATCAACTATAGTATAATAACAGTTCAATACGACACAATTTCGTCAAGTAAATGTCGATTTGACATCAGGTGGATGTACTCTATTCCAGTAGACATTTCATTTTGGTCCAGTTTAGATCCATGGCACTCAAATATTATTATACCAATTTTAGAAATGTTTATGTTTTTAATTACATATATGCTAAACCTATAGGACTAATATCTGGGCAAAATTTACTATTTAATATTTTACCCTTTGGAATTGATTAAATAACTGAAATTACAAAATGTTTAAAATTTGTAATGAATCTTCAAATTAGCGAAACAAGAGTTAGATTAATAGGTAAAATTTAACATTACCATTAAAAGAACAGAACTTAAGTAATCAATAGAGAATTAAATTTACATATTAGAGCTCAATATAAACATTTTTATCATTCTTACAACAGTAAACTCTTAATAAAATTTAATACATGAAATATTTATTTACAATTTGCACTTAATAAAAACAAATTGCCATGTTTTTAATCCTTTAAAGCAGGGGTAAGCAGCGCAGCGGACGCGGGTACCATGGCGTCCACGATCGATTTTTACTGTGCCCTCGCTGGTCTAATGTAAATTATAGATATGTCGATGAATAAAAAAAACTATTAAAGTTCAATCCAAGCATAACTATTTAATTAGAAATAATTAGTTTAAGTGAGACATATTATCGTATAATAAGGAAATTACAAAATTAATGAGTTTCGATGAACGTTCACAAGTGCAGCAGCGAGCGTTCCGCTGCTAGCGCTCATTTCCACAGCTGATATCAGACTGCCTGAGTAGCGTCTCAGCCTAATCACACAGGTCCAGTTAAAAAGTTTATTCCTACGCCACATGTCTTGTATCTTTTTATCCCTCCACATTGTTTAACTTTTTTGGCGTTTGTTTAAATTTCTGGTGTGTTTATGTTTTTCAGCGGGACCACTACATAAGTGTATGATAGCCATAGCAATTTACTAACTCCTGTCAAACGGCGATATACAGCAAGTAGTCAGTTGAGTTTAGGATTGTGAATAGATTAGCAGTTTGCTAACCTTGAGCGTATCTAATAAAAGCACATATTTTTTGTTAGTGTGTGATCGTATTTCGAATAGACCACTCGTAGACTGTGCATTTAAAACTACCAAGTAATCCTAAATAATTCTTTTCTTTCAAAGCTCTTCTTAGATAAATGTAAAAGAAAAAGAACACATTATTTTAACGATGAATGGGAACATCTATATTATTTTGTTGATTGGATTGGATTGTTTGTCGCTCAACGGTCATTTTTTGCACATGAGGGCTAATTAGACCGCGACCTATGGATTAAAGTGGATTCCGAACCACTACAAACATCCATACCCAAGGTGGGATTCGAACCCACGATCTGTTGAACTAAAGGCAAGAGCGTTAACCATTCGGCTGCCAGCTCGGCTTGTTTCATTGATTACAAAGGGAAGTTTATTTGTTGTGTAATAATAGTGTTGCAATTCCCAAGAAAAGTAATATTGAAAGACATTTTAAGACCGTTCATACCAATTTTGATAGTGACTATCCAATGAACTCTGAAATTAGAAGAAAAAAAAATTATTTCTTTAAAATCTTCAATAACTAACCAGCAAAGTTTTTTTACTAAACAACTGCAACAACATAAAGCAGCAACAATTACGTCATAAAAAATATTGCATTTGCTAGCTAAGAATAAAAAACCATTTACAGACAGAAAATTAGTGAAAGAAGCCATGTTAGAAGCTACTGATTCACTTTTTGCAGAATTTAAAAATAAAAAGGAAATAGTTTTAGCTATATAAACATGTTGAAATTATCAGCACAAACTGTTACTAGAAGATTTGAAGTAATTGAAGAGAATTTATAGGCAGAATTAGCAAATGATATGTAAAATTGCATTTTCTTTTCGCTACAGATGGATGAATCGACAGGCATGACAAATACATCACAATTAGCAATTTGTGTGAAGATGGTATTTTCTGATTTTACAACAAAAGAAGAATTCTTTAATATTCGGCCATTAAATGGAAGCACCAGAGGAGAAGATATCATTTCTACTTATTACTCTTAGAAGATGAGGACATTCAGTTCATAGATCTTATTTTACATACTGAAGTGAAAGTGAGGTGGTTGAGCAGACGTAAAATACTTGAGCGGTTTATCATGTTTTTACCACAAATAAAGGAATTTATTTTAAAAAAATAGCGAATTTTACGAGCAATTAGAAAATAAGGATTGGCTAATCGACCTCGGATTTCTGACAGATATAATGGCAAAGTTGAATGAATTAAATTTAAAAATACAAGGAAAAAATCAACATATCGCTGACATGATTAGTGCAGTAAATGCATTTAAATTCAAGTTAGTGTGGTTAAAATCCCATCTATTGAAAAGATCATTATTACATTTCCCAAATATAAAATATACTGTTGAGAGTTTAAATTTGAAAGATGAAAATTTTACTACTACATCATATTTAGAAATTATAAATAAGCTAATAGAAGAGTTTTCTTATAGATTTGAATATTTTGCTGCATTAGAACCAGTTCTAAAATTTTTCATAAATCCATTCAATGTTACTGAAGATAATGTTCTTGAAATAGTTTCAGTGTATTTTGAGCTTCATAATATCGAAGACCTGAGAATTAGAAGTAGCAAACTTGCTAAGTGATATTATTTTAAAAGTGCATAGTAACGATAAAATGTTTTGGAACTTAGTTGATGAAAATAAGTATCCTATTTTAAGGAAATGTGTGCTAAAAATTTATTCATATTGTGCAACAACATACAATTATGAGACTTTGTTCTCAAATATGAATTATTTGAAATCAAAATACTGAACAAATTTTAATGAATCACCTTGAGATAATTGTTTAAGAACCGGAAATTCTAAATATGTCCCCAATTATAAGAAATTAACTGAAAATATGGACACCCAAGTTTCACACTGAATTGTATGTATCATTATGTATGACACCAACAAAATAAAGTTATAAAAAAATCTGTTTTTTCAATACCTATTTATACCTGTTGATTATCTATAAAATATGCGCCTTCGGTGGTTTTCAAATTTAGTATTGCGCCCTTAAGGACAAACTGGTTGCCGACCACTGCTTCAAATGATTTATTTTCTTTCGCTCTATATTAGTTCTTAATGAGCTTAAATAATACAGTAAAAATTAAATTTTGAAGACTTTGAAAGCATAATAAATAAAAGCTTTTCTTTTTCTGTTGATATTAAATTAAAATTTTTTTTAATTTGCTTATTTTAAATTTAATCTCATCCTCAGGTATATAACTTTGTTTTTCTCATCTAACTGGAAAGGAAAACAAAGTTAAGAATTTATAAATGAGGTATTTTTTTAAATCATAAAATAGAACTATTATCAACCACAGTAATTAAAGCATAACACAATAAAAATATTTAAAATCATAAATATAAAAAAAACAAACCATTTATAAAAGAAATAATTTTTCAATTTATTTGAAATTTGGTTCAGCTCATCAAAAGCAATTTTTCATGGATAGCAGAGCAGAATATGAAACACTTACTATAGAAAAATTGAATTTCCAATCAACATTTAATAGTAGATAAATGATATTTACTGTGATTAAATGTGTACATCTTTTTTTAATAATATTTAAATTAGATCAATAAAGAAGACAAATATTTAATAGAACTAAAAATCAGGTTATTGTGTGAAACATAGATCCCATTCAATTCATTTTTGCCTGTATAGTATTTGAAGTTGTAGAAAAGTGAAGTACTACAAAATAATTTTAAAAGAAAACAATTAAAAATAGAAGAATATTGATTTTTGTGCTTAAATATCATTTATTAAATCAAATTAATCAACAAAATCTGAGTGGAAATACACATATAATATTCATTCTAGAAACTTTGTACGTTGTTCTGTTTACATAGGCATTTTGTTTTTAATATCACTAAGAGCATGCATCATAACTTCCTTTTAGGGTATAAACATGCAAGAATTTGGTTTGAATTTCAGAAATTTCAGTTATTTATTAATTTCATTTTTTACAATAAACTAAATTTTTCTCATACAAAAAGGTTCTAACATATCAATTTAAAAATAACTTTAGTAGAAACGAAATCAATACATTAAGAGTCTCATTTGCTATTATATATTATTTTTTCCAGAAAATGAGCATTTAAAAATTAATATACTTAGATATTAATTTTAAGGTGTAATAAAAAATAATTTATTTTGAAGATATTGTAATCAGATGGTTTTTGTAAGAGTATTTAATAAAATAATAATACAAAATAGGAATATGCAAAATATCCAGCATAAGGATTATGAAAGTAGGAAATTTTACTCTCAATTTAAGTGTACACAAAATCTTAGAAAATCATATTCACAGATCACACAATCATATTCTAAATGTTAAATCACTGAAGATGTAAGCAATTGATACTAAATCATTTTACATAATCTTAAACATCAATTTTTATTAAAATAAAAAAAAAAAATGTTTACCATGAATCAATACTTTAAATTCCAGAAACTTTAGCAGACAACAAATTTAAATCTTCAAAAAGATTCTCGAGGAAATTAAGAATTCGAAATCTGGTATTGGAAATAAACATATCTTCCATTTATCTACAAAATATAAAAATTTACACAAGTATACATTTTAATAGCTCTTCATTTGAAATATTAGTCCAGCATACATTAAAATAATTGGGTGATATAATTTTTCCTTGCTAAATATCAAAATATTGTATTATGGATTTAAAATCTAATATTAAATTAAATAAAAAAAACACAGATTTTTAATTCAAAAGTAAAAAGTATTTTAATTAAACCTTAAATGTTAGAATTAAGACAATCCTAAAAATAAATTTTATAAATTTGAATCAAATCCTAATAATGGGATCAATATTTATCTCCAAAATCAAACGATAAATACCTAAGTATTTGTCTGACATAATAATAAAAATAGGTAATTTTCGAGAGAAAAATATTTTGAACTGCAGGACATAGAAATGGCTTTTAAGAAAATCCCCAAATTATTTTGTGGTATAATAAAGAATCTACCAGCACATTTCATCATATTCCCAATGATTGCATTTTTTGCATCCTCAAAATAACTGAAAAATTTAATGATCTAATAAAATTATTACATTCTGCTATCAAGCACATTTTATAAATAAAAACAATATGTATCTTTTAGCGTTAATTTAAAATAGTTACAAACTTAATTTTTTGAAGTAAAAATACACTTAAACTTGGTTGGTTTTCTACACTTAAATAACACTATTCAGTTTTTAAATCTTACTTTTCTTACGACTTCTTTGGAATAAAAATTAAGTTATTGAAAAATACTAACATATGAATCGATAAAAGGAAAGCAATTATTTTTAAACTTATTTCATTAAACATTTCTTCTAAATATAGCAATAAATGACTGTAGACTGTGGGGCAAATGATAATTCAAAATTATGGAAGCAATAAACAAAATTATTTACAATTGCAGTTAATTACCTACTTTTAATATATGCCCAGATAATATCCATCATGAATATCTTAAGTACATCCACTATGGACATCCAAATTACATCTATCATGGACATATAAATTACGTCCAAATGTTAATACTCCAAAATTCAATTATCGTGGATGTCAATCTGACGTTCATATGTAGTCGACAGAAGACCATCCATTTAACATCTTACCACGGACGTCTATATAACATCCAAAAGGTATTCAGGACGTCTTTTAGACTATGGATCTTTAGAAGATGTCTAATAAACATATGTGGTTGCATGGGATGCATCCTTTCCACCACGGATTGCTTTGAGAATGTCGCACAGAACTTCTCACAACTGACACTCCAAACTTGTCCAAAAACTCTGATGTAAGTGCACTCATAAAAGACGTCCCTTAGTCAGTTTGTATTTCTCTAGGGAAACCAAGATGACTGAAAATCTGTAGTAGTGCATCTACAATAGTAGTAGAATGTGAATTCAGAGTGGGAATAGAATCTGGATATTTTGATGACATGCATATCACAGTTATTATATACTTATTCCCTAAACTGCTGACAAGCAACGGTCCACAAGAATCAAAGTTCACCTTAGTAAATATTTCAGAAATAACAAGAACGATTTTCAGTAATGCCTTTTTCTCGTCTTGAGGCTTTCCAATTTGTTGACAGTGATCACAAGATCGGACAAAATTTTTGATGTCATTATAACAACTTCGCCAATAAAAAGTCTTAAAAAGAGCTTCTTTAGTTTTACTTACGCCTAAATGGGCAGCAATATCTTCGTGACAAAACGTTTTCAGTTGCTAACGAAATTTTTCCGGAACAAACAGATATTTTCTTTCTGTTCCATATTTATCTTTTTTCTTATAGAAAAGCATATTATTTTCTAAGAAATACTAGTTTGATTTTAAAGTAGGCTTTCATGCTTCTGCAATAAGTGGTTTTAATTCTTCACCTTTTTGTTGCTTTTTGGTGAAATCTTTGGTTGAAATTTTTATGAGATCTTTCACTTTTAATTTTTCAACCAAAGGTATGATCATCGTTATCTTCATACATACTTCTGTTTAAATATTCTTCCGTTCAATCTGTGGATTGGTGTTTTCCCTTTTCTTTCTGCTCAGAAAGTTTCTTTTGGGCTCTTGTTTGTACAGCATTCATCATGTGCACTTGAATATCTTTTTTGGTTTTGCAATCTTCAAATAACATAGCTGTTTTATTTCCCAGCAAATATCTACCTTGTTCTAATGAATCTCTGATAACAGCACCTTTAGTCATTATGTGTCCCATTTCACAATCAAGTTCAACTTCTACAAGAGGTAAGCACAAGTCAAAGTCTCTTCCAATTCATATTCATGTGTGGTTTCATGTATGTATATCAGATCCAAAGTAACACCAGTATCTCGCAAAATCATCATTTCTACTCCGTGTGCTATACCTACACTGGTATATCGAGCCATCAATTCATCAATTGTTTTATCAGCCACAACATGGGAAATAGATTCTGTAGTTTTCTTTAGTTTATCGTGCTGTGAGCAAAGATGATTGTTTGAGCCACATTCATAGCAACACAGAGTTTTTCTTTTATCAAAATTCAGGTATTTTCTTGTGATTCCAATTTTGGTTTCGATAGTTGGGAAAATTTCTTCTGGGTACTTTTCTCTTCTTTAAACTTTCTGTTATACTTTCATAATTGTCCAACTTTTCTGCCAATTCATAGGGACTTGTGAATTTTAGCCAATCTTTGAGGAAATGATCTGACATCTGCAGGCACTTGAAACTTTAATTGCTCGTAACCATCAGATCTTTGAGTTGCTGAAAGGTCTCAATCTTTAATTTAGAAATCCATTCAGTAAAATAACTAAGGAGTTCTTGGGCATAGTTTCTCCAAAATTTGTCCAAAGACTTGTGATGACGGTAAAAACTTTACTTCAATTTTTCACTATTCAACTTATTTTTTCAAGATCAGACTTTTGATAAAATCATAATTGAGATAAAGCATCACTAGGCTGTCCTCTAGCTAACATACTAGATAATTCAATTGATAAAACTGCTAACAGGTATGCAACCCAATCTTTCTTCGCCACCTGAGCCATTTCAGCTCGTTTTTCGAAATTTATTTAATATAGACTCATTTTGTCATTGTTTCCATCATACTTTATGATAACGTGTGTTAGCAGAATTTTAGGACTAAACTCTACTCTGGCCTCCGATTCAGTTTTCTGACTACATTCTCTTTTTGACAGTTCTAACCTTTTCATTTCTAGTTCGTGTTGTCGAGTTTGTTCTTCTCTCTCCTTTTCTTCTAGTTTATTTTTTTCTTCTTCCATTTGTTTCCTATCTTCAATAATTCTATCCAAGATAAGTTTTTCTTCCTCATTGTAAATATCACTACTTAAAACTAAAGTTTTAATTTCCAGAATTTTATTTGAGGCATTTGCTTCTAGTCCTAGTTCTTCACATATTTCCAACAATTCAGTTTTCCTAGATTTAGCAAATAGGCCATTTTTAGAATTAGATCAACAAAATCAGAACGCTTTACTACAAGATTAAAAAGAATAAAGGTTACAAATATATAGGACTAGCTAATTGATTATTTAGAAAGAAACAATGCAGAACTTTAGATATCAATAATAATAAACCATACCTTAAAAAATTATTTGTTAAATTTTCAAACAAAAATTCTTATTCTAATTACTATTTACCAAAATATAATCTAGCATCAGATTGTTCTTAAGAATTAATAACACATTATAAAGCAACTTTGGTAAAATAATATATCACAATTTTTATCACAATCGAAAAGAAAAACTTGTCACAAAAGCAATAAAAGTTACTTTTTAATATTCTTTTTTTTTAATCTTAACCCACTCGATTTACTAAAACACTATTTCTAAATTCAATATATTATATCACCACAATAATAAATTCTTATTTTGAAACTGAATACATAGAAAAACCTTTTTTTTAAACTTTCAATGTCACAAATACAAATAAATCAGAACATATACTCGGTTTTTTTTATTACTTTCTGAATCAAAACAAGCACTTTAATCAACACAAATACAGTACATTCGATTCCTAAATCAAAACAAAATACACACTGACTGCAGGAAAGAAATGCTATCAATCATTCATAACTTAAATGAATTATTCATATTTCTAATCACATATACAGTAAATTTCTCATTTAAATAATAACAAAACTTTGTTCTAAATTCTAATAAAAAGTTCTATAGAAACAAAACTTTGCTCTAAATTCTAATCCAAAGTTTTATAGAAGCAAAACTAATTATGCACTTATGTTGTGTCATAGATTATTAATAGGTAATTATTAAGAATTTAATAATACTATAAAATCATAATATTTATCTAATTTCTTTAAAAAAAAATCTGATTAGAGAATAAAATATTCACAATATTTTATAAAAACATTTCAGAAAGAGAAACACACATATATGCATACCTTATTATTTTATTTTAAAAATCATTACTATAAAATCATAATATTTATCTAATTTCTTTAAAAAAAATCTGATTAGAGAATAAAATATTCACAATATTTTATAAAAACATTTCAGAAAGAGAAACACACATATATGCATACCTTATTATTTTATTTTAAAAATCAATAATTATTCCACACAATTTCAATTTCATGGTGGTTATTTAATAAACCAACAATCAATTATAACAACAGAATTAAATATATAAATTTACAAAAGTACTCAATATTTTTTTCTTTTATAAGTAGGGATAAGTGAGTGCCATAAAATAAGTATTCCTAACCCAAAATTTGAATATAATTAATTGAAGTATTTTTTTTAACCAAATTTTAATACAAAAACAAATTAAATTAAAATACCAAGGACCTACCAGGTATATTTCCGTAAGCAGAACTGCTCCGATTTTACGCCAAATATGATACCAAGATTTCTTATTGATTACAGATAACGTCAAGCAAAGAGGAGAGGTTGATGATGTTCTGTTTAGAGCTAGGCGGAGTTAATGATGTATTGGAAGGGAATTTCTTATAAAATAATAGAATACTTTTTTCGACTTCGAGCTTGCTTTTGTGCTGTCTTTTTCTTTTAATTTTAATTGCTGAATTCTATGTCTTTTTAGTTTCAATTCTTATTTTATTATTTTTCATAATTATTTTTTATTAGATGACAAGTAATTTGAACCAAGAAAAGAGCTTTCCAGTTTTGATAACTATTATTTCTATTATATTAAGTATGTAAAATATTAGTTCTGCACAAATGAGAACTAACAAAAATTAATGTATATTTCATAGTGCATCTTAATTATTGCATATAATGTAGATTTCAGTAAAATATTGAGAATTTAAAATTTTATTTTTTTAAGTAATTTCATTATAAGACTTTCGTACTTCGTTTTCTATAAATGAGTTACATTTGTCTACATACATATTATAAATAAACTGGAATCATTACTGTTACTCAAATACACTTAACTAAATTACTATCATGTACTATAAATTAAAATAAGTAACAGTAATTTACTAACTAGTGAAAAGTTTCACAGGTAAATTCTTGAATTAAATATTTTTCTATAAGTTATTAATAAATTATTTAATAACAGCTTATTTAATCTTCATCAAATAAATTGAAGTTTTGTTTATTGTTTCCTAGAAAAGTTTCGTATTCAATTTAAATATTTGGGAGAATGAACTTCAATAAATAGTGTATTTGCTTCATAATTTAAAATGTCCTAGCTTCTTACATGAATTCCAGTAACAAAATTAAATTAGTTTTTGAGATATAATACAAAAACAGTTGATTTTATATTTTCTCTAAGAAAAGGTGAGCCTTGTTTAGTCGTAAATTAGTCGTTCTTCAATCTGTTAGCATTTTTTAACTGTTTACTTTAAGAAATATTTGCTGAGCTGGCAGCCGAATGGTTAGCGCTCTTGCCTTTGGTTCAATAGTTTGTGGGTTCGAATCCCACCTTGGGTATGGATGTCTGTAGTGGTTCGGAATCCACTTTAAACCGTACATCCCGGTCTAATTAGCTCTCGTGTGCAAAAAATGACCATTAACCAACTTTAAGAAATATTATATTTGATATTTAACAGAATACAATGGAAAAACATTGCTGTGTCTTAAAAAAATTCACCCTAAAGTTTGACATATTTTTATTACAAATATAGTTTGATAAATTTCAATCATATGAATGAAGTTGTTCAAGTAAAAATTTAATTTATACTTGCTTAAATTCCAAGGAAATAATCATGTAATAGGAATTGTGTTTTGTCACCACATAGTTGTATTTCAACACTTAAAATTTTTTTTGCCTAGGATTGAGGGAGGTCTGTAGCCTTCCGGCCATGTACCTTGTTTTCTAATGAATTAAAGTCCTTGGATAGTCTTGGCCTGGTGATTAACAAATCAGAAATAAAAGATACAATAATGAATAATACAAAGATATTATGGTAAGTGCTCCCATTGGATGCACTTTGTATGACTTTTGTTTTTTGACTAAGTAAATTAGTAATCCTAGTAATAAACACTTAGATGATGACAATAATTCTTGGTACACACAAAATTCCTATAAAATTATTTACAAAGGAAAAGATAAGGAGAATACACAAGATGATTACAATTCTTTGAGCAACACAAATTCTGTTAAAATATTAACAAAGAAGTTACAAATAAAAAACACAGGTTGATGACAATAGTTCTTGATAAACAAAAAGTTCCGTTAAAATATTTCAACACTTACATTTGTTGCAAAGAAGAATGATATATCACTGTTACATAAATTCTCTTATTTTTATATAAATAAGCATTTATATTTTTTTATGAAATGTTTCTGTCCCTCAATGGTCATTTTTAGAAACGATGCCTAACTAGATTTTTAATTTACCATTAATCTTTCCTAAAACTGAATAAAATTTTCTCTTATTAGCTAACTGCTAAAGTTTCAAATTTATCTTAGAAGATAATCATTTTAGTCAATCATTATGAATTATGTAACAGTTGCTGGAATTAAAAATAAAATTTTATGTGCAAGCTATTTTTACTTAATAAACTTAGAATTCAATGCATTTGTGCTTGTTGATAAAATAGCTGATTGAAATGTGTTTTATAATATGTGATTACATTTAAAATTATTAAAAATGAGAAAATCTTATTTTTACTTTTACATAACTTTTAAATATTTTTTATGGGATTTTGAATTAATGAGTAAATTGTATTGATTTAGCATTAGTTAAAATTTTATATTAGACTGACGAAAAAATTGCTATTAATTATATTTTGAATTCGTTCTGTATGACTTCTTATTTTTTTATTGTATTTACAAATAGATAATTTTGCCTGAATTGCACATTGAAAAAGTATATAGTAGTTATCCGAATGATATATGTTTCCTTCCAATGGTAAAAGTAACATTCTGTGAAAGTCAATTCTCAGAACACAGTTGTACCAAGAGATTTCATAAACCCTTTCTAGCCCTGCGCACTCTTCCGATCAGCTTTCGTTCAGCTCGCGGAGTTGAAGGAAACCAGACATTGAGGTCTGAAAGTAGTAAAATTTGAAAGTAACTAACATGAAAAATTTTGGCAAAACCAAGCAGTGATTTTTTTTTTTAAAGAAAAAATTAATCCTTATTTCGAATAGGTTTTTTTAAAAATTATATTCATGTGAATTTTTTTTTCAGTTAAACGAAAATAATTTTCATAATTTCATATTTTGAGGATTTGACAATTGAAAAAAATCAGAAAAATCTGAATTATTAAAAAAATACTTTACAAATAATGGTGGTGATTCCTATGACAAATTTGAACTAAATGATTATTTTTCGATGACAATAAAGATATTAATTCATTAAAGTGACTTAACTTTGTTTGGCCATAATGCTAATGCAAATAACAAATATATTAATTTTAAACTTAAAAGCTTCAACTGTAGAAGCATAAATAAAATACTGAGTAAAATGTTTCTTTCTTTCTTTTTTTTTTTTTTTTTTTAGCGATAGATATTTTTTTATACTTCTTTGCTTGCTGAAGAAACATAAATGGCTTACAAATCTTCCAATTTAGGTCAAGAATTAAAAAAAAAAGAACTGCAAATCAAAATGGACTGGTATTGATTGAATTGGAATTAAAGCAGTATTTTGGTATCTCCCGTTTTGCAAAAAATTATATTCTAGTGGCAGATTTAATTAAATTTTTTGTAAATAAATTTATCAAAAATTACTAGGTATGTGTGATAAGATATTACAAACATGACTATACGATGAATCTTTATTAGAATTATATAAAAAAGTAAGAATTGATAAAAATCTGATTTTTCAAGTCATTTTTAAAGTTTTCTTTGAAAAATTATAATCCTCCCGTAGAATTTAGCTATTCATGTAGTGATATAATTCATTTTGAAGTATGATATTTAAGCAAAATTTTCGTAAAAAAAGAAGAAGCAAAGGAGAATAAATCTTTCACATTTGTAATGTATGTGAAATGTTTAATTTCTATTGTAATAAAAATATATGCAGCAATTATCGCTGTGTGCATTTTTATTTTGTAGAAAATTTTTAGTACAATATAAATAAGCATTTAATTTCATTGCATTGATTACATACTAGAACAAAAAAAAAGTAATATATCATGTATTTGATCAATTTTAATCTGGATTAATTTTCAAGATACAACATTAATTATATAATTTCACCATCATAGCATAGTTCTTTATAAATCAATAAATCGAATAATATCTTCATAGAGAATCCACCATGATCTATAATTCTCTCTAAGGAATATTGTTCGATTTTTCCGATTATGATATTATTTATGTTTATACTGTCCTTAAAATGTGCAATATTTTCATGAAACGATGTGCAATTCCTTTAATCCAATGTCAACAAAAATGTTCTGCTAGAAGTAAATGAAAATAAAATTGAAAATATTGTACGTTCTGAAGGGATGGATTTTGAAACTCACAGTTGCCTATTACTCGATATCGAAATGTTTATTTCACTTAAAATAAACAAGTTTTTGATATTGGAAATTTTAGGCTATTTAGCTCATTAAATTTTTATTTTTCAAAAATTTTACAATTTCAAATTTAAAAGAATATTTTAGAACTTTTTTTTTAATTTTATTTATATTTTTTCCCTTTTTCAAGAAATAAATACTGCATTAGAATATATGTTTTTAATTATTATAATTATATAGATTGTAGGTGTATTTCGAAATGTATTCAGAGAAAAAGATCTTGAATAAATAGTATAAGAAATCGCCGAGTGATCCAAAAGGATCACAATTTTGCTATTCTATTCTACAACACAAATTAGGATTGATTTCGCAACAATTTTTTTCAAACATGTCGACGAAAATTTTTTTTGCTTGATTAGTCACTGAAACAAATGAAGTGAAACTGGATTTATAAATCTAAGTCAACAAGCTTTAAAATAAGTGATATCTTTAAGTAATAGAACATAGAATTTACTTTCAACGCAAAAATTTATAGTATTAAAAACTAAATCGTCATTATTTTGAAATGCGATTATTTTCAATCTTATCTACATTTCAAAAGTTTTAATTACTAAATTTGGATATTTTAGATTTTCTTGCTTGCAAAATATTCTTATTTACATTTAGATTTTAATATCGAATATGTTGCTTTTCGAACTATTATTGTTCTCATTCAACTATTTTATTGCACATTAGGTCTCTTAAAAGCCAATTATATTTACTTGATTTTAAAAGTAACCTACATTTTCAAAACATTTTGATGGTTAAGGATTAAACTTACCCCAATGAAGTTTACCACACATATAATTCTTTCATTTATTTATCTTGAAAATTAATTTCAGGATGTTGGATAAATTTACCATTTCAAGATTCCATGAATTCAAATTTATTCCGAAACCAAATAAAGCTTACAAATGAAACGTGGAATAAAAAATTGTTTATATAATAAGTTATAAGAATTTTCAACTTAGCAAAAAGATTTAAATATATGGAGTTGGTAGACTAAAATTTGTCTACAAATATATTATAAGGTTTATTAAAGATGTGGCTAATATTATGATGGGTAGGGGTGAGGGGTAGAAATATGTGTGTGTACTGTTCTCTCATCAGGAGTAGGAGCATTTTCTTATTAAGAAATTGCAGGAATAAAAAGACTAACATTGTTCCAATGATTTAATTTTCAAAATAAAGAGTTCTAGATTTAGTATAGGTTTTTTAATTTAGAAGAAGAGTTAATATATTTCTTATAAGTGCTAACAAAAAGGTAGCACAAAATATGCCAAGTGAAATTTTGTTTCTTATTAAAATATGTTTTTTATTTGTTGTAATAATACATTTTATGCTTCAGAAAATTGAATTTGAAGATTTTTCACTCAAATTTTTAGTAATTAATTAAGTTAAATCAATCAATTAAGTCACACACAATACTTGCTAATTACAAGTTATACGCTTGTTATGAATATTTGAGACAGTAAACTCCTGATTATCAAGATATCTAAATGTTAAAAAATTTTAGTTTTTAATAGAAAAGAAATGTTACAATGCTTAAAAAAGGAAATTATGACTGATTTTTCAAAAAGCAAATTTTGAACAAATTTGAAAACAGGGAATAATTTTAATATTTCTCAAGGAATAAGGGGTTTTATACAAGCTATTGAGTGCATAAATTGGACAAATGCAAATTTCTGTTGATTTTTACCTTTTCCATACTTTTTATGATCGTTTTCTATAGCTATTTTACTAGATTTCTCTGACAATAGGTAGTTTAGCGAATTTATTCTTATTATGATATTCCTTACAGTAGACTTACAAAGAATCTAATTATTATTTTTTTAAATTTAATTCAAGATTAAACAACTATCAACTAAATTGAACACTGTCCTTTTTTGCAATTAATATTAGTATTAATGAATTCTAAATGCAATAATATAATCGTTTAGTAAAAAAATTTTAATTTCAGCATCATTCAATTCAATACCATGAAAAGAAAAGAAAGGGCTTGTCGAGTTCTCTATTTCTTACAACAAATTTCAAAATGGATCAAGCAACAAATAATTCTTTCTTAAATATTTCTAATTTTATTGCTTTAAGATGAAAAACTATTAAATGATTTTTCAGTTTAGCTTTTAAATCATTAACAAGGATTATTTAATCACTATTTAAATTTATATATATATATATATATATATATATATATATATAAATTTTAACTCTTAGCAATGTTATTTCACAATATTTTTAGTTAATATATTTTTTAACTTTCATTAAATATAGCTGCAAAAGTGTGCTCTAAATTTATACAAATAATAAATAATTAGATATTGAAAAGATAACTATGTAAGCATTGTTGTAACATGTAAATATATAATTTTAAATTGTAGTTTTAAAGAAATTGAAAGAATATAATGAAGAATAATGAATTCAGGGAAATCTAGGAGGTCTGCGCTCCTTGCATTTAAAATGAGTTAAAGTTCAATTTTTTTCTAATTTCTCCTAAACAAACAAAAAAAAAATCATATGTCCATTTTAAAATGTTAAGAAAAGCGTCCAATGACCGTTTTAAACAGCCAGTAGTTGAAATTAAGAGAAAGATAATTCCAAATTCTTTAGAAACTGTAGACATAAGAAAATTAATGAAGATGAAGTAAATAAATTAAATGGAATAAATCTTTACTTTTTTTAAGTAACACACGCTCACACCAATATATATATATAATATCAATGTACGTTTCAACTTATTTTATTTTATTAATTATTTTTATTTAATTCATCTAAGTATATATTATGTCATAAAAGTTTAGTGAAAATCGAAACATTACAGTTAACCCCAACAAAAAATTACAAAATTTGATGTATTTATCAATCGGATTTAAAAACATGAATAATAAGTGATAAAAAAATGGGTTTGCAGTAGTATAATAATGTAAAAATTGTTCACTTTAATATTCTTTAAACAATTTGGCAATAGAAAATTCAATGAGTGAAATATGCATGTTTTGACAACAAATTATTAAAATTGAAAGGGAACAGTAAAATTATTAAAATTTATCAGATGTATCGGGGTCATAATATCACCATTTAAAAATAAACTTATTACATTTAGAATTAAAAATATCGTCTTTATCAAAACGTACAAGTAAAATGCTGTTCGCATAAGTTATTTTTAATTATAAATGAATTAAATTATGAATGAATTTAAATTATTTTGATAATGGTATTAAATTGGTATGCCTATTTTTCAAGGAATACAACAGTATTCGTCGTAAAGATGTTTTTTTTTTGTTTTTGTTTTCATTTCCGTAAAATAGTTGGATTTGTAAATTCTTTTTTGTCTTTTGAATACGGTTTTCAAGAATTTTGAGAATATCGCACATTTATACGCATTCATTCTGAAAAAAAGATAATTTATTTAAAATTGGTATATAGTGAAATTAGTGAAGTCAAAGAGTTTTATAAATCACGCATCTTATAAATAGCGATATGAAATCAGATTGAATTGCTTGTGAAAATCGGTTTTGAAAACAAAAGAGTGTAATTAGACATATCAAAATTATTTAGAAAAATGCGATCAGGAAGATCAGTCTACGAATTTAAATTTACTTTTTATATCAATAACATAGCCTAAATAAGCAGTATATCCTAGACAAGCCTTTAAACAGTGGTTATCTATGCGATGTCAAAGTACTCTGAAAAGGGTTCACAATGATAATTAAATGGCAAGATCATGTTTTTTGGAACAGAAGGTCTATGGCTCAATCCCTTCACTCTTGGGGGAAAAAAAATTAAGGTTTTATTTTTAGTCTTTGGATGCATGTCTTTCTTACGGTCAAATTCTCTCTGATATTTAGGAGTGTCAAAATAAAGTTCCGCACCCGATACCATCAGATTTTGCTATGCTGTTGTCTAATTGGCAGGAATATGTACAAGAATACTTCAAAAAATTATAGTCAATTAAGTTACATTCTATATAAGAACTTCACATTTTATATAACATTTCACATATATATGACTGTTTAACCTAATTTTTGTTTTTACACATTAAAAAATTAATTTAGCCTTAAATATGCCTTGAAAAATAATGCACTGCCGTGCTGTTATTGAAAATATATTAAAATGTTGTCAAATACTTATTCGGGTATCTTTTAATTATAACAGAGTATTTTCGATCACTTTTTACATTTCCCTCCACAAAGCAAAAATAAGCGAATACTTGAATCTCCATAGTTATTACTATACTAATTTAATAAATAATTGCAACTTTATTTTGTTTAAGAGTAATTAATGTTATGTGAACATATTTATATTGAATAATAGGGACGAGGGGGACGCGTTTCTTAAGGTATGCAGGAAGAATTGAGATTGTATCCATGCATAAAGCTTGTGAAATATTTGATAAAATAAAAAAAGAAGCAATACATAAAATGAATTCATACATAAAAAAAGCCATTATACTGATGATTTTTAATTCGCACAGAAATTACAAATTTCCAACATAAGTATTTTAATGGTTTAAGCTGTAATAAGATTTTTATTACATCGGAGATTACAAATGAAAATGATTAAAAATTATGCGATTGAAATATTCATGGGTAATAGTTTTTATATTTGGAGTAACACAATTGCCAACAAATAATTATTATAAAATGTCCTCCTCCCCATGAATTTTGAAGAATAATAGTCATAATATCCCATCGTGTCCTTTAAATTCCTTAGATCGATCAAGTTGATTAACGAAATTTTTTTTAATATTTTTATTTTTGTAAAATTTATTTCTGTATTTTAAAATAATGTGGAGGAAAGGATTAATACAAAAGAGCAGTTCATAAATAATCTTATACTGAAGTTATTATTATTTATGGAGATCACAATAAATTTCAATATACATTTTAATTATTGTATATACTATAATCTATAATAAAAAGTTTAAAAAATTAGATTTTCTACAATTTCTGAGAAATTTAAACATGGGATTTGTATTTTTCTTGGTTTTAACTGACAAATTTAATTCATACATGTTTGTATTTTATATGTGTCTACATATGCTTTGTAAGTGAATTAGAAAGCATTAAATGTTATTGTTGTTTTTCACTAATTATGGAGACATTCCACTGTCAAACTTTTTATCTTAAATCAGTCCATTATGATTACATAATTTAATATCTAGTTATAAGTATTTCATTTCTTAATCACTGAAAAATGTTTCTTATAAGACAACTGCTTAGAAAATCATCTGATAGGGATTTAAATTTCCTTAAAAACAAAAATAATGAGTACCAATATTTGAGATGTTGTAAATAATATTGACTATATAACGTTTGTGATTCATGATAAATTTAAATGTAACTTCTGGTTTTATGACAAAATAAAGTGTAAGTTTTATCTTACACATTTAGTACTTTTTAATTGTGTTGAACATTAACAATGTTGTGGTTTAGATTATCATTGCTATATTTCTAAAAAGAAATTAATCTAAATCTTTATAAATGGTTTGAATAATAAATCTAAGCTTGATTAATTTCAATTATTTAACAGCAGGCATAAAGCTAGAATTTAATTAAAAAAATTTCGGAGATATGTTAATTAATAAATCCATGATCTCCAGGAAAAGAATTTAATCTTATTAAAACAGGTAGCAAAACGAAAAAAATATTCCACTGACAAAATATTATGCATAATGGATTATTAACAGCTGAAACAGAAAAAATTTCTGATCCTCCTATTTTAAAAGTAATTCCCAATAAAATTAGTCATGTATAATGGTGGTGATTTACATAAACCTTTAAGCTTACGTAAATCACTAATATTATATATGACAAAATTATTTGATATATAAAAAATATAAAAATGTATACAATTTTTTATATGAAAACAAATAAATTAACATAAATTTTGATTATATTAAAAAACTTTGAAGACATGGGGGAAAAAAAAAAAAAAAAAAAAAAAACAATCTAACAAAAATTAGATAAACTAATATTTAAAATAAAAATCTAGATTTATATATGTGAGTATTTAAAAAAGAAATTTGTTTTCATTTTTTTCTTTAGAGTAATTCTTAATTTTCTCCATTAAGTTTTGCTTTCCATTCCCGTAAACCTTTTACAAACCAGTTAAGATGAAAGGCTACTTTTAAGAGTTAAATATTACCATGCCTTTTTGAGTGCTTATCTAACACCTCCTGGATAAGCTTAGGTTTACTATGCATAGGTATCAGTAGTGAATATGCCAATAGTTCATCTTGGCGAAGCATTTTGCGCCACAGTTCTGCTTACGGAAATATCCCCAAAGAAATTAAACCTATAACTCCATTAAAATTTCTAATTTGCCTTATCTTATATGGTGGAGATGGATAGAAGAGGTTGCCAGTCGAATACTTTTAACTATTTCTACATCAATTACAAGCTGTGAATGTTCATTTAGCAAATTAATTTTGATGTATTTATCACAGTCGAAGTAATTTAATATTTTTAAGAAAAAGAAAAGAAAAATTGAATAAAATGCTCAACTTTGATAAATTAATTTATCAATTAGCTTCAGCAAAGGCAAGAAACATGTCAATTGCTAATAATCACATGTACTTATATCTATAATATGTAACAAATTATTGCATGTTTAAAAAAATGTTACGTTTTAAAAATAATTATATTAGTATGAAAAATAAATATCTTTTCCATTAATTCTAAATCATTTAAGTCTGGTTATTTTGACACTTCTAAATCCATTATAAGTGTTTTTTTTTAATTAGAATTTAATTTGGTTTAAATTTAAAGCTTACCCTAACACTTTAAATTAATATAATTTTGATTACTTTATAGTAAATAGAATATTCTGCTATTATTTCATTCTATTATTATTATTACAAGTATACTCATTTTATTATAATGTTTTACATATAGTTATATTATTTTATATTCATTACATAATACATTTTATTCCCACATTTATATTATAGTACTATTATTTTTCAAGGAGGTCCCAAAAAAAGTATTGTAACTGGCCATCAATTATGCTCACTACGCCAGTGTAATTTAATGATATTATTATTTTAGGAATATGAATAAATATTACAGTAAATTTTATGATAGCTTAACGAGTGATTTGTAGAGTAAGCAAATTTTATTATTTATATTTTCGCATCAAAATTAAAAATGTATATGTGATGAAACAAACATTTTTTAATTAATTATGATAGTTAATATATGTTAAATTTATAACAAAAGCTTTTAAGTAATTTATTATATCAGAATACAGTTAGAATTTATATATTTTTACTCATAAGGATGCAAAATCTGTCATTTAAGAATAGTGTATCATAAATGCATTAGAAAAACTTTTTTTTTTTTCATAAATATTTCTGACGTTGACGTTTTGGCAATTTAAACATTATGTGATTTAATTATTATAGAAATATAGCTTGTATTGTTAAAAAAATTGACAATATGAAACTTAATAAAATTAGCTTTAAAATTCATTCTATCAAAAGGTTTTATAGAGGTTATTACTTATAGGGGTTATTTGCACAAACGCATATTTTTAAATTGATTCTAACCTAGTTTAATATTCAAGAATTGTTAGATAAAAGAGATATATCCATATAAAAATAAAATTCGAATATATATTTATTATATATATCTGTAGTATTTCAAACGCCTACATTACTCAACAAGCTGTGAATGTTGAGTAATGTAGGCGTTTGACTTCATATTTTTTATTCATATTCAACTAATGTCTAGTGTTTTGATTTTTTAAAAATATTTCTGTTATGTTTTGCTTAGATGAAATAGAGTACATACTATTTTTTTTTATTTATTCTTAGTTGTACAAAATTCTTATATTTCTTAAATTTTGCTGTTACTAATTATTTTGTATTGTAAATTATTGCAATATGATTGCAGTATATTTTGTAACTACAGATTTTTTTTTAAATAAAGCAATTCAATTAAAAAAAATCTTTAATGTGCACAAATATTAAATCATTTGAATATTCATTAATTTTTTGGTATATACAGGACCTTAAAAAACTTCTTTGGGAAAAAAACTCCTCCTCTTCACAAAAACAAACTTTTTAATCTATTTGGCACAAAATTCTATTCAACTGATAACGTAAAATAAGTTTTCTGTTCGATTTGGGGGTCATTCACATGTGAAGGTTCTGGGGCAACTGCCTCTTATGTCCCTGTCTTAATCAGGCTCTGTGTATATGGCTAAAAAATAAAACGCAAACCTAGATTTCCTTTAATTACTTTTTTTTTTGTAAGAGTTCTTTTGATTTCTTTAACAGTCCTATTAAATTGAAGTATTTATTTAGTAAAGAAGTTGTCGGGTGCTAATATTTTAAAATACATTGATTCTTCTGTCGCCCAACTACAGAAACTGGTAGTAGACTAATCATTAGTTTAGTATAGTAGAATGCTCTTGTCTATTATATCATGTGACCATAAAAATCTACACTGATTTCATAACTGCCTTGTTTTGTGGTTATTTGTGCAGTTTACAGTTACATAAAAACTGTTTAATGAATGTAAAGGCAATTTTTATTCATGCTTATAATTCTGATTGAAAAAACCCTAGATTATTCAACAATTAGCCAATTCTTAACTATCATTTTATGAATAAAACCAAATTAAATTATGAAATCTTCTTAAAGTTGTAGAATTGGATTTTAATTATAAATTTGTTACTTTTCAAATTATTATCCTATCATTTAGTAAAGCACTGTCCAATGCACAGCTCTCTGGCCGTTGGCTGCCAGCATTCCATCTTTCTACAGTCCGCTTCCATTTTTTTTTATCAGTGTTCTTCCATTTTTTTCAAATTTTGCTGGTAGAAATGATTTTATTTTCATATGGTATTATAAATAACTGACTAAAATATAGAGTCGTATTTGTGAGTCCTGTCACGTCTTGTGTTTAGCGCCTTATTCACGGCACGCAGTTATCTGTCTACACTCAAAGCTGTAGCACAGAATAACAGAACTTGCATTGCTTTTCAAAAGCCACCCAATTAGGCAGAAAGGGACATTAAAACTGCAACTCATTGATGCCTATAGGTTATTATTTTTTTTTGTGTGTGTGCGTGGTTGTATCATAGTTGTTGTATGTAATCTGAGCCTTCATTTATTTCTTTTGAAACTTGTGATTTAGTTAAAGAATAATAGAACTATGTACAAAATAACAAGTCTCATTATGTCTGTGAAGAAGTGAAAAGTAAGTGATGAAATTTGTGCATTTTTATGAAAAATGGGAATTAAGACAGTCTGATCTGCAGCAATTATAATAAAAATCAGTGTATGATTTGTGTAAAAGTTTTGTCGGTGAATAAAGAATACAATGTGAAATGGCACTATACTACTTTATGTGATGAAAAGTATAAAAAACATATTGGTGAAGCAAGAAAAATTATTGTCGAAAAGTATAAAAAATTATACACAAAACAAGTATGTTTCAAAAGTAAGTACAGTTAATGAACAAAGTTTGGTTGAGTCTTATGAAGTTTCGTTACTATTAGCCAAAGCAAAAAAAAAAAAAAAAAAAAAAAAAAAAAAAGTGAAGGAATTTTAATGAAAAAACGTGCAGTTTCATCATTGCATGCAGCCAAAGTTTGCAGAAAACTTTGAATCCGTAGCATTACCTCACCAGACAGTGGGACCAAAAGTTTTTGGATTGCAAATACTACTTAATATGTTTAGATGAAAGTACTGACCAGACAGATATCAGTCAATTATTAATATTCATTCATTGCATTTCACACACAAAAATTTTTACTATTACGGAGAAACTGTTAAATTTGATACTGTTATATGGAACAACTAAAGGTGTATAAATTGCCCATTGTTTCCTAGTATCATAAACTGGAAGCCTTATGTGGAAAATCTTAACGCCAAACGAATGCCATGTATAAGTTGTTAGAGAAACAAATTTCTTAGAGGCAGAAGCAAAGTTTTGACTCATAGAAAATTTCAAGATTTTTTTCAAGTGATTGATGCGATCTATATAGATTTGTTATTACACTCTGAAATAAGATGGCTTAGTAGTTCAGTAAACGTTTTCTTTTTTTCTTTACGAAAAGAAATACTTATAAATAAAGAAATACAATTTTGCAGTTCAGAAGTGTCTGATTTTACTTTATTTTTAAAAAATGAAATAAAATCAGACACTTCAAAACTGCAAAATTGTATGCAAGATACTTTATTCCTAACTAATCTTGCATTTTTAACTGATATGAGACAACACTTGAATAAGTTAAATTTGAAGTCAAAGGCAAAGGACACAATATTGCCAACTTGTATAAAAATGTGAATGGTTTTAGAATTTAATCCTATGGACCTTCCACAACAATTTTTAGAATTCAGAGTGGACATGACTACCTTCGAGATAATCTTTGATGTATTGGCATTTTAACTCCCCTGACTGTCCCCCGTGTTTCACAGGTGAGCCAATGAATTTAGTCATTTGATCATTTGCCCATATCTGGACAATGTTGATTCTCTTATGCTTGACAACTATCATATGTAGGTATCATATCATATGAATTTGTTTTGGGTTGCTTGAAGAAAAATGATCAATGCGACCAATTCCTGAAGTAGGGGGGGGGGAGAGAATTTAACTAAAATTGTTCAAAGCGTCATTAGAGCAGAATGATCTTTCTTTTTTTTTTCGAGTTGCGAAGAACATTACACAGAGATGAAAAATAGTGAAAAATGTACCTTTCAGGATCACCTGAGGTATATTGACGATGAAGTTGTGGAGTTTGAGCAGCAGCGATTTGGAGATTTTAAAGAATTAGAGAGTGATATATCACTTTTCATTCACCCATTTACAATTGCAACTAAAAGTGTAGACACTTATTATCAGTTGGAATGATATGACCAACAATCAACCCCATTTGCAAGAACAGGACAGAGGTTGGAATAGATCTTTTTAAGCTCCTAGGTGAGTGTTTTCCCAAATTAACCAATGGTTTGATGATGGGCAGTAACTATCTTTGTAAAAGTGTGTATTCCACAAAAAATCTAAATAGATTTTCACTGTCAGGTAACTCACTTAAACACGCATTGCGCCTGGCAACAACAACTATTAATGTTGATATTTAAGTGATTGTAAAAGATTAATTAATGAGGCACTATTACAATTTAATGTAACAGTTACATAGTAACTATATTAAACACTACTAAACCTTGCCCTAAAAAATGTGTTTTTTATTTGTGTAGCCCTCTAATGTATTTACTAATTTGTATTTGCCCTGGATCAAATTTGGTTTGGACAGCCCTGTTGTACTACATGAGCTCCGTGTTATTTATTGATGAATAATTCTGATTAATAGGAATATCTAAACTCAGTTCAGATTTCAGTTGCAAAGTGGGATGCCACATATTCTGTGTGTTAAATGCTACTGCATAATTTTTCTCAAAGGTATACACTTGTTACAAAAAGTCTGCATAAAATGCACAGTAAGTGTTCAACAGAGAATAAATGTACATTATATTGATAATATTAATTCTTCTTTTAAATAAAGCTTTCTTTAACAATTCCTTAAATATCAGTTACAATTTCTGAAAAACAACATATTGTTTAAAAGCAATAATAATAATTAAATATTACTCAAAAAGTTACCAGAAAAAGTTTGCATACAAGTACAAATTACAAAGATATTTGCAAATTAATCTTAATTCTTTTAGCCTCTGTGAGCTTGTATGAAAAGAAATATTTTATTCTGCATTAATTTTTTACTACTTAATTATTTTAACTCTGGTGGATATGTAACAAAGAGAATAAAAGACATTGTTTTGTTGATATGATACATTAGTACTTGCAAAAAGTAGGCTTAAAATGGATTCTAAAGGAAAAGAGATTGTTCCCAATTAAAAGAAAATCATCTTAAGCCCAAAGAATAAAGATGAAACTCTTTGAGAAATTGGAAAGATAGTTGAAAAACCTCCTTTTTATATCCAAAGAGTAATCAATAATTACTCATCAAAATTTGTTATGTTAAGGCCTTGGAGTAATCAACCATCTAAGCTGACTCTACGAGAAAAGATATATATCCCAAAAAGTGTACATTTAAATTGAAACATTACTGCATTTCAAATAGCACTCGATATGAGAGAAACGCTTAAAAAATCTCTCCATGAAAATAATATACATAAAATTCTGAAGAAATGCAGCTATCTTGGCTGTATAGCTCATAGAAATCCAAGTACTTAAACTGCCAATAACCAAAACTATTGAAATTTTGCCAGTGAATATGTTAATAAACCTCTTAGTTTTTTAAAAAAAGTAATATCTGATGAAAGCAAGTTTTATATCTTTGGCTTCAAAGAGCATAAACTGGTGTGGAGAAAACAAGGTATGGTTTTTGAGAGCCAAAATCTTGTGTCTGCAGTTAAACATAGTGGAGATGGCTTAATAATTTGGGGGTGCATAGCAGGAAGTAGAGTAGGTCGATTAACTTTTATATTCTCCAGTTAGATACTCTGGGATATCTAAATATGTTAAAGGAAATTTTGAAGCAGAGTGCACAAGATTTGAAACTTGAAAATGACTTTTGGTTTCAACAAAACAATGATCCAAAACACATTGCTGACAATGTAAAGCTCTGACTGTTGTACAATACTAAAAATCAGTTGCATACTCCCCACAATCGCCAGACTTAAACCCATTGAACATTTATGGGACTTATTGGAATGCAACATATCATATTATCGAAAGTTATGTGTTAAAAAGAGTAATTATGATGGAATGAAATTAAATCTCACCTGCAGAAACCGCCAAGCTAATTCACTCTATGCTGAAAAAATTGGAAGAGGTTCTTAGAGATAAAGGTTTTCCAACAAGACATTGAAGTTTAATTAATTGTCCATGAAAACTATTTTTAAAGACTTTTTTCAATGAGTATGCAAATTTTTTCTGACTGTTTTTATGTAATTTTTAATTATTATTATTACTTAGAACCAATGTGTTTTATCATTCGAAAATAGTTACTGATATTTAAGGAATTGTAAAAGAAAAATATTAATACAAACATAAGAAGTTAATTAATGTTGACACTATTATCTACCAGATATATTCTCTGTAGAATGATTATTGTGTGTTTGTACAGACTTTTCTGGCAAGTGCATTTAATATGAATTTAAAAAATATTTTCTTAACTGAAATGTATTAAGAGATGTTGATAAATACTAGAATTTATTTTGAAAAACATTGAAATGTGTCCAAATTAGTCATTTATAATGATTTAAAAATTAAAATCACTCAATATTTTCTATACATCTAAAAATATTTTTTATAACAATTTTAAGGTGAGTTTTTGTTTTTTAAGTAAATGCAAGAAATATCTTTTCCTTCATTTGTATCTTTATGTGTATTATTTTTGTTATTTTTTTAAAATTAATTATATGTATATTCAGTTTTTGGTTTATGCCGTGATCTATTGTTATTATATGTCAGCTAAGATGGGGATATAGCGTGTGCTGCACCACTTTCTCAATACACATATGCCATAGGTACCCGTTAATAGGGTTGTAAATAATTCACTAGCCATTCATACAAAGAAAGAAAAAAGACAGAACAGATAGAGAGAAAGTACATCCATGCCCGAACTAGGATTTGAATCCAGGACCTCCCTATCCGCAGTCAGGCATTCTGACCACTAGATACGGTGGGCGGCCTAGTGGTAGAAATGAATATCAATGTTTTTTTTTATTTGGCATATGAAGCATGTGGAAAACCTTTTCTATATATTGTACTGTATATATCTATTAGCAACAAAATTTATTACCATCAAACCAATAATTAATTTTATATCTATTAATAAATTTCATGATGTTTATTCATGTGACTAAGGTTTTTTTTCCTATTTCCCAATTACTAAACTTTTTGTTGCACTAATGTTTAATTTTAAGATTATGGGTCTTATTTAACATTAATTGAAATTACTAGAAAGAACTTTGCTTATTCTGTATTTATAACACTTTTCATGGAGATGTATTATTCATACAGGTTTAAAAAAATTTTCTCATGGATCTAAATTTTCAAGTCCTTTAGCACAAATGTATTTTTGCAATATTATGAAAAATCATATTTATTCAGATACCTTTTGCCTTTAGATATATTGAGGTTTTCATAATTTTTTCATTACCTAGAATTTGATGAAACTCAAAGATATTTATCCTGAGGAATTTAAATTAATTGAAACATAGTTAAACAGTTTAAAATCAGAACTTTTTTTCATTTATATCAAAGTAAAAGAATATAATATATACATAAATATTTATATGATAAAATAAATTAATTTAATATAATTTTTAAGTAAATTAAAATTTTGAAATCCCAATATTTTTATTAAAATATATATAAATGTCATTTTTAGTCAACTAAATAGAATATATTTGATTTGAAATAATATAAATAACATTTAGAAACAGGTTAAATGTTTAATAATACTTAAATAATAGTGCTCCAATAAATTTCATTAACTGCTATTTGGCTAGCAGAACAGGGCTTATAAGAGTTACTACATTTATACATGTAGAAATATTTCTTGAATTAAATGTTGTAATTTTTATAATTCTATTTGTTAATAATAAATAATTGAAACATCGACTTAACTTCAAGCATGCAGCTGGTTTGAAAAGTTGGACTGCAGAAAAAGACCCAGTTCACACTTTCTGAAGATCACCCAGTAAATTTCCTTTCCATAATTTTAAAAATAAAAATTTATTTGATTAAATAAAATAATCATTTTAATCATTGCTCTAATTTAGTTACTTTTATCAATATTTATAAAGAAAACAGAAAAACTATTTTTCCTTTAATTTCCAAAATAAAATTGTAATGATATCAAATAATTATATTAATTAGTAATTAAATTAGACAGTTTGATAATTATGATTATTGATAGCATTTTTAAAATCAAAATACTTATGTTATGAAGTAAATTCTGAAATTATAAAAAAAATAGAAAATATCTTTCTTTTAATTTTCCATTAACACATCTAAGTGAATAAAAACTTTTATATCTTCTACTAAAGTGTGCATTCATTCAGTTTTTCATAATTTAAAGAATGCTAATTTAACTTAACCAGAAAAATATGGCTATTTCCTAGTATATTACAGTTGTAATTTTTTTTTTTCAGAAAACTGAATTTATATATTTTTTCCTAGGATATGTTTCAAATAGAATGCTTTCTATTTCTAAAGTATATAAATTACCTCAATTAAGAATATATATTTGAGAAATAATTTCAAATTGAGTGTCGTTTGAATATTTGCAATAAAGACAACATTTTCTTACCTGAACATTCACAAAGTAAACATATAAACATATTAGTTTTTCCTGATGACAAGCTGTTGGACATCCATTCAGTAAATCAATCAAGATGACAAGCAATCTGAGGTGATTAAATCGGATATACTTCTCATCGTGAATTAATTTCTTGAATCTTGACAAATACAATGGAAAATGAATTAACTTTACAGTTAAAGTACAAACTATATTGACACCACAAAGAAATTTTAAACAAGATTCTTTACAGAACCTCAGATGGTTTAACCAAATGAAATAATAAAAATGTATTCTCTATTGATAGCAAAACATTTTATTAATGTAACTACAAATGTTGATAATTAAATGAACGTACATTGATTCAAATTTTTACCATGAATTATGAGTACATTAAAACAACTTTTTAATTTATATCATTCAAATCATTAATATAAACCAAAATTAGTTTTATAAGATACTTTAATAAAAATAAAAAAAAACAGTGTTGTAAATATATGATTTTCATTTTAAAACCATAAAATCATCAAAATCTAGCATTATCAATGCAAATATTTGTACAGATAGCAGAAATTTTTTTTGGATAATTTTAAATCAGAAATTAAAATAAATATCTTTTGAAACACATATTTAAATAAAATTATCAAATTATATAAATTTGATAGTTTTATTTAAATAGAATGAGGAATTTTCTGAGCCAAGAAACGCAAACTTATCAAATTAACTTTTTCATATTCACATTGATTCAAATTTTTACCATGAATTATGTGTATTCAGATAAAAAGAGATTTTTGATTTTACATTTCGCCTTTTACTTTGAAAAGTTTTTTTCTGTCGATTATCTTAGATATAAAAATTTTCTACTAATTTTTATTATATTTAAAGAAACTATTTTCTTAAGGTACTGAAATGACTGAATGTTTCATCATTAAAATAAGAATTTTTGAATGATGAAGTAAAAACCTAATCTTATGAATTATTTTGAAGTTACTGTTCACCCAATGACAATATTTCCCTTTTCTTTCAAATAGATTTTAAATAATAATCAATTTGGTTTTTAAATTTTAAAACAATACACGCATGTAATAAATATTTATATGGCCAAAAATTGCATTAAGTAATTAAATATAAAGAAAACAAAGTAAAACTTCAATACACTTTTAGTACTGGAAATCAAGTTTCGTTTTTGATGAGGTCTATCGTTTTAAATGAAATAAAGCTGTTAAAACAAAAATTTGTGAGTGTTTAATTTTTATTTCGGATACTAAAGAGACTGCTACTCACAAGTATAACGTGACAGTAAGACTGAGGCTGCAAGGAATCTTTTTGCCTTTCTTTTGTCTGGAAGGGGCATACAATAATTTCACGGCTAATTTTTATTATATCCCAATAACATTTCACGCCTCTGTATTATGGTAATTTATATTGAAAGTGAATCCATGATACTTATGATTCTATCATATTAAAATTATTCATAAGAAATAACGACGTGAAAATGTATATTTTTATTTAATTAAGTAAGGTTAAAATTGATACCATATAACTTATACATTATAGCTTAAAATTACAAAAATCGTAATTTTAAAAGCAGTTAATAAGGTGATGTGATATGAAATTCTTTACATCAATTTTATTCAAAGCAAAATTTATTGTAGGTTATAAATATTTTCTTTTGATTGATAATGACTTCTAAGAAATTTATATATATATATTTTAATTTTATTCTTCTCAAGTTTTCATTAATATTATTTCAGTTTACGAAACTTTATTTGGGGGTGGGATTTTTTTCACTATGTTATTCTAGAGTCAAAATTAAGCTTCCAGATTTTATTTATAAAAGGAAATGTAAAGTATTAAATATTCCTAGAATATTTTTTAGGTTTATTATTATTTGTCCAGAATATAGTAAAGTCTTCTCTGATAAAACTTATATGATCACTTATCATTTTCTAATCATTAATCATGTGCTATTGCTCCTTTTTAATGTAAAAGAACAATTTATTATAAACAACTTAGAATTATAATAAACAAGAACTGTGCTGAATATTTGTCTGGAGTAAAATTAGAAGCATTAGCCTGGAATGAAGTGAAACTTATATCAAGATGCCTTGCTTGGGTTGATCAAAATTAAATCTGTTTCATATTAAAAGGATTAGTACCATTTGTAATTACTGTAGAATGTCAATAATAGTAATTTGAACATTACTGTTCAATTTACCTTATACATTTACTTCAATAAAATTGCTTATGCTGTGATAGTATTTAATGTAACATGCTATTTAAAACTTACTTAACTTCACAAATGAAGCTTATAGTTTCTTTCTATTTATTGAAATTTTTATCAATGCATTACTGCAGGAAGTGTATAATTAATTATTTTTGAAAAATAATGTTATTTAATATTCCCCCTCTTTTGTCAAAGAATATTGTTCTGCCCCTTTTCAGTGCTTTTCATAGAAATATAATAGCAATATTAATTATAGCATTAAATATGGATTAAACTATTTTTTAATATGTTAATTCTAAAAGATTTATGTTTTAAATGTCAACTTAACATTAATTTTTGCAAATGAAAGAACAGATTATAGATATTTCTAACATCATCTATATCCTGCTTTGAATTTTTATTTCATTTGTTGTAATTGTTAAATATAAATTTTAGTTGGTAAAATGTAAGGATAATATTAGGAAAAAAGAAAAAAGTTCTTTACAAGACTTTAATCTTATTAGATCTACAAAGAATTTATTAAAAAAAATATGAAAATTTAAATTGTTTTAAAGTAAAAAAAAAGGAAAAAATGCTTGATCACTTATTTAGTTGCAAAGTATTCAGATGAATATACATACTTATAATATATACAGCTACACAAATAATTTATTTTATACAATTCTATACAAGCACAAAAAATTAAATGTATTGTTGCACATATTTTAAAATGTTTATTTTATGTAATGATACTGTATATAGATATTTCCTCTAATATTAATCAAATAATTTGATAAATATTTTCCAGGTATAAAATAATTAATAAATATAATAATTCACAATTCATTTGTAAAAATTATGTTGATATTAAGACAGATAGAAATTAAAAATAAAATAACAAATTAATTTCATTTTATGAAAATTCATTTTTAAGACTCATAAATATAGATAAAAAACAATTTTTTATTAAATTTATGTTAACAAAATTTTTTATATAAATATATTGCCTACAATTTTTTATTGTGAGACAGTAAAAAGTATTAATCATTTAAAAGGAAAAAATATCTATGAATTTATAATATTGTTAATAATATATTTATTCGATGCATTAGAATAATAGAAGTACTCTTGAATACTATCAAAACTTTAATTTATAAATAAGTAAACTGTATCACATTATAGATTACTACATTGTTCTAAGAAGATTTATATGTTTATCTACTGAGTTGAAAAAGATAATTATATCATCAAAATAGTTAACGGCAGTGATAAATCAGTTTTTTTTTCCTCTAAGAATTTGCCAAATAGTACGTTGAAATATTGCAGAAGCGTTTTTGTGTGCAAAAGAGTACCGATTAAATTTTTTAAGGTTGCCTTTAACTGTTGTAAATATAACTAGTTGTAAATACTAATTTATTTACTCATCTTTTCTAAAAGAATATGTCAATATCCAGACACATAATCTAAGGTAGAAATTTTTTTTTTAAAATAGGTTAATTTGTTGAAAACGCACTTGATTCTTGAGATTGGTCAAACATTTTTTCGGTTTATTTTTCTACAATTAACATAAAATATTTTGTTTTTTTTCCTCCTTTCTCTTTTAAACTATTATTACAGAAGCACTTTGAAATTTTGGATGTTAACATTTCTTTAATTTGAATTTCTGCAATTCTTAGTTTTAATACAAAATTTAACTTAATTTTAGAAACTTTATTGCCAACACAGAGTCTTATAGTAAAGGTAATCAATGTAAATGATAAATTGATTTCTTAATACAGTGTTATGCATTTCCATTTTGCATGAGGTGAAATGTGAGAACAGAAAGCAACCAATATATTACTTTCTTGGTGCTTATTGAAGTGTGAAAAATAAGGAAATGCTTTGTTTCTTTTTGAAATGCAGAAAAACATTTCATAATGAGGAAATTTTTTAAAAAAATATTCAAATTTTAATTATTTAATTGAAATAGATAATTCCGCCACATATATTGTAAAAAAATATTTTTAAGAGTAAAAAAATACGTTTCCAGTCAACAAAAAAGTTAAATTTTGATACATTAAGAAAAACTATGAGTGAAAGTATTTTAATTAAGGATAATTTGTTTGATAGATGATATTTTTAAGGAAAAAATAAGTAATATCTTAAGCAGAAATATTGCAAATGTCTTATTTTTTTTAACTATAATTAAAAATTTTCAATCAAATCACCATTAATTAATAAAAAATGAAATTGGTTTATTAAATTTATAAATTGTATAAATAATGCAGTTGCTCTAGGATATATATTAATTGATCTAAATAATTATTTTTTGCTTAATGCGTTTGCGTGCTTTTGTTGTAGTAAAATTTAATTCTAATCTTGATCCACTACTGTTTTCTACACTCTTAAAATACTCAAGTGGCTTTCACTCAGGAGTGAAATTTCACTCTTTTGAAAGATGCTGGTAAACCAGTCCTTTTAAGCGGAGAAAAAACAAATCGTTTTCGGGGATAAATTAAATAGAAAAAAGGGTGAATTTCAATCTTTTATAGAAGTATTGCTAAATTTTTTTATATTGACAATTAATTTCTTTTTTTTTTTTACAATTACAATATAAAGATATGATTTCTTGATTCAATAATATAATAGTACAATTGAATATGACATTTTAATTGATTTTGATCATTATATTTTCAAAATAAATTTTAAAACATTATTAAAATTTTTGATGCTAATTACCTAGTAATATTAATTTAATGAATAATAACCTTTCATTATTTTAAAATCAACTTTAATTAGAGATTTTAACTGATTGGAATTTTCACGTCATTTAATCAAGTTACCACGTTCTTTCATTAAACATAGAATACTTTTAATACAATCTTTTAAGTACATTTTACAAGCAAAATAAAATTAATACATGTAGTAATAGCAATATTAATATTTTCTCAGTCTCCATAAAATTTATTTTGATTATACAGAATAACCTGATCAACCATTTCTTCCTTACATTGCATTTCATCATCTTCAAAATAACTACATGTTTCAAATTTGCTTTTGCTGATTTTCTTTTTTATTTTTTTCTTCGATGATGACAATGACAACCATAAAATTCAAATATGAATTATATTTCCAGACAAAATTCTTAGTTGGAAATTCTAAAATATTATACAAATTAATAGTAGATTTTGATAAACGCAATTTCTTTTCGTTTTATCTAGAAATGCTTTTACTTAGTAACAATCAAATGAATAATTGTCAGTGAAATTTTAATAAATAAAATACATACTGTTACGATTAATATTTGCTTTATATTGCATTAACATTTAAATTAAAAAAGCTTGGAATTCTATTTATGAAAACATTTGTTCTTATTCATAGGTAAAATGCGGTATTTGATATTATTAATTGTATATAATATATTAATCGCATATTCAATTCAGTACAAAAAACTATATTAAATAATATGCTTTGGACATTTAAATCAACGAGAAAATTAAGTCACATTCACGCAGTTTGGAAATTAAAAGAATTTAAAAATGCATTCATTATAATTTACTATTAATTTATAATAAATTAAATTTTGGCAAAAAATAGTATTTGAAATAAAAAATGAAATTTTGAAACACATTTTTATATTATTAAACATTATCAATTAAACAGAAATTTCAAATATTATAAATATTACATGAATATGAATTCATTCATTCAGTCTTTTGAATAGGAAAGTTTATATAATGATGAAAAATCACAAATTAATGATACGAATTAAAGTGCTACCATAATGTTTCTGCACTCCTTCTTGTCCAATTATATACTTTTTAATTCAAATAGATCGTTTTCACAAAATGAAATTTTAAATTCCTCTATTTTTAGCGAAACTAAATTGAAAGAATAGAGCCACATGATGATTTAAACCATTCAAAACACATCACTTTTGCTTTGTGCGATAAACACGTCAAAAAAAGAGTAAAAATTGCTTCGAACCGAGGATGGAGTGTTTGAAAGAGAACTTCTCTACCCAATTAAGCACAAAAAGATTAATTTTGTATCTTTATGGAATACAAAATATCCGTTGCTTATTGAATAGTGAAAAACCTTTTGATTTTTTTTAAGAGTGTATGATGTTTGCTAGGACACATAAAATATGTTGCGGTAGCAATGTTCTCCAAATTTATAATTATTTTAAATTACCGTGATTTTTAAAATTTACATATACATTTTACTGAAGCTATATCATTATTTTGTACTATAAATTTTGTGCACGAGTTAAATGGCGAAAATATTGTAAAAGATTGTTAGAATAAAATTTTTCAAGTACTATACTGGTCAGCTTTATTTTCATACATTTGTGATGTTTTTCATTTTAGTGTAAAGTTATTTACAATATTGTTTATATTCATTATTATAAATTTTGATTTGATCAATAATTCAGAGATATAACATAAAAATAACCTGATGAAATATAACTTAACTTAAGGCTCTTTCTGACCAAGGTGAGAATTTCCATTGTCTTGTCGAACCATCTAGCAATAGTTCTCAAATCTTGTGTAGGGAAGAATTGAAAACAATATTATTGGTTTTAATTGCTTGTCAATCAATCCTTCAAAATTAGCGAGTCTGCCAGATTTGGCGCATTATATCATGAAAATTACACATAAAAACAGCCAAAAAGAGAATTTTAAATTTGCCCCCAGAAGTCTTAGAATAGGGATGAAAGGAAATGGGTCAGTTAAATGCTCAACGAAACTGACACCAGAATTACCTGTTGCCGTCTTAGGGACAATTAGTTGTCAGTGATTCTAAAGAAAATATTTTATTTACATTTTAGAGTTTGGCTTTTATTATTCACAATAAAAAATAATAAGACAAATTGCAAATGTTGAGTGATTTTACAGTTACAAATTAAATGGTCCAAAATGATTATCAGAATTCAAATCAAACCTACAATATATGAACAATTAAAACTATTTTTTAAGTGCCTTGGTTCAATTTGATTTTATGAGACATGATCCATTGGATACATTTCAATCTGAATACAGCACATAATTAGAAATTAATATTTTCAAAAATAACTTAATGTAAAAATATTTAATTTTTTAAATCTAACATATATATATATATATATATATATATATATATATATAATCATTACATCAATTTCTATGTAATTAGAATTACTTAGAACTTGAAAGAAAGATTCATTTTTATCCTTCTTTCATCTTAAAGTCCCAACATTCTAACTTTATTCCTCAATATCTTAATTAGAAGTACATGCTTATATTAAAAAATTAACATTCTGGTGTTGTGAAATACATTTTAAAATCTGGAGATTTTTAAATCTCTTCAGTTATAAGTTTCCCCCCTGGCTTGATAAAAACAAAATTAGATTAACACAAAATATGCATTTTAAATACACACAGGTAAGTTAGATTTTCATGAGCATATAGGAAATTCAGTTAGTATCTTGAAATATATATGAGGTAAAATAGTAATTAAAATAAATCTGTTAATAAAATATAGAAATGCTTAAGCAATTCATTTCATGAAGAAAGGAACATAAACTCTCTCTCTCTCTATATATATATATATACTCACACACACACATATATATATATAATTAAACTTAGATTTTTCTCAATTTTAACAATTTTTCAACTTTTCTTTTGTTGTCTTTTTTGTTTGCTTCTGAATTATATAACTTGGATTTTTAATGTCCATTAATCTAGATTAACGCAGATCAAGTAGTTCTGGTAAAAGACAGTCAAAATAAAAATCATTTAATTTAGTTTTCATTTGTGTTTCCCAAAATATATTATCTTTAAAAATTTGTTCAGTTTTAATACCTTTCAGGGGCCAAATGGCAAACCAATAAAAGTTTTTGCTGTATAATTTGTAATTATCCTTTGATTTGATAATAAAATTAATGACTTTTATCTATACCCTTTAATTTCTTTGTTTTTTCTGTCTTTTTATCAGAAACTGAATGCAGATATTTTTATAAAGTCACTAGGATAGATATCACGGCATATATATGAGCATTTGATTTCAACAACTGCCTCATTGCCAATTATTCCATCTGTCGTGGCAGCTAAATGAGGCAAATTTTTATCGATGACTATCTCACATGGCTCTATTTAAAGGCCTATTTCTTTTTCCAGTTTGAGAATAGTAGTTGTTTTCATGAATTATTGCGCTTAAAATGTGTTGATTTTTTACGTTAGAGTATATTATTTTTTTTACTAAATTTTGGCATTCTGTAGAGGGTAACTTGTGTCTTACAGTACCAAAATTTGACGCTGTCAATAGCGGCGTAGTGAAGGGGGAGGCAAGGGGGTCTATCCTGACCCGGGCGCTGCTTTGAGAGGGGCGACAAAGAGAAACTACCAAAAAGTTTTCAGAAAAATTTGATTTTTATCAAAATATTCATTTTATTCAGAGAAATATATTTAAAATTTAATAATTATTTTCTCCTGTTGAAGAGCTTGCCATAAATGAAAATGTTCTTATTTTTATACTTCCATATATATTAAGTTAGTACAATTTAGTTCTTATTAAAAAGTGTGTCCTTTTAATAGCATTTTCCATTATCTTTTCTTACAGTTTTTTAATACTCTAAGGATTTGTGGTGCTTTTGTACATGTGATGATGAAAGTATGTTAAATTTTTCTGATAAAAATTCTGAAAAATATTTTTTAGCTTCCTTTTATGCATTTGAGATATTTTCAGGTGTTTACTTATTTACCATATAATATGTGTTGATGTTATATCTCTCGATTTACAAATCAATAATTTAGGGTGATTCCGAAAAGGTAAGCTCATGACCGTAACTGATTTGACTTAGTGAATTCGCAAGATACATGATGCTCTTAAGAATCCTAATTTTTTGTAAGATTCTAAATCAAGTTACATTGTAACATTGAATGAATCTTTTCTACTCAAAATGAAAAAGATATCAAATTAATATTGCATCAACTGACAAATACATCACTAGGAACTCACATGATGTTATTTATCATTTAGGAATTCAGAAAAGTTTTTGTAGAAAATTTGATGTTCTAAAATATTTTTAACTTGATATTCATTTATATTGTTATTATAAAACATTTTATTTAATAAACAATATTTTCTCATATAAATAAAAAATGTGAAGTTTAAATCTCATTTTCACTACAATAAAATAAATCTCAAGAGGATATTTTATAAAACAAATATTATTAATTAAAATTTTCCATCAAATTGCTTATTTAAAATTGTTTATTTGAAATCAAAATATTTAAAACTGAAAGATTTTTGAAAATAATTTTTGTTGACTAAATTTTGTTGCCTTTATATTAATACATTATGTTAAAAAATTACTGTTTGGAAAGTTAAAAGATCAAATGCATTAAATATTTTAAATATGTACACATAAAATATTTCTTGATAGTTAATCGTTAACTTTATATTTCAGTTTAAATAATGAAAAAGCATTTTAAAGGAATATAATGAAATAAGGCAAAATTATTATGCTTTTGTAAAAAAGCTACAGATTAGTTATATTTTTGAATGTTATAAAATAATTCGTAAAATGATTCAGAATAAAAATAAGTTCTTTTTAAAATATGAATTAGCTCTTATTTTAATTAAGAGATATATTTTAAAATCATAAGAAAGTCTTATTACACATATTAAAAATAAGTTGCAAATTTTCAGGAAGAAATGTTCTGAGTAAAATCATGAGATGTGTTAAGGTAAAACTGACTAATTGGGCAATTATGTATAATAACCAATGATTATAAATAATCCTCACTAAACTCTGCAAATGTGATAAATTATAGAAATGTATATATAGTACACAATTCTAATGGGAAATGTCATAAATTCCGATTACTTTGTAAAAAAAATTATATTTTAATTTCATATAAAACCATTTTTAAGCTGTGTTAAATATTTCGAACAGAAGAGTTTATCATGATGAGTTAGAATAAAACATACAATAATCTCTCAGTTTAATAATTTAAATAATTGTGTTCTTTTTATGGTAGAAAGGTATTCAAAAATACAAAATGATCCAAAATTTTTTTCAACAATATATATAATTTTTCAAATTTAAAATCTATTTAATTTTTTATCAGATGCAATATTTTAGTATGATAGTATTGTTTGCTTATTGATCATACATTATATTGTATATTTTTTTATTTTCTTCCATGAAATAAGTTGAAAGTAAAATGTCTAAATGTTTGTAGAGGTTAAAACTCATTAATTTTGCAATATGATTAAAAATCAAATTAAAACATTTCTCCCACTATTATTCTGATAAATGAGTTATCATTCTTACTATTAGCTATTTTATTATATTAAGTTCCTCAAATTTTTAATGTCTTGTTTCAAAATCGTAGTATATTATACAGGTTGGTGCAGAGGAAACGCATGTTTTTCAATATTGAATTACTGGGACACAATGGGTTGAAAATAATAAAAAAAAGTAAGATATGATAGGTTTTTTAATGCAGTTTTTGAAATTACATACCATATCTAGGTTTGGAAAATAATGTCTTTGAGATGATGTCCTTCTTGCTGGATACAAATTTGGATCCTCTTCTGAAAATGACAGACAGCTCTCTCCAACATTTTATTTGGCACGGCTTCAATTTCCTGACGAATAGAATTCTTAAGGTCATCGAGTGTGCGAGGCTTGCTAATGTACACTTTTGATTGCAAATATCCCCACAAAAAGAAGTCACATATCGACAGGTCGGGTGAGCGAGGGGGCCATTGAACATCACCAAATCTCGAAATCATATGTCCTGGGAACATTTGTCGAACCACTGCCATGGATGCTCTCCCCATGTGAGCTGTGGCACCATCCTGCTGTAACCAAATGTCTCATGTTTACTTGACGCCTTTCAAGTTCTGGATGAAGGAAGTTGTTTAACATTTCAACATAGCGAGCTGATGTAACAGTAACTGCAATACCTTCCTCTTAAAAGATATAGACATTTTGTACAACAATCCCCAACTTTGAAATGCATCACCACACTGTTACCTTTAAACTGTGCAGAGGTCTTTGGTGTAATTCTTGTGGCTTATCCGATGCCCAATACTAACAGTTTTGAAAATTGACGTAACCTTCAAGATGAAAATGTGCTTCATCACTCATGAAGACTGTAGCACCTGGATCTTCCGTAAACATTTCATCCATTATGCGACAAAACTCTCTGCGCTGTGCAAAATCCCCTTCATTAAGCTGCTGAACAATCATTATTTTGTATGGATGGAAATTGAGGTCATCATGTAAGATGCAGTGAAGCGAACGACGTGACATACCCAGCGCTACAGCATGTCATCTAATCGATCGTCTAGGACTAGTAACAACTGCCATTCTGACTCGGTCTACATTTTCTGGAGTACGAACTGAACGGGGAAGAGCAGGTGGTTTCTTTTTCATCACAGAACCAGTTCTTTTAAAAGCTGCAATCCATCGAAGTACGGTATTTCAATCAGGCACTGCACCTCAATGTCCAACTCTTAAATATTGACGGAAAAGACGTTGCACTGTGACTACATAGTCATTGTTTCTAAAAAACTGCTCGACAACGAACACACGATGTTCTACGCTCCATAGCGACTGAAACGGAATTGTATGGGCCGTCTGCCAACATTCGATCAAGGTCACTACCCTCTCCCGTCGCCGCGTACTAGCGGTTTGAAAAACATGCGTTTCCTCTGCAGCACCCTGTATAATTGTGAATACACAAAACACTTTATATTTTATTTTTAAAATTTATTTAAATGTACTTGAACAAAGTTGATTTAAAAGTACAAATCATAGCTACTTTTCCAATGCTAATAAACAAGAATCAAACATCCATTGTTTACAGATGTCTTTTCTATTTTGTTGAGTAAGAGAAACTAATTCTTGTTGCTCGATTTGGAAGTGTTTCCCTACCACATCGTAAAACAGTGGGAGTCAATATGGGGAGCAGTTTTTTCTAGAATTTTCCCCTTCTTTAGGTTACCATAGTGTATAAAAAGTTTTCTGCTTCATAGATAGCGTTGTGTACAGATTGGTTTTAAGAAATAAGAATGGATTTGATTTCTAATTGAAATTCGTATCGAAATATTGATAAGAAAAAATGTTGAAAAAGTCTCACATAACTTTGTATATAGTTTAAAAAAGATAAAAATAAAAGAAAATTTTTTAGAAACGTTATGTACAGCTATTGTTTTATTATTTAGCATTTTGTTAAAATCTGGTAAAAAGGACACAAAAGTCATTATGTGTTTTAGTAAGATACTTAAAAAAACTACTTAATACTTTTATAAAATTTGATATTGACTGTTTTCTTTTATAAATTAAAACAGTGAAATAAAAACAAAACCCTAAAACCTTTTAAGAGCTAGTTTTGCAACACTTTTTCCAGTTTATTGCATCTGCACACCTTCTTTATTTTAGTAATGTTTTACATATTCCTGTTTATTTTCTTCTGAAAAGCATTATGCAAGCCAGCCAGATGATTTTACTTTATTTTAAGGAAAAGATCTCCATGTATCTCTGTGTATCCATAATGAGAAATGTTTGCTCTTCCTCATTATGGCTATACCGTGACTGATTACTGTTTTCAGCACACATATAGCACAAAGAAAACATTAGTTTGTTTTAGCAGATGCATGCTGAAACTGTGTGGTATAATTCTCCTAGAAACTAAATTTTGCACTCTATGATTCCAAAATATTCATCTACAATTTTAAAGTTAGATGTTACATTTCAGGATGTTTGACTGTATCTATCCCATATTTATTTACGCACAGATAATAACCTGTAAAATCAATGTACTTGGCCATAACTTCAAAATATATCTAATAGCATTTGTGCATCCCTTTAAAAAGCCATTTCCGAGATTCAAACGGTCTTCCAAAAAATGCTTTTTCAAAAACTCTTTTAATTCTACTATCTTTCATCTTTTAGAAGTCGTGTTCCCATATTTCAATTACAGTATACCCATTGTAACATAGAAGTCCAGTGATGTTCTGAGTTATAAGACAAAGAGTTCCCATTGTTCCAGTCACAAGCTGTATTATATCATTATCATAACACATTTCACATCCATCTTCTTCTTTTGATCTGAAATCAGATCACATCCACCAGGTCATCTGCTTTTAATTTCAATACAGCCAAACTGGGATAATTTAGTAGATCCTGATGAAGTGGACCAGTGCAGTCTAAAAGATGTTTTGGACTGGCTTCTTTGAAACGTTTTTAAATGTGGATATTTAAAAAACTTTCGATTTTCCAATGGCATTCCAGTGCACAGTCAAGCAAAGCAATTTGGTCTCTCTTGTCACTGACTAAGTCAATCCATGTACCAGGACCCTTACTAATGTAACTCGAGTGTTCTGGTGTATGCCTCCAAGATATGTTTATTGAGGCCTTGCTCAATGAGTTCTGTTCAAGGTAGGTTAATGGAACCCCCTCAGTAAGTGGCATGGCAGTTCTGTCTTTGGCCAATCCATTCACCATTTCTTTGTATTTTAAAGTGACATGACATAGTATTTATTGAAGAGGAGGCTAGGAGATGAGGAGAGGGTCCAATCCCTCTCTGTTCTATTATCATTCGCCAATTTTTAGATATTGGATGGCGCTTTTGCTGTCTGAAACTATCCAGATCTCAATGATAAATGTCACCAAGAGAAGAAGTCTAGATCCATGTCAATGTTGATGCTCAAAGTCAAAAATTGAGCAGTTATCAGAATTTCTGAATTTAAAAAATATACTTCCCTACCTAATCTGACAACAGTTCCACTCCAAGTGCAACCATCCCTTTTACTGTTGTCTGTGTAAATCTGGGCTGGCTCAGCATGGATATTGTCAATTCAAGAGCAGCCTGTCTCAAGTATTTTGTGTGATGGGAAGTTTTATTGGTATGAGTGAATAATTCAGCATGGAAATATACACCCGACAATGAAACTATGGGAGATATAACAAGCCTTAGTGAATTAAATGAAACAGAAGATTTCAATAGATCAAATTTTTTGGCTTGACTAAGGGGACTATTCTTTTTTAGTCTGGTCATTTTGCCATTCACAGACAAAACTTTCAGTACGATTTTGATTTGCATAGCTCAAGAGCTTGTTGAAGTATTTTGTAAGATTTGGGATAAATCTAAGCTGCAGATGAAAGCAGCATAAATCTAAGCTGCAGATGATGCATCATAAAGAACATTAGTAGGTCTATTTTTATAAAAGTCCAGTAACTTAACGTGCTGCACACAGTTGCACTCTTTCTAGCTTTTGGAGATTTCTTTCTGAGGCGACTTAATATATCTGGTACCCACATTATAGAATGGGTCTGATTAATGTAATATGCAAATTGGTCTGACGTCAGCTCCCCAATCACAACCGGAGGGATAAAATTTCAAAATATTAAATGTCTTTTTGTCCTTGTTTACAAGTGAGTCGATAAGCTTGTTACATGTAATTTGAGAATCAAGCACGAAGCAAAGATATTTGGGATTTAACTCTCATTGCAAAATATGTCCATTAGGTGTTAGTTGATTATAAAGAATCCGGTTATAGATTTATGAAAACTGAACCAAAGTTAGTGACTTTAAGCAAAGTTCTGAATATTTTGTAGTGATATATTTATTCTGGATTCTTCTATATTAATATATATACCCAATCACAGCCATGATATAAATAACCCAAAAATTAAAGTACTTTAAATACATTTCAAATTAGAGAAGCTTATGAAATCCATTCATTTAAATTATGAAAACATATAATTACATGATACTAATGAATATTTCTCGTTTCCTTACAAAGTCCATCAACATTATGACTTCGATATTTTCCTCACCATTTCAGTTTAAAGCATGTAGAATAATGCTATAATTCTTGCAATGGAATCTTATCGTCTTATGCTGTTATGACTGTAATTTCTTTTCTTTATGTACCTGTTACTTGGAACAATGGCTATGGTTTCCAGCTTCATGTGGTGGGCTATAAAAGATGCTGTGCAAGCTAAAACAATTGTCACATATGTAAATGTATCAACTCCTGCTACCAACATGAATTGTGTGTTAAACTCTATGCAGCAAAGGCTGATGATATGAAAATCAGATCTATGAGGAGGAAAAGCATTTTTTTTTTTTTTTATTTATTTTTTTGGTAAAAGGAAAAAAGTCAAACCACAAAATCATTCTTTAGAAATCTTATGGACAATATTTTAGCATTGCATTTCTAAAATCGAAAGTGCAAATTTTTTGAGTTTCATACCATTCTAAGAACTTTTGGTCTCAGTTTTATAAACATTGATGACGGACAATAAATTTTCTACATCTCGAAGGGGTCATTTGTAATCTTGGTTCTCCGGCTTATTAAACAGGGAAAATACCTTTTGATCAATTTCTGAAAACCAAATGTCTTAGGAAATTTAGATAAAGGCATCAGCAAAAAATTTAATGTTTATATTATACTTAATGACTATAAATATAATAATTAATGACTAATATTATACTTATACTTTAAGATGTATAGACATCAGCTCAGACCCATTAGATATAAATTTTGGTACTAACTACATGTCAAACACTTTCATATTATGAGCGATTGCAATGTTTCCTTTATGTTGAAAGGAAAATTCAAAACTCATGGATACAATTATATTCTTTGAAATAAATTCTGTGATATCAATATACCAATAATTATTACCAAAGTTTAAAATATGCTCTCTAGTTGACTGGTCTGTTTTGAAGTCAATAAATATTAGCTTGCCATTTTGATTTTCTGTCTCAAGACACTGTAAATAACAATGATCTTCAGGAACAAACGTCTTGCAGCATTTCTTTTCTCCACAGCAATGTAATTCTCTTGGACACATACTTTTCAACTGTGATGTCTTCATTGTTACACAACACAAAATGTCTCCATTTTGGACGACACATTTATTTCACACATTTACAAACATAACATTATTAGCACAAACATAAATTTAGACATTTCTTTCCATGTTATTCAAAAACACATATTTTCCATCACCCGGGAGCGATTTTTCCGCTACCACTCATATTCACACAAACCACACTATTCCTCTCTCTCCAACATGAGCCTGACTAGTATGTTCTTGTGTCTCTTGCATTGGCAGACAACGAAATTGAAAGTTCTCGTTGTTAGGTGCTTGATTTTCACATCAGCATTATACATTGTCAGCCCTCTGAACATTGATATATCTATTAAAAACAAGAAATAAAAATGTAGAATAAATTCAAATACAATAAAACATTTATAAGTTAACTTTATAAGAAAACAATAATTACTTTATTATTAAAGACCAGTTTTTTTTTATGAGTTTCGAAACATAAAGCTGAACAAGTGTTTATCTCACAACCTGAAGATCATTTCCTATCTCCACCTATGTATATGTGGAGATATGTAAAGTGCTTTGCAATTATGAGGATATTGCAGGTTCAGATCCTAGCCTCAACTGTTAAAAAATATATTAAATAAATTTAAGTCAAATACAATTCTGTATTTAGTTTATGGATGCCACAAACGTATTTCTTATTACCATACAATTCTTTAATAAAATATATATATATAAATCAAACATAAATTACTCCATGAGTATGAGCAGCATGATACAGTGGTAGAGTATCTGTCTTGATTTCCGACAACTTGTGTTCAAAACCTAAAAAGAATTTCAAAAAAAAAAAAAAAAAAATTCCATATTCAACAGTTATAAATTTAGAGTGTGGATGATGGAAAATGATATATTCTTAAGCCACGCCTCTTCAAGAATAACTTGGTGCTTTTACTGGAGCTAACACAGGACATCATTCCATCATAAAGAAAGATTACTCTCACTGTTTAGCTTCACACACCCCTCTTTTATTGACAGGGTCACGCCTCCTTCTATTGTATTCACTATAAACCTACTAGTGAGGCTGATAATGGAAAGTTATTTTTGTTTAATAGCTAAAGGTAAATAAAATTAAATATTTATGAAATGCAGCCTTTTAACTATCGCTTAGAATTTTTTCCTGAACATATATTTCATCAAATAAATATTTTCTTTAACAAAATAATTATTAATAAGGAAAAAATATCATTACCTAAAAAGTAAATTTTAGCATTTAGATATAAAATATTAACAATGTTTTTAATATTGTGTGAATATATAAATATCAAGTACAATAATAGTTAAATAACTAACCAAGTCTTGTAGATACAACTTAACATTAACATACTGTAGAAACTTTTTGATCAAATTAAGGATATCAACAGTCTTCAAATATTGTCACATTTGCACTGCGAAATCGGTTTTATTCTTTCCAAACTGTATATGTAAAAGAAAGAAATGTAAAAATAAGTTATTTTTTGAAGAATAAATATTGATAATATTACAATCCTTTTTGTATTTGGTGGAGAAGTAAATTAAAAAAAAAAAGTTATAATTTCTAATAAATAAAATGCTGATTATATCAAAATAAAAAATTAATAAAAAAATTAAATCGTTGAGTCCTTAAACATAAATGTTCAGTCATATGATTTGTTATTATTTTACAAGTAATTTCCCTTTTTAATTTTTTTTAAAAAGTAAATACTTAATTTCAATTTATTTTATTATTGGAAATATATGAAGAATACAAATATATTTCATGCATTTACTACAAATTATCATATTTTTAAACAATGTAAATTCATGAATTATAAAAGAAGAAATGTTATGTCAGGGAAGTAAAGTAAATGAGTTTTATTTTGATTTTTCGATAATTTAGTACAAAATAATTTCATGTTATTTCAAAATAATGAATTTTATTCACATTATATAATCAAATATTATGTATGTAAATTGCATAATTTAATGATAAAAAATATTTTATCTTAATTATTATGAAGTATTTTAATCATAATTATAGTTCTGATATATTAAAAAAAAAATTTGATTTTGTAAGCCACCCTTCTTCTTTTTAACCTCTGTTTTCCTATGCTTCCCAGAAATGAAGTAATTGATAGATTAAACTGGTGACAGGAGCAGCAACAAACAGTAATCTCCTTGGCAAACCCGAAGGAACAAAATCCGAAAAAGTTTTTGGCTAACCAGAACAGGTTTGCCAAGGTGAGGGAGAATTCAAAAGATTAACGAAACAGGTAATGATTTGGAAATACTACCCTTCATAATAATGAACAAAGTTAACAAAAGTATTCATGAATTTGATTTAACAGCTTGAAGCTCTGTGAATAATATTGTATAAAATGTGCTTGCAGTGGTGGTAGTTTGTGCTTTCATTGCAAAGCTAATTCATCCCCCCTAAGCACTTATAATGAATACAAAACCCTCTAATTCATGTCACATATATCAACTTTTCTTCGGACCACTGTAGAGTAGTGTCATCTTGATTGTAGATTAAGATGAGATCTTCCTCGACCTAAATTACCGGAAGAAACCAACACTCAATATATTAGTTTTCAAATACTTTATATGTAATTTTTACATTTATATACTTAAAAATAGAACAAATGCATGACAGTAAAATTTAATGAATCTTTATTGCATTTTAAATCTCAATATAGTTGGGAAATTCCTTTGAATTACTCATGGCTGTCATATTATCGCATTTTTAATGATACACAAATGAAAGTAATTTGTATTTACACCTTAATTCTGAAATTGAAAGATTGGAAATATGTGACTTCGTAAAAAACTTAAAGGTATATAAGATTTAGATATATAAGAGATTTGAAATACTTAAAATATTTCATTTTAAAAATGGCTAATTTTCTTTAAAATTTTATAGATATAATAAGCAATAAATAGACTGAGTTTTATAGCTTAACAGATTCAGTGCTATAAACTTTTATTTATACTCAATTTTGCAATGTATCTTTATAGACATTTTGTTTTTGGCATTTTATTACATTATTAGTATTTGATCATATATTTTATTGCTAAAATATTTAAACCTTGTTATCTCTCAAATTTTAATTAATTTCATTTTATAACATTATATTCAACAAATTTAAGGTATTTTAGCAGTCTTTTTAAATATTTGATTGCATTTATGAATAATAAGTAACAAATAAACTTTAAAAAAAACTATTTTTATATAAGTTTTTGTACTGTAAATGAAACCATATTTCCTTCACACTATTTTTGTTTCTGTAACCTCATCAAACCTTCATTGTAAAAATGTCGAGACTTTTCAGTTTATTTTGCACAATAGTGTCAGCAAAACTTTCATACTGCACAGTCTTTAAAAGTTTCTTCTCTGCAATTGGAATTTCATCTACAGATAACTCTCTTTTCTTGCGGTTGTGATGTCTACTATTGTTGCCGAATCAAAGAATCCAGTTTACTAATCTCCGTAATTTTGAATATTTCAAAAATCAATTCAGATAACAAACAGCTTCCACTGGATGAAATATCTTTATTCTTGTGGGATTTGTCACATAAAACACACTGAAATTGTCTTTTCATCATATTACCTGAAAATAAATTATTTATAGTGGGAACTATCTCGTCTAAGTTTTTTTTTTCTTGCTCTTCAAATTTCAAATGTTGATTTCAAGTTTCATCCCATTTCCAGCAAGCTTTAACTGTTGATTCACTTCCTGCTGATGGCTGTGTTAGATTTTGCACCCAAACTCTCATCAATTCTTCGGGTATCCATGATTCAACCAGAGGGTAAAATAACTTCACATTTTTCAACTGTGAGTCCTATTGACTCTGAGAATCTTAAACAGGATTCTAATTTATCATACAAATAAAAATTAATAATTGTTCTCCCCCAAATCTGATCTTTAAAGCCTTATCATAATTTTCAGATGTCAGAGGAAAACATTTAATAACTTTGCGAGCTTGACTTCCTATTGTTGAATGCCCCCAAGATCAGCAGCGCTAGACCAGGTCCAGCGCGTAGACCTTCAAAAAATGCAGCACCATAAGTAGATTCTCCATCAGATCTCTCTCAGAGAGACCAAGGCATTGAAGAATATGTTCAGGAAAGGCCTGTTCAATTTAAACACTTGGAGCAAATTTTGAATTTCTTCGTATCCTCGACAAACTTCAAGTTACTAAGATGGCCACTTCTGAAACGGGTAATAGTCATTTGTTCTTGTCTATTAAGACCAGTTGCCAGGAAAGCACCTGGATGCGCGCTGCGGTACCAATGATGCCTAGGAGGGACAATCCAAGTGGTTTTTTTCTCGTGTTTAATCTATGAGTGAATCTCCTGAAATGTGAGAAGTGCTTATGGCACACCGTCCTCAGCCTTTGACAACTTTAGATGAAGTGTCCACAATCTCATTCCTCTCGAGATCCACGTGGGAAAGAATCTACTGTAGGAGAATATGATGTGTTACAGACAGCTTGACTTCCTGGCACCATGTGGTGTAATAAGTATTGAAATTTATCTTCCGGTGCCAAATTTTAATCAGTAAGTATTCATTGAAATAGGCTGCAAAATAAGAGATAGTCATTAAAATTACCACCAAAATGTAACAATTAAATTTTCGATAGGTACATTTTATGTTTTTTATTTGGCGATAAATGACTGATTCAGCTATTTTTCAGAATACATTTTGTTGAAGAAGTTTTCATGTTTTAATCTTGAGTAAATCTGATTTCTCACAATATTTTTCCATTTTATCATATTTCTTAGCATATTCATCGGCTTTGATACTGTTCAAAATTATATCACCACTGTCTTTTAATTCATTATAAATACAATCTAAAATTAAACATTTTGTTTTAACAAATTTGACACGTCTCTTCTTTTTCAAATATTTTCATTAAAATGTTTATTGTCTTCAGGAAGGCAATGCGAACACTTTCGTTTTCTCAATGTATCTTCAATAGACATGATATCAAGTTTAAATAATTAATTTACTTTTTAATAACCAAGATTAACCTGTTTTCGTATCATGTCTGGGTTACAAAATGCTTCTTTCAAATTATATATATATATATATATATATAAACAGGTTAATTAAAATAAATCACAACCACACAAACCTCGAAATCCAAAATTTTACTTATTTTTATTAACATTAATTTTCTGATAATAGTATTCTAAAAAAAAATTTTGCCATTCACCTAAAAGATAAGAATTTTTTAGATTTAATAAATAGTTTTTAAGACATTCCATAATGTCATTACGATTAAAGTATTTGTGATTAGTATATTTTATTTATCAAATGTCATAGATTGATTTTTAGAAAAAAAGAACTTAATTCATTATTATTTATTACTATTCAAAACTTTCCAAACATCTTATCAAGAATCAATTGCAAACTGGGACTTAAATAAACGTGACAACGAAAACAACTTAAACAAGCAACAAACGTGAAAAACACGTCAAGTTGCTGAATGTTCGATTTATATTTTTCCTTAGACACAAAATGTAAAAAAGAAAAAGCTTATCAGGTTTTATGAATTTACCTCATCTTATGTTTTCTGATCGCAAAAGGAATATTTCGTAATCTATTCGAAAATGAATGAAATTAACATTAAATATGCAATTGTAATCATATAGCTCAAATTAATTTAAATTGATAGTCTCATTTAAAAGGTTGTAATAGAATCACAACGAATAAACATTCAATTTGAAAATCTGTTTTATTGAGGGCCAATGTATTGACACTTTAAAATCATTTATTTTAAGGAAACGATTCTGGCATTTTAATCAGCTGATTTGACTTCTCATTTCCTTGGTGATATGGTAGGTCCAAATTTGATTTTATTGCCTCTTTGTTACAAGGAAATTATTTTCTATCAAAATATTTATAATTTACAATATAAGGAAATGGAAGATATCCAACACTGGTAAGAATTAATCCCCTTATTAATTTCTTATAATTTTTAAAAACAAATTTAACTCTACCCATTTGAAATCCTTTAATTTTCATCAAATTTCTAATTTTTTTCTCCAGAATAAACTTAAAGGAGTATATTACTTTATTAAAAATTTAAGTTTTTAACTTCAAAAGCTGTTATGTTTGCCTTTTTAAAACCTTAGATTGAAGGTTTCTTTCAGTAATATCTATAACTGTTATTGACAGTAACCGAACAATGTTAAATTTGTAGAATTATGAAGGTAGCATTTCGAAAGTAAAAAATTTATAAATTACAGACATGAAATTCTATGTCAAATAAGTTGTATTTTTATGAACATTTTTATAACAAGTTATTAATATTGGGTCAGGGATTTTCCTTTCTCCAGATTCAAAACATTTATTAGTTGCAATATATTTAAAAATAATTTAGTTGCTTTAATCTGTTGATTGTTGGAAGTATTTCTTCACAACATTCAATTCTCAAAGGATAAAAAGTTTCTTATGTTGGTAATCTAAGTAGTAACAAGGATTTAGAAAAATAAATTCTAATAAGAATCTTGTTTAATAGACCAGATATTGCTTATCTTAGTTCGAAAGTGTTTTGGAACTGTAAGATTTAAGGGGAGAATCTAGTAAACATTGGATTTGAAGATTACAACTTTGAAGGAATTTTTTTACCAAGTTATTTCAACAAATCTTTTCAACTGTTTTACATCCACATTCATTGCTTTCCCCAAGTTTTGTGTAGAGAAACAGAAGAGCGAGGCTATTGTAGAGCATAAAAAGATCAGCAACCATATTCTCCAGTTGTAAGTAATGTTTTTTTCTGCTCAAAATAATGTAAAAGTACATAATTTATCATAACCATGCTCAAAATAATGTAAAAGTACATAATTTATCATAACCATTTTATCATTATCATAACCATTAATACATAGCCTTGACTGAATATTTCTCAATCAGAAATATACTTTTATCCTTCCCTTTGCTTTTATCACTATTATTTAATAATAGAAGTAATATTTTTCTTCAAAACCGACTTTAGGGCTTTGAATCCATATCCAGATAGTTCCATCCACACATCGGATAAGGGAACATCTACGTACTTCCCTCTAATTAGAGTTCTAAATTAGGCTCTACCAGTTAGACTGAAACTACCAATAGACTTAATTCCACTTAGGCAAATGTTCAACAAACAGAATAAGTATTTTTATTTAAAAGAATTATTAATATATTTTAATAGATGCAATTGTGAAATGTTCTTAATTAACAAAATGAACTAATCAAAAACATTGACATAAAGATCAAAAGCCATTAATTAAGGAACTAAAGGGTTTAAGACAACTTTTTTCTTGCCATATAAAATGTGTCAATTTAAAAAATTAAAAAAGCACAGTTAAAAAAAGACAAAAGCTGCATGCTCTCTTAAAAAAGTGAAGATTAATGTTTCATACAACACATTGTTATATAATTTTTCCTGTAGTTCATATCAGTATTCATTGCGTTTTAAATTAATTACCCAAGCAATCTACATTTTTAATTACTCAATTTTTGAAAACATTGATAGCATAAGCAATGTGTGATCAACATATTAAAACTTCTGTCCATTGCATCTAATTATAATCTCAAATGAAAATTTGTTTGAAAAATAGTGAAAGTTTTATTATATTTGGCATAAGTCCATTGGCATAAGTAAATTCTCATGTTTACGTAGTTTAGTTTCATCTATATTTTTCTGAGGTACTTTATATATGTTTTTTGTCTTTGAAATTCATTTGAAACATAACTGAATTTTACTGCTGTAAAAGAATTCATTCAGAATGTTTTTCTGTCTATACAGAAAATTATGTTAGTGATACTGTTTAATGATTTTCTTATAACTTCATTTTAAAGGCATAAGTAGTAATATGAAATAATATAGTGTTTGATTATTTTCTTTTATATTGTAATAAATTTTTTAAAAAAGGAATTTCAAATAAAATTTTTATCTTTTTGTTTTTAGATAAACTTATTGTTCAGACTGACTCATTATGGCCACAATTGAATTAATACATAGCCTTGACTGAATATTTCTCAATCAGGGAATTTTAAAAGCATTGAAAATGATAAAATAACCGTAGAAGTTTACCAAAATTTACAACTTCCAAATGATGATAGAAAAAACTGCAGATCATTTTAGAGGGAAAAAAATAGCATACTAAGGAGACCTACATTCTGCTGAGCACATTCATGAGCTAAAAATGACTTTCTGTAAAACAAAACAGAACTGTAAAACAAAACAGAGTTGAAATCAGGAAAATTTTTGAAAACAAGTATGTATTTATTTAGTGTCAATTTTTTTAACTCTATTTGTACATAGGTCTTTGGTTCAAATGTATTTTTTCTATGCACATGCAATAGAGGAAGAAAAATTCATTTTTATAGCAAAATTCCATTATTATTTCCTCATGGATAAAAATATTTATGAAAATAAAACTGCTGTGTATGTAAAAGAAAAAACACTAGAATAACAGTTTTTAAATCTTAATCAATTTGTTGTAGACAATTTATGCATCTTTTAGCCTTAAAAAGTTTCAAATGAGCAGATTTTATTGGTATATACATTCAGTGATAAAATATGATTTGATGCTATGAAAATTATTTTATAAAAAATGTAAAAATTTTGTAAATTATTGAAAATACTTAACTTGAATTATAGGATTTTTTCCATTTCTTAATTATTTTGAATATTAAGTTCATTTCAGTATATTTAATTATTAAACTGTTTATTCAAGATGTTCCTTGTGCAAACTGACTGTTTCAAGATGTTTCTAGCAAAATATCACATTGATAATAACTATGTATCATTTCAATGTGTGATTTTTTTTCTCCCAATTTATTATTTTGTTTATAAGAATTGCACAGAATGAAATTGACCAAAAAAAGAAAACAAATTTAGATTAGCAAGAAAAAAATATTATGCATATTGTTTGTAAAAATTTTTCGATTTTGGTAGAGCCAGGAAACTCAATAATTTTATCACAATTGCAATCTTGCAGTGTTTTTAAAAATAAATTAAACCTATTCCATAAATTCAATGGAAATTATGATTTAAGATTATATTGTTCATTGATTTCCTTAAAAAATTATTGACTGAAAACTTTAGGAAAAAAGAAAACTTCATGAGAACCACTTTAAAAAAAAAAAAAAAAATGAAAATTTTTCAGTTAGTAGTTTCTAAAGGTTGAATACTTGAAATTTAATTATATAAATTTTATACCCAAAATGGAAATTCTTATTTGAATCAAAGTAAATTATAATCTAAAATTTATGATTTTGCTAGTAGTTTATATTTAATTTTAGTATAATATGTTAGGTAAATTCTACTTCATCCTTCAAAATTGTTTATAATTAAATTTTTTTTTGCATGGAAATTTAGCAGCAGAAATTCTTCGTTAACAGTGTCTTGAAATTTATTGTAGAAATTAATGCGACTTTATTTCATATATGCAATATATAGAACTTAACAACTTTCATATTAACAGTATTTGAAGAATTAAATATAAAACTTCATATTTATAAAATAAAGAAAATTTTATTAAAGAAACATTTATTTAAAAATTTTATTTCTTTTATTAAAATTTCGTTTTTACCGGATTTCAGTATTCAACAGAATTCTGTAAATTGAACAGAAAATTGGTTCAACAGAAAATTGGTGAGTGCTGAAATATACTTCTTTAAAATTATGAAAATATATTTTCTATTGGTTTGTGCATAAAATATGCAAAAGTAATAGCAACTTTAATTAGCGACTTTTTCAGAGATATTTTAAAAAATAAGGAATAGTTTTTCTTAATGCATAATATATAATTAGTTTAGCAAAAACCAAATTTATTAAGATAAATCACTCAGTCATCATCGACATTAACAGTCGAAGTTATTATATGTGTCAATCTTTGATCGAATAACATTTTGAGAATATACCATTATTTACACCTCTACAGTTTTAAATGATCAATTTTTGATTGCCTATTTCTTTTTATCTTTAAATATTTCTATTTAATAATAAAAAATGATATTAAGCAGTTAAAATTCATTTATAACAACTGAAAATCATAGATGCATTGTCAGATTTGTTATCATTTTATCTATTTATCAGATCATTTTATCTATTTGTCATTGCGGCTTACTATACAGTCAGTCAAGATTTAGAATATTTTCCAAAAAATTTGTTATTAAAATAAATGAATGAAAATGGAATTTCTATTTTTATCAACAAATATATTTCAATGATTTATTCTTTCCTAAGCAATTAAAATTCATTTAAAACAACTGTAAATCATAGATTTATTCTTTATTAGTATTCTTTTATTAGTGATTTTTCAAATTTAAGTGTAAAAAAAAAATGTAAAAAAATTATGTAAATAAAAATTTAAAACTGTTGTATTATTTATTTAAAAACACATTACACCTGAAACAGCCAAACAGGTCTGAAAATCTTCACACATCTTCTGAAAATTAATTTTAAAAAAAATTTAGATAATTTTAAATTAATTAGAGCAATTTTTTATAAGATAAAGATTACTTTTAAAAATTTACTGACAAAAAAGAATATTAAAAATCTTAAAAACAAAAAAATAGTTGAAAAATATAGAGTTAAATAATAGAAATAAAAAAGAACTTTAAAAAAAGATAAATAAATAATATTTTTCTATTACTGATTTTTAACTCAAAAATACCACTCAAATTCACTCTTAAAAAAAATTAACTATCACTAATAGTTAAAAAGTTATAATAGTTAAAAAGAATTGTACTCAGTAATTGATAAAAAAAGTAACTCAAGTAATAGTTAAAAATTTATTAACTCAGTAATTATACTTTATTACTAATTTTATAGTATACTTTAATTTCACTCAGTAATAGTTAAAAATTTATTAACTATCCTTCAGTAATAGTTAAAAAAAAATTAACCATCACACAGTAATAGTTAAAAAAAAAATGTATTAACTATCACTCAGTAATAGTTATAAAAAGTTAACCATCACACAGTAATAGTTAAAAAAAAATTAACCATCACACAGTAATAGTTAAAAAATGTATTAACCATCACTCAGTAATAGTTAAAAAAAATTATTAACTATCACTCAGTAATGGTTAAAAAAAATTAACCATCACTCAATAATAGTTAAAAAAAATTCATTAACTATTACTGAGCAATAGTTAATAAATTTTTCACTCAATAATAATTTTTAACTATCACTCAGTAATAGTTAAAAAATATTAATTAACTATCACTCAGTAATAGTTAATTTTTAACTATCACTCAGTAATAGTTAAAAAATTTATTAACTATCACTCAGTAATAGTTAAAAAAATTTATTAACTATCACTCAGTAATGGTTAAAAAAAATTTATTAACTATCACTCAGTAATAGTTAATCACCAGTAATATAACTATCACCCAGTAATAGTTAATTTTTTTAACAATTACTCAGTAATAGTTAAAAAAAATTATTAACCATCACTCAGTAATAGTTAAAAAATTTACTTACTATCACTCAGTAATAGTTAAAAAAAATTTATTAACTATCACTCAGTAATAGTTAAAAAAATTAACCATCACTCAGTAATAGTTAAAAAAAATTCCTTAACTATCATTCAGTAATAGTTAATTTTTAACTATCACTCAGTTATAGTTAAAAAAATTCATTAACTATCACTCAGTAATAGTTAAAAAAATTATTAACTATCACTCAGTAATAGTTAATTTTTAACCATCACTCAGTAATAGTTAATGTTTAACTATCACTCAGTAATAGTTAAAAAAATTAACCATCACTCAGTTATAGTTAAAAAAAATTCATTAACTATCACTCAGTAATAGTTAAAAATTTATTAACTATCACTCAGTAATAGTTAATCACCAGTAATATAACTATCACCCAGTAATAGTTAATTTTTTTAAAAATTACTCAGTAATAGTTAAAAAAAATTATTAACCATCACTCAGTAATAGTTAAAAAAAATTAACCATCACTCAGTAATAGTTAAAATAATTAACCTTCACTCAGTAATATTTAAAAAAATTCCTTAACTATCACTCAGTAATAGTTAATTTTTAACTATCACTCAGTAATAGTTAAAAAAAAATTCATTAACTATCACTCAGTAATAGTTAAAAAAAAATTCATTAACTATCACTCAGTAATAGTTAATCACCAGTAATAAAACTATCACCCAGTAATAGTTAATTTTTTTTAACAATTACTCAGTAATAGTTAAAAAAAATTATTAACCATCACTCAGTAATAGTTAAAAAAAAATTAACCATCACTCAGTAATAGTTAAAAATTTATTAACTATCACTCAGTAATAGTTAATCACCAGTAATCACCCAGTAATAGTTAATTTTTTTAACAATTACTCAGTAATAGTTAAAAAAAATTCATCACTCAGTAATAGTTAAAAAAATTTATTAACTATCACTCAGTAATAGTTAAAAAAAATTAACCATCACTCAGTAATAGTTAAAAATTTATTAACTATCACTCAGTAATAGTTAATCACCAGTAATAGTTAATTTTTTTAACAATTACTCAGTAATAGTTAAAAAAAATTCATCACTCAGTAATAGTTAAAAAAATTTATTAACTATCACTCAGTAATAGTTAAAAAAATTAACCATCACTCAGTAATAGTTAAAAAAATTCCTTAACTCAGTAATAGTTAATTTTTAACTATCACTCAGTAATAGTTAAAAAAAATTATTAACTATCACTCAGTAATGGTTAAAAAAATTAACCATTACTGATTTATTGTACAGAACCATTTATTGTACAGAATAATAGTTAAAAAATTAACTATTACTGAGCAATAGTTAATAAATTTTTCACTCAGTAATAGTTAATTTTTAACTATCACTCAGTAATAGTTAAAAAATATTAACCATCACTCAGTAATAGTTAAAAAAAATTCATTAACTATCACTCAGTAATAGTTAATTTTTAACTATCACTCAGTAATGGTTAAAAAAATTTATTAACTCAGTAATGGTTAAAAAAATTTATTAACTAGTAATGGTTAAAAAAATTAACTATCACTCATTAATAGTTGAAAATTTATTAATTATCACTCAGTAATAGTTAAAAATTTATTAACTATCGCTGAGTAATAGTTAATTTTTAACTATCACTCAGTAATAGTTAAAAAAAATGTATTAACTATCATTCAGTAATAGTTAAAAATTTATTATCACTCAGTAATAGTTAAAAAAAATTAACTATCAATCAGTAAGTTACAAATTTATTAACTAGTTAAAAAATTAACTATCACTCAGTATTAATTTTTTATTTAAAAAAATAACTAGTACTTTTATTAACAACAATTATTAACTTTTGTACTTTGTTAATTTTTTAACTATTAATTTTTTATTTAATTATTAATTTTATAACTAATAAGAATTTTACTAGTGAAATACTATACTGATTAATTTGAAGTTGAATGTATAAACTTATCTTAAAATCTTTTCCTGAAAAATAAAATCAATAAATTTGATTTTATTTTTCAGGAAAAGTTGAAGCAGTAAAGTTAAAAAATAAAATCGATAAATTTTCATTCTTTCACAACTTAAATTTGAACCAAGATTGATTTCAGTGTAAAGGCAATGTTGCAACAACATTAAAGGCATTTTTGTAATAAGATTTTTTTTTAAATTCCGATTTTTGCATAGAGCTGGGAGTTTGAAAATTTTCAAAAAAAGATGATGTTTTGGTGCAGATTACACAGAAACAGGAAATTCTTCTTCACTGTCTTCACTTGATTAAAAAAAACTTCTTCACACAATTTTAAAAATAATTAGACTAGACTCAGTCTAATTATTTTCAAAACAGAAGATTTTATTTTTTAATAATTTCTATTTTTTAAATAGATTTTTATAAAACAGAAGGTGGTTTGGTCTCTTGAAGGCGATGAAACTCCCATCACACTATAAGTAAAATAGTATTATTTTAAAATATGAAAAATTTGTGGTAATAAACAAACATATATGCATTTCAAAAGCTATTTCCAGAAATGTATTTATCAATATAATAAACTAACAATATAATAACAAAAAAAAAAGTGAAGTGAACTATGATCAAAAGAATGTATAATAAAATTCTCATTTTAATAATATTAAAAGTAAATACATCAATTTAATAAATTACAAAATTATTTTATGAAAATACAACAAATTTATTTATTATAAAATTATCATTAATCTGAAAGTAACAGAAAAGTTTAATTTTGTTTACATTCATTATAATTTTAAGTTTGCTGAAAATGAAGAAATCTCATGATGAAGCTCCAAAAAAAGATGAGCTTTGAAACTCAAATTTTTATATATTATTCAATATTTCGAAAACAATGTTCGTTTGCTTAAGCTTGCTAAAAGATGAAAAAAATGAAGTACTGAAAAATGAAGAAAAAAATTAAGTGATTTCAATTTAAAAAATTATTTTATGAAAGTACAACAAAAAGTGAAAATTCAATAATTGTACATAATACATAACATATACATAATATATTTCTCAAATTTGAGAGTATTTAGTAGTCACCAAGATTACTATCATTAAAACGAAATTTTAACTTTAATTTTTTGATTGTGAGGTAAAATCATAAAATAACTTACAACATGGAAGCAATGAAAAAAACTAAAGCCAATGTTATCTGAAATGTTTTCTGATAACAAAAAGAATGTACGTAGAAGGGTAAAAAATATAAATTACTAAACGATAAAAAATTGTAAAAAGTGTAGCTTAAAATAAAACACCAAGTGGCATTATTACTTTTAAAAACAAGGTGAAGAAATATAATAATAATTCATATTTCTTAAGAAATATGAACTAGAAGAATGAAGTTGAACAGTTTAGAACAAAGACGAGATACAATTTTCTTTAAATTTACTGATTAAAAAACATGTAAAAAAACAAAAAAAAAACAATGCAAACTAACCAAACTGTCATGAATCTTAATTAAAATACTTTATGATATTTTTTTTGTATCAGTGCTGTACGTTCAAATAATTTTTAATGAATCTTTAGGAATGGAACATTTTAACAGATGTAGGATGATGTATTATGTAGGTAATTTATATCACTGAAATGAAATTAAATTCATTTAAGAAATTTTTTCTTCACCGAAACAATGTTGCTGTTAATGTCCAGATATTTTATTTTTTCTTTTTAACTATGACTTGAAAATAATTTCTGGTAACTTAACCCGTGTTCCAAAAGCGACAGTGAAAACAGTTTATAAATAATTACTTTTGAAAATGTAAATTACCAATTTTTAAAGTATATAAGATAAAAAAAAAAGCATTTTATTGTTTTCTAATATAGGAAAAATGTTTTATGATAAAGTTTTCATGATTTGACGAAATACGCCTGACAGTTTAATTTGCCAGGTTTAGATTTCCAGGGAGAATTTTCTTAGATGTGAGCCCATATTGCTGTAAGAAAAAACACCCGAGCAACTTTCAAACACCCTTTCACCACCACGTACTTGCATGAAAACGTAACACATCAAATTACTGACGTTCCATGGTGATTGAGATCAAGATTTGAACTTCGGATGAAACAACACAAATGCTTTGAAATGGTGGAACGGATGAATCATTTTTTGGTCCAGATCTTCCTCGGCTATCTTGCAACTGAATCGCGAAAGACAGTGAACCCCCGAGTTGCAAGGAAGAAAACCCAGATAACGTGCATGAAATCACTCCGAATAAGCCACTCCAGAAAGCAGCATATGATTCAACAATGGTTGAGATCGAACTCGCTGCATTATTTGGTCAAGAGTACAATCATTATGATACAGTGAGCTCTATATGTGCTGAAAACACATTTCATATAAAATATTCATTTCCCATAAAACCAAATTTAACACCAGGAGCTCCATTCAGTAATAAAAGTGATGAAAGTTGCCTTTTAATTACAATTACTTCATCTTTTTTAAGTTTCTAGATAGATTTCGGTTATATATGCATGATATTTCAGTAACAATTTTTTTTTTTTAATAAACTCATTTCAAATTCCTTGATCATATGAAATAAATGATCAATTTTACTGCAAATAAGTGCTTGTGTGAAAGCATGCATGTCCAGGACAAACTTTTGGTTGATTCCTAAAAGTATTTAAACGATTAAAAATGCTTATCAGTTCCAGAGGTGTGAGCCCATATTGCTGTAAGAAAAAACACCCGAGCAACTTTCAAACACCCTTTCACCACCACGTACTTGCATGAAAACGTAACACATCAAATTAATAAGTGTGTGCGAAAAGTAAATAATACTACAATATAAATATAGGCATAAAATGTATTAAGTAATAAAAGAAATATAATAATCTAACAATATATGATAATAAATAGAGTATGATTGTAATAAGAATACAATATAAATAATAACACAGAATGTTGTACCTACTATAAAATAATCAAAAATATATTAATTTAAAATATCAAGTTCAGCTTTAAACAAAATTCAATTCCAATTAAAAAATACTTATATTGGATTTGGAAAAGTGTCATTAGAATAACCGGACTTATGTAATTTAGAATTAATTATAAAAAGATGCGATTGATTTTATAAACTAATACATTTATTTTAAAAAACATCAAAAAAAATTTTTAAATGGGAAATAAATCGTTACGTATCATAGATATAAGCAGGTGTAATTATTCGCAATCTAATATACTACACTATTCACATTTTTCTTATCTTTGTTAAAGCGAATTGATCAATTACTTTTTCAAAGTTGATCATTTCAAATTTTTCTTTTTATACTTAAAATTGTTAAATCACTTAGACGGTTTTGACTCGTGGTGAATCATAAATAAGTCAAAATTAATTTTATTTTGCTAAATGAATGTTCACAGCTTGCAATTGATTCAGAAATAGTAAAAAGTATTTGAATGACAACCTCTTCTTCTCTTATCTTCACTGTTTGAGATAAGAATGTTGGAAGTTCTAATAGATATTTTGATTTAATTTCATTTCTACTGCTGAGTTACATCTTTCAGTCCCACATTTCTCTATAGACTTGTGTTCCATGGAATGACAAAATTCACCCAAAGTTTTACATTTGTTAAGCACGGTGACTTAGTGCAACCAAGATACAGGTCCAAGGTTCGATTCTCAGTCTAGGTCAACTCAATCTTTCATTTTTTCAGTCGATCGATTAACTGAGTACCAACCATGCTCAGGAACTTAACACCGGGGATTTAGCTTTAGGCTGATTACCTGACCGGGCTATATGCTTCGCACAGCAGGGCCGTCTGTTAGGAAAACAGATATGGGCACTGTAGGCCTTGTGATCCGGATATTACAGTTTTGAAGTTTGGAATTTATTTATCAATTAATTTTTTTACTTTTAAGAAAATTCATTTTAATGGTTTGTCATTTCTGTAACAATATCTTACAAAATTTTTAATATTTTTTTCCCCCTAGCTTGTTAACCAATTGAAACAAACATTTTTACTCCCTATTAATTGTCCATTAACTTAATGAGATTCTATAAATTGTTGATTATTTGGTGTTGAACGTATTCTATAACTTATCTTAAGGTATTTTCAAAAATTCTTTATTACTACATATCATAATATTACTACTCTATAATAACAAATTATTGCAAAATAATAATTGGGTAAGACTTTCCACTCCTAATTTAAAATCAACTCACCTGATTTTTCACAATGATATATTTTTAAACATTTCATTTACCACAGATTAAACAAAAATTTTTATTTATTTATTTATTTATTTTTGAGAAACATTCCTGTATAAAATTCCAATTTTAACTTTATGGGAAATTTTGCATTTAAAATAGCTTTTTAAATTCAGAACCAAAATTATTTTCATTGCAAAAAATTTAAATCACAAAACGTAATATTAATAGTTTATAATATTTCATTTTTATAAAAAAAAATATAAAAAAAATTTTTGATTGCAAAATTAGAAGACCTTTGTTAATAAGTCATCTAATTTCAGTTTAGATAACTAAATTATATGCCATAGCATTATCAATGCAAATATCTGATGAGCAATGGAACATTAATACAGACAACAAAATTATTTTGCAAATTTCTTAAAAATCAAAACACACATAAATTCAAATAAAATTATGTATATCTAGTATAATCAGAAATTTTCAGTCAAACAATATACATTATTAAAAATAATTTTTTTCTCCAAACTGATGCACTGTATATTGTTCTTTCAAGTTTTTTATTGATTCAAAATATCATGAATTAAAAGTGCTGAGACAAAAAGTATATTTTAATTGTTATATCACATAATTTTATGTACATAAATTTTCTCAATTAGTTATCATAGTGAAATTTTATTCGCATTTTTTAAAACTGTTTTTTAGATATTAAAATATATTTTATTATTAAAATAAGGACTTTTTATTATTACTATTAAGAATCATTTTGGACGTGCTGTTCATGCAATGGCATGAGCATGAAAATTTTTCTTTCAGTAAATTTAAATCATTTAAAGGCCATCTTATTTTTAAATTTTACAATGTAGAATGAGAAATATGTGTGATTCCTATATAAATTTTTTAAACGAATTTTTCAAGTTAAAATTTTTTTTTTTTTTTTTTTTTTTTTTTTTTTAAATATAGATTGAACTAATTAAGAAATATATTCTGTAATGTTTAAGTAGTGCTGTAGAGACAGCTAAAACCTGCAATAGGTTATTACGCTATTATAGAAGAAGATTCAGAGTGTTTAAATATACAGAAAAAAAAAAAACATTTAAAGAAGAAAAAACATTCTTACATTTTTAATTTCTACCGTTTGAAAAAAGAATTTTTCAATATAAGGAAGGTGCTAATGGAAAGCAAACAAAATTACGAATCAAATAAAAATTATTTCCACAAATAAAAACATTTAAAGATTATATAAATTATTTTTAAATGAATAGTTTTAACAAATAAGTAATTTAATATTGAATTTTCAAAACTTTGCAAAAATATGTTAATTACAGTTTTATATCGCAGCAAAAATATGAAATAAATACATAGTCGACAGAAAATATAACTTACGGCAATAATATTTTAAATGTCAAAACTCCAGATTTTCAAAAGTTTACATTTTTGTTTCCAATCAAGCCATATTTTGGAAGAAACGAAATACTAACTGTGTGAACAATAGAAAAAAATTAATGTGTTTTCTTAGAATTTGGAGGTAATTAGCTCTTGGTCACTTCCATTTCTATTCCAGGAAGGCAATTCCCTAGGGGGCATATTGTAGTGCTATTTTATGAAAATTTTCCTCCCTTTCTTTGAATGTCAGTCGGGTGCTGGACACAATATTTTTGACAAAGGGAACCGCTAATATGAAACACGTTTCAGCAGGAATTTTCTCGTGAATGTAACACGACACTAGACTGAATGGCTACAACGGTAAAAGCCTGAGATAAAAAAATACAAGGGTTTTATTACTATGAAGTTAGTTTAAGCAATTTATCATTACATGGTGGACATGTATATATACATTAGTATAGAATTTAGCTATAAAAAATTTATATAATATTTTGGGTTTACAAATTAATTTTTATTAGTTTTTCTGTTATTTTAATTTAAATTACAGTTTTTAAGAGGAAAAAAGTATCGACCCAGAATGGGTACCAATCGACGTAAGAAACTGAGGTTTTCCTCGATTTCGAATTACTAGGCCTTACACTACATAAGAAAATAATAACAACCATGTAAATAAAATGGGGTGTCCCACCCGATTTCAAATTGGTCAACATAACAATATTTAAGAAAACAGCAATCGTAATGAGAATTAATTAGATTCTATTTAAAATTATTTCAGAATTAAAGTTAATGGAAATAAAGTAGCAAAAATAATTACATTTAATAACATCTAGTTAAAATTAAATAAAATAATGAATTTCAGTGATATAAGATAGAATGTTACAAATCATTACTACATAAAAATAGACAAATCTAGAATAATTCCCCAAAAAAAGAAAGATTCTCTAATTTCATTTACAATTCGAAATTTAAATATTTAAAATACAATTCTAGGAATTCTATTCCAGCAGAAAATACTTAAAATAAAATTCTTACCTTTGTCAGGCACTCTACATGCACAGCAAAATCCAAAATAAATATAAAAGTCAAAGTTTAATTTCTAGCACGAATTTTATAGTGAAATACTAAAGGAGTATAAAAGACAGGATTGGAATTCCGGCACTATATCCACAATGAAAAGCAAAACTAATATAAAGAATAGTATTGAAATTCCAGCTTTATATCTACAGCGAAATAAAAAATGTGAATATAAAAGACAATATTTATATTCCATGCTACATCCGAAATGAATATATATATATATATATATAGGATTTAAATTGCCGCGCTTTACATCCCATAAAAAAATACAAATTGTGCTAAAAATGCGAAATGAAGCTATAAATGCTGTTGCCACTGAAAAAAAGCATATAAATGACGAAAAACACAAAAAAAAATGTAAAAAAATGATGTAAAAGACGAAAAAAAATCTGGCAACTAAAAAATCTGAGAAGCAGCAGAAACTCAATTTGGCAACACTGTAATAAAAACAAAGGGCACTAGATTTGGCGAAAAATCACTTAGATGGGGATACCATACTTATACCGTATGATCAGTTTTTGGTTAAAAGTATGAAGCTAATTTGAATAATTTATCCATCAGAGATAGGATATCTCTTAATACTTTAAGTAGATCCCTTAGGGGGATACCTTTAAAATTTTACTTTATTTTGTAGCATTTAATCATTTAATTCGTCAGCATTTGAAGAAGAGTGGTGATTTGGTTCTTCAGATCGGGGTGAGGGAGGGGAGGTTGTAGCTTCAGAGTATGTTCAGTCTGGTGTAGCAAAACTCGAACTTTTTATTCTGTTACTAGTTTCTGCCATTTTCCTGGTATTAAAGTGAGTTTTAGCGAGCTTTGGTTTAGGGCAGTGGTTTCCAACCTTTGGGATGCGCCCCCCCAGGGGGCGTGAGACAGTTGCAAGGGGGAAGGCATGCAGCTGTTTCCAAAATACCATTTTCGAATATGAACCAAAAAAGTGGAATAGGTGTCAAAAAAACGAATCAGCAGTATACATAATCCACAATCCTCGCCGCGAATTTTTCGGGTACAAGTGCTAAAACATCCTATCCATATTCTTCTTGGAATGAAATATCTCGCTTTCGCATTTGGAGCAGAGCACCGGTGGGGCTTGTTTGTGTTTGTCGCTCAACGGTGATTTTTTGCACACGAGGGCTAATTAGACCGGGACCTACGGCTTAACCCCTTAACCGTCTGGGGTTCTGTGAAGAGAGTGCATCATTTTTGCTTCGCGGTGGCAACATAGTTTTGGCTTTCACTGCAATGTAAGTTTTCCCCCTTTAGCACCTGTCAAGAATACAAAAGTCTCTAATTCTTGATGGGACCTATTTCTGTTGTACCCTGGACCACCTCACAATAATCACATTCTAATGACTTACAGCGGGGAAGCCCATCAATCGTTGTCAGGTGTAGAAACACACATGTGTTCGCAGTTTACTTTGTGTGAATGTTCTGCTCGAAAATTTCTTCAAGTTCTTATTATAATTTTTTATTACATTAAAAATGAATTTTTTAAAATTATTTTGTAAATTATTATTAGAAAATTTAATTTATTACTAAACAGTTTTTGTATTTAAAAAAAATCTTAAACAATTAAAAATATATAAGAAGCTATCACAATGGATATCGCATTTTAAATTTTAAATGTCATATATATATATATAATTTTAAAAAATCATAAAAATATTTTTAATTTCCCAGATAGTTAAAAATGTATTGATTTTAAATAGGTGTGCTGTAATATTTAATTAATTTGCTGTTTGTTTGTAATTGGTAATCCTTGTAGATACTTTTCAAAATCAATATTATATTTTTAAAATCATCAAATAGTTTTCAGAATTATTAAAAGAAACATTTCTGTTGCTTTAATACATACAGATTGAAGAATTTTGCTTTTGTATGCTTTTAATAATTTAAAAAATAAAAAGCTTACTAAATTACCAAACAATAGATTTTATTGTATATAGCAAGTTACTGACAACATAAAATTTTAGTGAAAATTTTGAAAGCAAATTTTTCATATTAAATTCCTTGTATTGAAAGATTTCCGTTTCTAATTATGTAAAAAATGTCACTCAATACAAGAACCCGTATTGTTATTACATTTATTTTAGTATTTCTTAAATTGTTTTACACTAATACTAAAATTAATGAGTCTCTCTTATGAATATTTTTTTTTAACAGGAGAAAAATACCAAAAATATAAAAACAGGGACACACCTCAACATTATTGTTTACAATAGCATTCTAATAATTGAATATTTAATATAGGACTTGTCAATATCACATTTATTCACATATTCAAATTACCCCTACATAAAATATTTTTTGCCTTCACAGAATTGTAACTTCTTAGACATGCAAATCATTATAATCTATAAATTTAGAGAAATATTTTTTTAAAGTACTTTTTAGTACAATAGTGATTTAACTTCATTCTTCTTTTGATGGTTATAAATGAAAATATTTGGCTAATTTTTATTTGGTTAATCAAATATTTTTAAATATTTTTGATTAAAGAAGTAAATATTCACAAAATGAATTTTTGTAAACATAAATTCACTAACAAGAAATGAATACTTTGTCTACCTCGAAAAGTATTAATTTTACATAAAGTTTAACATGTTGAAAATACATATCATAATTTGATAATTTATCACAAAAATAAATTTTATTTCTTATGTTAGAAACATCTGATAGAAGATCAAATTATTTAGCTTTAATATTAGAATTAAGTCATTGAACTTTATTTTCGAAAATATATTATTCTGTTTCAAGAATTTGAAAGTATATCTTTAGTGCAAAGCTGTTAGATATTGAAGTATATGAGAAAAAAGCTTAATACTTAAGATGTAATCACTAAATTAGTAAATGAAAATATTTCTTTTCCCTTATAAAGGAAATTTCATATTTTCCAGAATTTGTAAGTAACTTTAATTTAATACTTTTAAATTATTCTTACAAAATATTAGTTTAAAATATCCTTAATTTTACAAAAAAATATTGAAATAATTTGAAAACACACAATAAAGACATTAAATAATTTAACATGTTCTCCGCTGTTTTCCTTTTACAGAAAAAGTTTTGTGATTACCAAAGTCAAACATTTTTAAAATATTTAATTTGATCATTTGTTTAATGTTAACTCATATTATAATATTTCTGAAACATAAATACATTTCTTAAATATTTAAGGGAAAATTTTCAGTAATTTTTCTGAAATTAGCTGTTCTTGATGTATTTTAATATCATTTGCCAGTCCTATACCAAAATATAAATTTAGTGAAAGTGTTAGTCAAAATTAAAATTTTCTTGTTAAAAGTAACAGCTTCCTTGTAAAGTTTTAGATCTTAATCATATCAAAATAATATAATTTTATGTGGAATAATGAGTAACATAAGTCCCATTCTAAAGTTCAAAAATAGTTATGTTAAATAGTTAAATAGCTGTTCCTTCCTTGAAACACTTTCGTTTTTCGCTCGCATTAGTTAAATCAACCGTGACCGTTCAGTAAATAAATTCCCCAGCTACGATTTCACGGTAATCCGTCATTTCTGGGGGTTGAATTTGAAGCATTGCAGTGAAGCCAGTTGCCCCTACCAAGGGGCTCAGGATAGCCGGTTAAGGGGTTAAAGTCGATTCCGAACCACTACAAGCATCCATGCCCAAGGTGGGATTCGAACCCACGAACTGTTGAACCGAAGGCAAGAGCGCTAACCATTGGGCTACCAGCTCGGCGCACCGGTGGTGCGTGGAATCAAAGGGTAAGCACTTGCAACATCCTGAGTATTCTCGTACTTACTCGCGCCACACTTCAGTAAACAGAAGCATCTGATTGTTTCTGTTTTCTATGAACAGAATTACTTCGTTAGTAGTGCTTGTGATAACCACGTTGATATAAACAAGGCCGCCCCAGGGTAGGACGATCCGGGCAATGATCTAGAAGCTCCAAAATCATGGAAAATGAAAATAAACTGGTAAAAAAAATTTTTTAAGTTACAGCCATTTATAAAATGCACTAGAAAGTAAAGAATATTTTTATCATATCAATAAATTATTTTTCATAATATTGCATTATCATCGGACTCTTATATTGTAAGTATACCAAATATCATTGAAATCGGTTCACGGCAATTTTCACAAAAACGCGTAGCAAGATTTGACTGATAGTTTTGATTTTGATTTCGAAACAAGATCTACTTTTTAACTGCATATAAAAAAGAAGTAGACTTAAAACAAGGCATTATTTGCCATAGGGGGCGCACCAATTTTTTTTAAAGGGGGCGCCGGTACAAAAAGGTTGGAAACCACTGGTTTAGGGAATGCAGTGCATCCCCTACAGGTGGCCGGGTGTATGGCTCACAATAATTGGAAGAATTTTCTCCTCGGCATGAGTCAAATTTGGGGCAATAACTTGGGGTTGTTCCGCTTCCTGTGTAGAGCTGAATTGCTTGGACCCGAAGGGACCAAAATTCTTTGAGACACCTGAGGGACCTCAAAAACTACCGTAGTCTTTTTTTTTTTTTTTTTTTCCTTAACAAATTATACAGAGCGCTTTTTTAAAGCTCTTGTTTTCCTATTTTTAGAGCCAGCAACATGAGCTGGTTTAACATTAGATTTAACTAGCTCTGGAAGAGTATTACTATATTGCTATTAAATATTTGTTTATTTTTTTTTATAAATAATACCAATTAGTGCTTAAAGCTATCCAACGTAACTAAAAGACAAAAATTCTCGAAATAAAGATAAAAATAAAAGATTGGAATATTTGTAACAGTAAAAAATCCTTATGAATGTTCCGCATCCTCAACAGTAAATATTGAATAAAACTGATGACCCAGAAAAATAACACATTTTTCAAAAATTTTTTAATCTGCTAAACTTGAAATCAAAAGTATTACTCTAATATATACTTAATGAACAGCAGCTGAATCAAAATTAATAAAGGTTTTATTTATTCTAGGTAGAGAGCTCCTTTGTAAACATACATTTGCTAGTTTTTTATAAAAGTTATTTAAAAGTTCACCATTTTGAAGACATTACAGAAACCACAAATGAATTCAAATTAATGCAATTTGAGAATAAAATAAACAACAATCAATCTTGCGTCAGCATAAGTTGAAATAATCAGAACGGATTTCCTTTCCAGTATGCAGCTGCAAAATTCTTCAAAACAATTTATTCATCGCTCCGAACAATGATTTTCGATCACACTTTATTCCACAAGGTCGAATAAAAAAAACAAAAATTAACGGCATTAAGAATATTGTAAAGTTAAATGAAATGTCATTACTTCAATACAAGTTTGGATAGTTATTTTATCAATCTTCTATTATGCATTTAAGAAATCCAAAAATTACTGTATGTTCCTTATATCGAATTCCATACACAAATCCATATGAATAATGATAAACAGAATTAAAGGGTCATTAAAGAAGAAACAGTTTTTTTCCCACTATATGAGATATAAAAACATTCCGAATGAAAACATTTGTTTTCAGTTGTTTAATGACAATAATCATTAAAAACAAATGTTTCTTATTTTTTTATTTCTAAAACGATGAATTACATGTGATTTTGATAAAATCACAATTTTCTATGTTTAAAAATGCATGTGTATCTGAAATAGATTCTCTTTTCTAAATTATTTTTATATTACATCAAAAAAGAAAATGTGAATCTACAATCATTGTCATTAAATTATATTTATGATTTTCTTTATTTAAAATAGAAATATAATTTAAAACTAACTTAGAATACAAATAAACGAAAAACAAAACAATACTTCTTCATAATTTTTTTTTTAAAAACATGACCTATTGCTTATTTGGATTCGGGCACTTAACTTTTTCGTTCGCGCAGATTACTTTTTGAAACGAACGGTCTTTGAAAAGAGTCCTAAGTTAAACATCACCTCTGTTCGGCATCGCGTTTTTCATCATTCTTTTTTACATTTGTCTCTGCGGATGTTTTGCAATTTTTCACGCATTTTTTCCATGCGAAACACGTAAATGACTAAAAAATTATTTCGTTAGGAAGGCTGTTGCAAAGAACGTGGAAATTCCTTTCACTGTCTTTCAGCATTTGAAAGTGCTTTCATTTTGTGGTGTAAATGATATTTCGCAGGCTGAAACAACTCTGTAACAAGTCGGCTTTTTCAGGGAATGACAAGTCCTGGGATTTATCCCAACCGCTGTTTAATAACGAGAATGATGATTTGTACTTTCTACATGAAAATCTATCGGGCGTACTTGAGATTTTTCCGGGTTTGTTTCCTCGCGCCTGCTATCTATGAAAAATTTCTTCCGGAAGGAAAAAAGAATAATAAATGTAAGATAAATCACTCCAAAGAAGCTTATTATATTTGTGTGTGTGTTAATAACAAAAACCTTATTTAAAGGAAATACTTAAAAAGAAAGATATTTTACATGTATCAAGTGGCATCTAGATATTAGTTACCATTCTTGGAGAAAAAACATAGTTTTGTCCATTGTTTTTCCTGGTGGGCAAGATTTTGTAGGCGCACTACAAATAACTTTTAATATATATTGACTACTTTTAATTTTTTTAAATTTACTTGCATATATATCACGACTGCATAAGTTAAAATATATTTTAAAAGGATTAAATTGTTTGTACAGGAATAGCAGCGACAAAATATTTCTAAAAGATCAATCACACTATAACAATTGAAGTTAGCTTGATAATAAAAGCATTCACATTAAAATCACTGCTGAATCATTCACGTCATAATTCAGTTTTCCTTACACACTTTTATTTAATATAATACATTATTTCATTTAACTAATGATTTTATTTTTATAAATGTCAACTTTTTCCATTTTGCCTAAATGCAGGTTTTATTAAATACTTTTATTTCTCTCTGCCAAACAATACTTTATTATTGTATCAACTTTTTAATGAAAATCTGAAGAACATGAAATTTTTTAAACTAAATATATTAATGGTTTTTATTATTTTAATATTTTCTTCCTTTAAATGATAAAAAATGAATTTAAGAGGAGGAAGTTTTAAATAAACTGAAAAAATTCTTAGAGGAAATAATTATTTAGAAATTGACAACCTTTCATTAAATTATTTTTCACTCGTAACATTTATTTTTCTGTATTTATCAAAAATTTTCGAAGCTAGAAAATAATCCCAAAAATTATAATAGAAAAGTAGATGGATATATAATATATAAATATTTACTTTTAATTTCTGTCGGACCGACGAATTAAAATTCTATCCACGGGCTGTAGTTTGCCAATCCCTGGCATATGCCAACCCAAGACCCATCTTAAATCTATTTTACAGCAATTAGTAAGAATAGTTTTCCTTTATAATAAAATTATTCCAGTGGTTTGGTGTGGAAATTGTACTCGACATAATTCTTGCATATTTAACAAGTACGAAATGAACAGGCAAATTTATGAAAGGATTAGTTTCGAAGCACTGAAATTTCTTCTAAGATAATAAAAAAAAAGGGGTGGGGAACCTGATTTTTATCTTGATGAGATCAACTTTCCATAAACTGTACTTATACATTTTTTTGTCATTTATATTTTTGTTTTCATATAGTGATTTTATCGCAACACAATCTCAACAAATATAATTTAACAAAATAACAGTCTTCGTTTGTTTCTAATAGCAGTTAAAAACAGTTGATATTTATAAAATGCAATTATCATAAAAGATGTGAAAATGTAAATGCAGAAGAGGGTCGATGAAAATTCATGACTTCTGATTGCATACAATGACAATCAAACCTTTAGTCCTATTCTTGCTAAAAATAAGTGAAGCAGATCGATTAGGGTGAAGGTTGATTTGCTGTCATTCCACCGAAATAAGTTATGACCGAACATTACTCCTGAAACTGTCATAAGTAAGAGAGTTACTTAATACTAAAAGAGTCTATCTATACGGCTTCTACTACAAGCTTCTTAGTCATGCGTTTGCACAAAGACTACTTGCGAACAACAGTTTCTTGGAAACTCTACTAGATTTTGCTATTACCGTTTACAAAATGTAAAAGCTGTTTATATCAGCAGACATTCCCTTGCAATATACATGCAATTCCAGAAATAATAAGTAACATTCTCTTTTGGGTCATGAGTCTCTTTCACGTCATCAAAACACACCCAATATCTAAAAGGTGAGGTAAAGTTGAGTATTACGATCAGACTTGGAGAAAAATGATTTTAAAAGCGTTTTTAAGCGCAGGAGACAGGGGTACTGGAATTCAATCGGCGGGAAAAAACCGGGGTTTTCCCCCGATTTCGAATTACTAAGCCTTACACTACATAAGAAAACAATAAAGCAGGGTTTTTCCCCTAATTTCAATTTGTTAAACCTAACGGTATATATGAAAACAGTAATCGTGATAAGAATTCATTTAAGATTGTATTTAAAAATATTTCAGAATTAAAATTAAAGGAAATAAAGCAACAAAAATAATTACATTTAATAACATCAAGTTAAAAATAAATAAAATAATGAATTTCAGTGAATGTTACAAATCATTACTACATAAAAGTAGACAAATCTAGAATAATTTTAAAAGAATAAAACGATTCTATTATTTTATTTATTATTGGACATTTAAATATTTAACATACAATTCTAGGAATTCTAAGACTGCAGAAAATAATTAAAATACAATTCTTACCTTTATTCTTCGTCAGGCGCTCTACATCCACAGCAAAATCCAAAACGAATATAAAAGTCAAAGTTTAATTTCTGGCACGAATTCTATAGTGAAATGCTAAACGAATATAAAAGACAGGTTTGTAATTCTGGTGCTATATCCACAGCGAAATACAAAACGAATAAGCAATATTAAAATTCCTGTATTATATCCACAGCGAAATAAAAAATGTGAATATAAAAGACAATACTTATATTTCTGGATACATCCAAGCCGAAATAAACATGAAAGAACAGAATTTAAACCGCCGCTCTTTACACCCGATAATAATAAAAAAAAAAAATGAAAATGGAAGCATTTCTGTGATGATTGGTGACGAGACAAATGAACCTTTAACTACGCATGCGCTGAAATCTCCTAACGCGTTCAGCGGAACTCTAGCTCACGCATTAGTGCCGGTTGTTGCATTGGTTATTCCCCCCCCCCCACCCTGCGTATGTCTAATTACCATTTTTTTTTTAATTTCGGAAATCTTTAAATATATACAAGATATAAATTTGGCGGTTTAGGAATACGAAGTATCTTCGTATATATTTTGTATTTTTAATACTTTTTCACACCGGCTGCTTTCCTCAATCAGCAGACATTCTTTTTTTAAAGAAAAAAGAAAACTCTTTTAAGTCTTCATTAGTTATTTATCGTTCATTGATGAAATATGTTTGAATGGAAGAACAATTAGATTATATGCATGCACTGTTATTAAAATGTTTATCGCTCTACTGGGGTAGAAACGATTTGCTTATTTCAGTAAACAGTTTGAGTAAAAAATCATTGATTATTGTATCGTTATTTGATCATATTAATTCATTGAATGTATATTTCATAATTTTAATAAAGTACTAACTTTGATGACTGAGAAAGAAAAAAAATTATTTTACTCATCAAAGTTAGTACTTAAATAAAGTGATCTTATTATCTTTAATAAAATGATCAAGGTATCACTATTATAAAAGGTAATTGCCAAAGTCTATTGCTTTAATTTGTAAGAAATATTTAGAATGATCGATTTGCATACATTTTCTCAATGTGTCTTGTAACTTTTTCATTTTTGATTACTGATATAATGTTTTCCTGTGATGGCTTGCTGTAAGTTCCTTTTTAAATGGGCTGAAATGTTTTCTAACATTTGTGTCACTGTCCTTTTTATTAAAAATCAAGTTATCATAAAAACTAATGTTATTCATCATTATTTAGCTTTATTACTAAATAATTACAATGAAATATAGTAGAAAATAATTGGATTTCTGTTAATCAAGCACGTATAATAGATATTGATTTTTAAGTTTTATAACGTTTTCCAGTATATATTCCCATAAAATCTGCCACTGGAAAAAAATATATATTCCCATAAAATGTGTAAGATAGCTTTCTAGCATTTTGACATGAAGTGATATATATATATATATATATATATATATATATATATATATATATATATATATATATATATATATATATATATATATATAAATATTCAGAATTCCAAATTATGTAATTTTAGTTACTGAGAAAGTGTTTTGGTGCTTTTTGTGTTTATAATGTGTAAATGGTGGGCCAAAATGAGAGTTTAAAATATGAGAAATAATTCTTAGTTTTTGTGGAAGTAATACAAGATTCCTATACTCTTAGATTTTTTTCACTGGTTGCAACATTGCAATGTTTGTTGGAGCAAAGGAGTTGAAACTTTAAATTTTTTGTTACCATCTCATACAAGTATTCTCAACTTCATATAAATTGTAGATGATCCATTGGGAATGCACATGGAAAATTCTAATTAAAATTAATGTAATAAAAATCAAAAATAAATGAATGTAAAATTAAATGTTCATTAATGTAATATAAATATTCATTTGAAATTGAATATACACGAGTCTTTCAAAGCATGTTTCTATTTCATGATATGCCAAATGAAGATCAAGATGGAGTGATTTTTCACATCATCATCAATGTATTCCTATCATGATACTTCCTCCCAAACATTGTCAATAAAATTCTTATGATTGGGAAAATTCTTTAATCTAGATATAAATAAATAGTTGCCATATATAATAATGTATTTCCAAACATCAATTTTATTTAATGGCTTCACTGTTCATGTTAAATCTTGTTTAAAAATCATGAAAAGTAATTCCTGTGATGTAACTCCATAGTTAATTTTCACTTCTGATTTCCAAAAATTTCCAGTAAATAGAAAAAAAATAATATTGAGTGATAATCAGTTTAGTTCTAAAAATTTCCAGTAAATAGAGGAAAAAAATAATATTGAGTGATAATCAGTTCAGTTCTAAAAATTTCCAGTAAATAGAGGAAAACGAATAATATTGAGTGATAATCAGTTCAGGGTCTAAACTCCCATCTAGTGTGTAAATGTTTACTCTGATTTCAAATCCACTTTAAATACAGACCCTTCTTAAATAAGTTCACATGTGCAACTTATCAACATCTGTTGACTTGTCAGAAAAACGCTTTAATTATGTGCATACAAAATTAAAGCATTTCAAATTTTTTTCTGATTTTTTTAATATAAATCTAATAAAAACTCTTGGTTTCAACAACTTTTTTTACTTTATTCAATTTATTCCAACTTAAAAAGCTATAATATTAACTTCATAAGATATGGCATACAGAAAAAGAATGAAATCAATATAATTTCAAATAAATTAAGAAGCGGCCTTTTCTCTCTCTCTCTCTCTCTTTTTTTTTTTTTTTTTAAATCGCATTCGGTTTTCCGAATGAGACGAAAGTATTCGTAGATTTCAGCGCATGCGCAGTTTGAGGTTCATTTTCTAATCCTGATGTCTTCTAAGCGCGGGTCTTCTAAAATAAACTTGAATATAAATTTTTCATTAAATAAATAAAAAAAACTTTAGATAAAGGGGACAGAAGATGCTTCGATCCAACTATCATTGGAAAAATCAAAACTATCTTGCTTTTGAATTAACTAGCTAGCAGTTTTTTAAATTACTTTACTATCCAAACGCTTGCATTTTATTATGTTCGTAGTCATTTATGATTATTTCAGCCTTCATGTAAAACAGACTTTTTGAACGGAAAACTGGTTTCGGATAGGCAGAGTGGTCATCTTTGGGAAGACGAATAGACAAGAATATTCAAGAGGGGAAAATCTGGTCAAGCTCACGAGCAGCGACTACAATTCGAATCGGGAAAGGATATTTTTGGCTATAATAAAAAAAACAGAGTGATGAACACCTTTTTTTTAATGAAAATGGTGAAACGATTCTTAAAGTCGTCATCGTATCATTGATTGGCCAACTAATTGATCAACTGGAAATTACTTGAAAAGAATTTTAAAATTAATCAGCGATAAACTTTTTGTCTGTTTATAAGTGAGTATAAATGTTAATGAACATATTTAATTTGTTCTTGTAAAACACCATGTGGACAGTTAAGCATTTCACAAGAGGTATCAGAAAAACGATACCTCTCTATATTAAAGATTAGAAATATTATAGAGGAAACTATATTAAAAATTTCCTTTTTTATTTCCGTTTTCTTGTTGAAATCTGAAAGAATAAAAAATAAATAAATGAGATATTTTACTAATAGAAACAATGTTAAGCAAAATATTAAGCTATTTAAAACTAACAGAATGTACGTAAGCCCTTAGTTCTAAACAAACAAAACTGTATGAACACTTTCGAAGTATATTTTTGATGGAGGTTTGGATGTAGAATAACAAGTAAAAAATATGGAAGCTGATTGATAACGATGCCATCAATAATCATCTTCACCAGTTGGTGTTCAGTTCCCACTTCTTTCTTGGCGATGTTGGCAAACGCTGTGGAGACATAATGAAAGTTGATGCTGACCGAATTGCAGGTTCATTCAAAATTAGTGTGATTCAGTTTTAAAAAAATATTTTGACTACTACACTACTAGTTTTATTTTAAAAATAAAACGTTTAAATTATTAATGAAACTGTGTCTACTGAAACAAAAGTGTTGCTTAAATTTTATCAGAATCAAGATTTGAATCACATGATCAAAGAAAGTGAATGCGCACAAATACTTTATTTTTTACCGAGATTCTGCTTTACGCGTCCTATTGAGGTGTTAAGCACTTTGTGACAAAACTCTTCGGAAAGTGAGTTCCCGGGCTTCATACCAGCCACTGTTGAATAATGGAATATGGATTTTACGCTTCTACTTCTTTACGCTTCTACTTATCTACTTCTTTACGCTTTATTATTATTACATTATCGCTTCTACTTCTTTACGCTTCTACTTATCTACTTCTTTACGCTTCTACTTATCTACTTCTTTACGCTTCTACTTATCTACTTCTTTACGCTTCTACTTATCTACTTCTTTACGCTTTATTATTATTACATTATCGCTTCTACTTCTTTACGCTTCTACTTATCTACTTCTTTACGCTTCTACTTATCTACTTCTTTACGCTTCTACTTATCTACTTCTTTACGCTTCTACTTATCTACTTCTTTACGCTTCTACTTATCTACTTCTTTACGCTTCTACTTATCTACTTCTTTACGCTTCTACTTATCTACTTCTTTACGCTTCTACTTATCTACTTCTTTACGCTTCTACTTATCTACTTCTTTACGCTTCTACTTATCTACTTCTTTACGCTTCTACTTATCTACTTCTTTACGCTTTATTATTATTACATTATCGCTTCTTTACGCTTCTACTTTACGCTTTTACTTCTGAAAAACATCAATGAGTTCTCTTTATTTCTTCTTTGCAACATATGAATACTAATATATATGATAATGCTGTAAATGCTAAAATGTCTAACAATTATCCTACGCGACAAAACGTAAATAAGACTGCCGTTTTCACGTTTCCGTTGAATGAAGTACGTATGCAAATTAGTGTTTGACGTCATGGAGGCACCGTTTAGTCGAGAGTAAGAATATCAGTCGTAATAAAAGTCGGTCCATCGTACACATTCATCAATCGTGACAGCGAAGAGAAATAGATGCGTAGAAACAGCTCGTTTCGGTGCAGTTTGCTTCCGACTTCAAATTGGGCTCACCGAATATAGCAGGCGCTTGGGGATAATTGTAATGGAACGTACGGCAAATCATTAGTTTCAGGAATTCATGTGGGGAGATTGGTCACCTTGGGATGAAGACCACGGTTGATGACGAAGCCGTGCAGCCGGCCATTGATAGAGTCGAACCTGTGAACTGACCAGACAATTTAATGTTTCCTGTGAAATGGAGGACTGACAATAAGCGAAACTTTCTGTATGTCATGTTCTTCATGTTGTTTACCTTCTATTGGGCGGTCACTGTAAAATCTCAAAACATTGTGAGTGTTGTCAACACTTAAAGTGTTAAATTCCTCATGAAAATGTCGCATGTTTACCTTGTGTCAGTGGTGTCTTTGCTCTTTTCAATTTACCAAAGAAACTAACTCTGTATAAAAATATGCTGACCGCAATAAATATATATCTTATTTTTTGTTGGCTATTTTATTGAACTTTATTGATATAAAATTAATTTCTTTTAACAAGATGACTTGCTAAAAGAAGTGCTCCTAAACTTGTGCTAATAATTATTCAAGTGTATTATAAATTAAAATAAGTAATATACTTGAATAATTACTAGCTACATTATCAAATAAATATTTAAGCAACCAATTTAGAATCTTAATACAGAATGTAAAGAAAATATTTTAATTATAATTGCTTTATCACTTAGCTAGAGGACACAAACCTTGTGAGTGGAATGATCCATCTTTGATCTCGATCGCAAATGAAGAATGCAAAATGCGTGGGTGAGTGCCCGAGCATTTTCGCCTTCACGGCAGACTTTTAATTAAGTTGTCTTCCTCCATCTGTTAAGCTGGAAGCATCAATTTCACAAAATTACTTCACCCTTTCGTTTCTTTAAAATAATTTTAAAAAATCTTGCACTGTTTTTATAGATTATATGGTAAAAAATTTGTTTTTCACAGTATATTAACATACACATTGTTTTTGTATGGTCAATAGCTCTGGTATATAAATATAATGGACTGTATAATTTTAAATATAAAAAATACTCTTTATTTTTCGTAGCTGATTCACCTCACTCCTTTTATAACTGCTGTCTTCAAAGGCAGTAACTCGTCTCTCTCCTCTCTCACAGTTTTTTTGTTTAGTTTTTCTCACATGCAAAGATGGCGCTGCTATCACAGCGCTTCATGGATACGGAACATTCCGCTCCACGTTGCAATGTTACATTCAACCAATGAACATACAAATAATTAAAAAATCTTACGCACAATAATTAATATAAACATTATATAAACGCAAAAACACAAAAATTAATTTAAACACAAATTATTATAAGTAATACATAAAATATTATAACAAATTATATACTAATAGGTAAAATACAAATTTTTGAAATGGGTCTTTTGAAAATTCCTGAAGAAGTATTTACTTTAACATTTCTGACACGTTTGTCATCTCCCAGATAGAGTTGCACTATTCTACCAAATGGCCATTTTTGAGGAGGTAGGTTTTCATCTTTGATGAACACTATCTCATTAATTCACTGTCACATCACATTTTCTTTCTCAATTCTCCATTTGGAGGAAATGGTAGATGCAATATCTTAATATTGCAAATTATTAAGATATTGCATCTACCATTTCCACCAAACAATTTGAATAATTTTTGTTAATTTTTTCCAGTTACTCAATTTATTTTCATTAATGTCAATTAAATTAGGTTCAACAATAGCATTTAAAAGTCTACCAATTACGAAGTGAGCAGGTGTTAATACATCATACACATCAGTCAGTATCTGAGGACTGAGGTACAAGTGGTATGGAGTTAAGAATACTCTCTATCTGAATAATGACAGTTAAAAACTCTTTATAATTAAGTTTACCCATAAAACACACTCTAGTAAAATGAAATTTAAATATTTTCACACCATTTTCCCACAAACCACCAAAGTTGGGGGCTCTAGGAGGAAGAAAATGCCAATCAATTCCCTATGTTGAAAAATAATTTGCAAGTTTCTCATCTGGTTTTAAAACCAAATGGTGCAGTCTGGGCAATTCTTTATTTGCACCTGTGAAATTTGTTGCATTATCGGAATATAGTTTTGAACATAAGCCTCTACGAGCAACAAATCTCTTTAAACATGCAATGAATGCTTCTGATGTCAAATCTGTTACCATTTCAAGATGAATGGCTTTGGTTACCAAACATATAAAGATACATACATATACTTCGTGCAGAACACCTTTTCTTTGATGTTTATATTTTATATTAAATGATCCACAGAAATCAACTCCTGAGCAATTAAATGGGAAATCAGGAGTAACTCTCTCCTTAGGCAAATCACCATTTTCGTCTGACATAATTCAGCAAAGCAGTTGGACCTAAATGAAAATATCATTTATAATACATTTTTATATTGATTTTTATGAGCTTATGGCCCTTTGGAAGAATAATAGGAAATTTACTATTGAAATTTATGCATGCATTTTTTATTCTACCATTTGCTCTTAATAATCCGTCCTCATCTAAAAAAGGGCATAAACATTTTATCTTACTTTTACCAGGTACAGGTTTTTGTTGACCCAAACATTTCATTTCGGAGGAGTATTCTAGTCTCTGAAGCTCTTTTACTAAGAATTTTTCTGCTACCTTGATTTCTTCTGTTGAGAATTCTCCTATCCTCCTTTTAGTAGAGCTCTCTTTAAATTATATAGAAATCTGAAAATATAACTTACGACATGCAATATTTTAGTATAATTATTATTATATTGAGTAAGTCATAAATAAAGGAATTTGAAATTAGAGTCAACACAGATGAGTCATTTTGAGGCATATTTTTTTAGTTCAGATGTAAACTTATCTTGTATCACTAATTTTGGTTGGGATAGTTGGTTTGGTTGGTTTGAATTTCTGGGGTTGGGATAGTCTTCTTCAGCAAGAAAACTGGGGCCGTTAAGCCAAAGTTCAACTTTCAATCAGTTTATTAGGTTCCATTACTCTCGAGATAGGGTCATCAGAATTGTCCCTCGATGACACATGACACCACTGATGTATTAGGGTCATGTATTTCTCCGGTTGGCAACAAACATCTTTAGCAGGTAAAGCTCCTTCCGGATCCACGAAAGAGTTATCATGGAATCACTCCACAAATGGATATTCTTACTGCAGTCTTTAAGCTGTAGGGCATAACTTATGTAATCAGCTTCGCTAAAAGAACTGCTACACATAATTCCAACCTCAGGATTGCAACTCTCTTAGGGGGTGCCACTTGTGACTTACTACAAACCAAATTCACTTCAGACTCTCCAGTCTCAAATGTTGATTTGCAATAGATGACATATCCGTGCGCTGACTCAGATGCATCCGCAAATCCATGAAGCTCAATGTGCATTGATTTGTCTATCAATATGCATCGCTTAAATTCAATATTGTTGATCGTTGGCAAAGTTTCAATAAAAGTCTTCCATTGCAGGAAGGACATCACTCCACTCTATATTTAAACACCAAAGATTTTGCAAGAAAATCTTTGCTTTTGTTATCACTGTACCCAAGAAGCCAAGGGGATCAAAAGTCCTTGCAATTGTAGAAAGCACTGATCTTTTCGTTGGGGGAATTGCACTCTCAAGATGCATTTGAAAAAAAATGATCTGTGCTGTGTCTCCACAGAACTCCTAACGCCTTTGTCTCTTCCTGGAAATGGTAGTAATTATCAGAGCATGTCTTTAATACGGAATTATTGCTACACCACTTGTGTTGAGTCATTCCTCCACTCCTAAGGATATGCTCCAGTTCAGTTTGAAGCTGTTTGGTTTCAGTTACAGTGGTAGCACCACTAAGCACATCGTCCATATAAAAGTCTGACTCTAAGATGGGCGATGCTAGGAGGTACTTCTCTTTTTCATCGGTAGATAGCTGAAAAAGCACTCTAGTTGCAAGGTATGGTGGACTAACTGTGAAATACATAACTGTTTTCAGCTCATAAGTTTTAACTAGTTCATTCACTCCCTCTCTCCAAAGAATTCTCAAAAGTTCAGTTTGATTAGGATCAATTAGAACCATTCTATACATTTGTTTAATATCTGCTACAAAATCATAAATGTGTTTACAAAACTTCCCCATTATTTAAAAAAGATCCTCTTGTAAGGTGTTGTTGCTCATCTCCAAGGGTCTGACGGAGTCAGATCAAATCTAGGAATCTGTTGACTGAGAGAAAATCGATGACAAGGAGGGGAGAAGTGTAAATTTCGTCCCATAGTATATTCATACAGTTCAGAATATGCTCAGGAGAAGCTTGGTGTCCATAGCATTTAGAACAGAGGGGGCAGGTCTTGTTAACCGCTACAAAAGTGAGGCATTTTAGGTGGCCAGAGGCGAGACGTGCAAGGCATGTGCTGGATTTCCTATCACAAGAAAGAGCTAGAGAATGTCCCGGCTTTCTAACCTTGTAGAAGTGGTAAGCCAAAGGTACCTGCCAATCGGTTTAATCTGGGCTTTTCTCAGGGAAAAGAGTTCTAGGTAGGTAAGTGCGGAAGAAGAAGGAGCCCTCCTTTGCTAAAGTGTCTGCTATTTCATTGCCTCCAATATTCACGTGATATGGGATCCATTGAAAATAGATATTATGCCGAAGGGAGACAATTTTAAGCTTGTTTAGAATAGAAAGGCTTGTTTGGTCTCCCAAGCAGGTCCAATTTTGTAGATATTGAATTGAACTACGGCTATCAGTTAATATCCAGACATCACTATAATTAGTTTCACTCATGATAGATTCCAATCCGATGTTGGTGGCTATTAGTTCGCTACGAAAGACCGAACAGAAGTCGGGATTACGTTGATTAAGAGACAGAGTTTGTCATGATGAGTCTCAATGAAAATTTCGCTGCCAGTTCGGTGATTTATTTTGCTGACATCAGTGTATATTTTTATTGCATTTGGTGGTATATTATTAATGATTTCCAAGGCTAGTTGTTTTAGCAATTCAGGTAAACAATCCCTCTTGATGACTGCCATAGAAAGTTCGTAATTGAAATGAACATTGGGAAGAGCCTCAGCAGGGTTCAGACCGCAGTAAAGGGCTTCTGGTTCGACATTGTTCTCGATTAAGTGTAGTGAGTTAACCAGATTGAAGGGACTGTGCTTCTTTAATCTTTGGAACGGAGTCCAGTTGCTTAGGTAACTTGACGGAAGATTGCCTTGGCCATAACTGTTGAGTTTATTGTAATATTTGACGAGACAGGATTGTCTTCTGATATGAAGAGGTTGTAAGTCTACATCGAAGAGTAATATTTCTGAAAGACAGCTGCGTTTCAAGCCAGTAATGATGCGTGCAGCGCTCAATTGGACTTTTTCTAATTTTTCCAAATTGGAATTAGAAGCACAACAGTAGATTGGGAAGCCATATTCTAAAATGGACCTAATGAGTGCTAGGTAGGTAGTTCTAATGGTAGTTGCATCCGCTCCCCAGTCTCTACCAGCAATGTATTTCAATATGCGTAGTCGTTTCCTGGCTTTCAAGGTAATATATTTGATATGTTTGTTGCATGTAAATTCCGACTCTAGAATGAATCCCAAGTATTTTGGATGTTTCTCGTAAGTAAGTTTCTGATGATTAAGTAACAAAGAAGGTTGGTAGTGATATAAGTGCTTATCTGTAGTAAAAAAGGTGGTAACTGATTTGGTTGGATTAAAACTCAAGCTGAACTCCGCCGCAAACTCCGAAGGGCCTCCAAAGAACTGTTAATCCGAGACTTTATCTCAGGAATGGAGATTCCAGAGCTCCAGAGAATAATGTCATCAGTAAACATTCCAATGCGCGTGTCAAGAGAGATTATCCTCTCAATAACAATCAAATATAAGGAAAAACGATTTGGGCTGAGAACAGTTCCCTGGGGAACACCTTGCCCACGTTGAGAAGTCTTTGAGAAGGATTTGTTATATTTAACCCTTATATACCTCTGATGGAGATAATCAGAAATCCAAGCCAATGCATTACCTCGGATATTAAAAGTATTATGCAGTTTAATGATGAGTTTATGCTTCCAAAGTCTGTCGAAATCCTTTGACAAGTCCAATAGAGCCGCAACGCTGGATTAGTAGGTTATATTTGACTGGTTCTGGGAATCCCTGATGGTTTGAGCAAAAAACAAAACTTGACCAATGGTGCTGTGGCCCTTACGAAACCCATACTGTTGCTCAGGGAGAAGTTTATTTTCATTCAGAAAAAAATGAAGTCTGATCAAAATAATTTTCTCTATGATTTTACTAGTGGTACAAGTTAGAGCAATCGGTCGGAGGAGTAAGAATTTTTGTTTAGCTTTTTAACTGGAATAATGATGGCATTTTTCCATTCCTGGGGGAGTCTGCCTTTAGTCCACGAAGAGGTAAAAACATCAAGGAGTCTTATTTTTCCCAGGCATCGCAGGTTTTCAAGCATAAAACCATGGATACCATCAGGGCTAGGAGATTTGCTGAGATCGAGGAAGAACATTGCCAAAAGTAGTTGACGCATAGAAAAGTGAGCTGCCATAGAAAAATCATAAAATCATAGCTACGACAGTCATGTACAATATTCCTTGCTTTGCGTAACACAGGTTTGTCCTCATTGGTGAAGTTGAACCTATATATTTGTTCGTAATAGGTAGAAAGACCATTGCAGCAGATTGTTCGTTCTTGAGCAGTTGTCCATTATAATCTTTGACTGAGTTTCACTCCTCGAATTGGGATTGCACATTGTTGATACCCTTAACTATTTTCCAAAGTTTTGAATTAGGAGTTCTCACGTCAATTTGATTACAAATTTCGTTCCATCTAGATCTTTTTAAATGGGTATATGCTAATTTAATTTCTGCATTAATTTTATTGATCTCAGATCTAGAACCATTCTCCTTACGACTATCAGATTCAAGAAGATTTTTTCTTTTCTTGAGAAGAGGCTCCAGAGTAGTAGAATCCTGAGTGAAATGTGAGGAATACAACGTTTCACATTACCTCTAGGAATAAAAGTTTTTGCATGTTTAAGAATAATTTCTTTGAAATTCTGCCAGGAAGTGCTTATAACGTTCATAAGTCTTTAAAGGTTTTGACGCGTGTGGACAGTTGTTGTTTCAAATCAAAGTTTTACAGGAAAGATTTAATAGACGAACTTGAAATTTTTGGTATGTCTTCCCGACATCACTTAGATGATTTTATGCGTGGCCGAATTATTGGAAAGATCGAAGAAGGGTGAAAAACAATAGATGTTGCCAGTGAGTTCGACATAGCGTTGTTTCACGGCAGTGGAAGTCATTTAAAACAGCTGGAATGTGTAGTAGGCGGCACGGGGGAGTTCGTGTTAGAAGTACGAAGCCTGCAGAAGACAGAGGCAAATCAGTTTCTTTCTGCTTCAAGGAAAGCAGATCTCCCGAAAAACAGACGTTTGAGGGGAGGAGGACTATACATCCCCAGACCTGTTGTGTGTGACCAGACAGCACCGTACTGCCTGTTTGCAATGGTGTCGTGAGCATCACAATTACACTGAACAGTCCTGTTAGGTATCGGTCCCTTTCCTGGATATTTTCTGGACAATAAGCAGTACCACTCTCGCGCCAGATCAGTTGGCGTCTACAATCCGATGACGGACTGAATCTACTCTCTCATCTGAGAATGCCCAGTCCTGCGTACTATTCTCAGATGTTGTAAGTAAATTTTTTTGAATTGGTATTTATGATATCTAGGTGAAAAAATAAAGATAGTTGAAAACTTATTAATTGTTACTATCCATATTAAATTTGATATTGTATTCGTATTAAAATTACAAATATTATACACGCTGATAATACTTTAATATTATCCAGATTAAAGTAACAAATTTTATGAAAGCATTTTTAGAAGCGAAAACAAAATCTTATGTTTTCTATCAAATCTAATGAAAACGTGCATCAAATGCATAAATTAACTTTAATGTTTCCTTTTGAATTCCATTCAAATTTGAGAGGCATCAATTTGATGTAATAACGAACTGGAAAACTTGCAAAAATTAAATTTTTATATATCTTACTTGTCGTTCTATGATCACTTTACATAAAAATAACAAAAGGAATTCCATCAAGATCAACATTTTAAAATAGGTCCCGAACTATTACAAATATCTACTCCCATGGCGGGAATCGAACATACGATCGGTTGGGCGAAAAGAAAGCACACTAGCAATTTGAAAACCAGCTTCATTGTTTTTGCAAAAAAGGAAATTAAATATAATGTACTTACTGTTTTTTGGTTGAAAATATAGCATTTGGATTTGATATTAATTTAAAATAGATTTGCGAAAGGAATATTATATTTTGGGGTGACTGTTTTATCGTTCTTTCTGGAGTCAAATACCTGGTATTAATTTAACGTTTTAATATGAGGGAAATAATAACAATTTGATTAGCTATCCACACACAGCTAGTAGAGTAAATAGTATTCATTTTAAATTATTACATCAGTCTTAGTTTTTTATTAAAATCTGAAAAAATGGGACAAAAAACGAAGTTTCATGTAATTATTTATTCTACATAGAATGCATTAGCTTAATTGTTATATAGCCGAATAATATTAATTATTATAGTTATTACACAGTTATAATAGGAAAAAAAATTATGTGTAAAAAATCGTGAAGCGTCAATCAATGAGGATAATGTTTGATATTAAATATAATATATATATATATATATATATATATATATATATATATATATATATATATATATATATATATATATGTTCTTAATTGTTATATAGCTCAATAATATTAATTATTAATCAGTTATGATATGAAAAAAATTAGGTGAAAAAATCTTAAAACATCAAAAATCTTGAAAATGAGGATAATGTATGGTATTAATTATATTAATTGATTTGAACAATCTTCAAAGGAAAAATATTTGTAAAATTTACTTTCTGAAGAAAAGTAAGAAAAAAAATCTCATTTTTATCCATTAAATTAAAATTAATATTTTGTGTAATATATAGATTTTTCTCATACACACACATACATTCAATTCATTGAGAACATACATGTCTCTAATTTTAAGAACAAAATATTCTGATTAATTAAACGTGGGATTGAAAGTGCCACCAGAGACATTAAAGAAATAAACATTGCATTGCAGAATATTAAGTCAGATAAAGTAAAAATTCTACATACGTTTATTTTCGATTCTGACGGAGATCGATCAAATCGAAAGCGTATAAGAGAGTTTTCTGGTTTCAATTTTGCTATTGAAAGTGAATAATTTAAGAAAAAATTATATAAAAGCTATAGAAGATAATTTTTCTTTGAACGAATTAATGACAATTTTTAATATCTTAAATATCTCTTTCGAAGGAAATAAGTCTGAAATAGGAGAAAAAGAATACTTGAGCAATTGTGTTCATTGAACTCTTTAGCGGAGGGAATGAACGACACCTGTCTGTCTGTATTAGAGGCAAACACTGAAAGCGAAGCAGATTCTCCAATACAATTAATGTGGAAATAAAAATAATTCTTTAAATTGGGTAATATTGCTAATGAACTTAGTAAAAAGATTGGTTCTCAAAATATTTATATCAATTATTCTGATATCGGAAGCACATTTACCAAATTTAATGCTGAGTCGCATGAAAACATTAATGACTGGATAAAGTCTTGAAAATGTATCGAAACTGTTCCATTTATCAGATTTACAAAAGTTTACTTTTACTCAAAGATAGCTATGCGGAAATGCCTTATTATTTGTTCGAACAGAGCCGGAAATAAACTCGTGGAAAAAATTAAAAGATGCCTTAATCACTGAATTTTCCGTTGAAATAAATTCAGCAAATCTTCACGAATTATTAAATAAAAGGTTCAGAATCCGTTCAGGAGTATTTTTTAAAAATGAAAGAATTTTGTCACTCAAGAAAAATTGATGACGCCGCATTAATACATTATGTGATTAAAGGACTTAATGATAAACGTGAAAAAAATTATTTTATACGGATGCAAAAACTTAATAGAATTTAAAAATAAACTTTAAGTGTATGAAGTAATGAAAATTGATTCAGTAAAAAGTAAATATCCTTTCATAAAATAAAAAAAAGCAGGACATAAATTTTAAAATATTCAAAATATCTTATTCTTTTGATAAAAATAAATCAAAATATAATGGTAATGATAAATATAATTCAAAGTATGAATATAAAGATAAATTGAAGTCTAAGTATAAAAATACGAATAAGAATAAAGTAAAATTTGATGGCAATTTTGATTCAAGAAATAGAGTGCGTTATAACTTTACTGACCAGACGTTCTGTTTTAAACGGGACTGTCCCTTTTTATAATTACGAGTCCCGATATCCATGAAATGGTCTGTGGGGCGCAAAATTGTCCGTAACGGATAGACCGTGGGCTGAAACCAGTAAAAATTGAGTTTTGTACCACTTCTTTGGAGGCAATTTAAAAACATAAAATTATGCTTGATTTATATGTGGAAAACATAAATGCAAAAAGTTCTGGAAGAAATAGTTGCTCTTTTTTTTATAAATAACAAAAATTCATTGCACTTTTTTCATTGTGCCTTTGAACACACGCACATTGTTACAGATTCATTCAGCCAATCACATGCGAGTATTTCACTCTTGTTTATTTACTTCTAGATGAAAAAAGTATATACACCGTAACACCATATGTAATACAATAAGATTAAAATTTTCCATAATCATAAATATTAGGACTATATTATTTCACTGCAAATCATAATAAAAATATAAACCTAGAATAAAGTACTGGATAAGTAAAATGTACATTTTAGCCCAAAACAAAACTGAAAACAAACACAAACCAACTTTTAAATTTTATTTAAAAACATGGATATTGATCACATGCAATTTAACATTTTAGTTCAATAAATGCAATAAAATCCAACACTTTATTTTGAATTATTATTTTTTTTTTTAGTTTACACAGCAATAAATAAGTAATCAAATGTTCATAAGGAGATAAAATGAATGGAATCTTTATGAATGGAGATACTCATAAGGAGATGAAATTACATTGGAGTTTAAAAGAATGATTCTATAGGTTACATTGGAGTTTAAAAGAATGATTCTATAGGTACAATATAAAAAATAAATTGTACCTATAGAATCATCCTTTTAAATTAAATATTTATGAGAAAAATAGAATTTATTTATCACACATCATTATTTTAACTAATATCCACAATGATATTTATTACTATAAAATATAAATTGATAAATTACATTGGAGTTGAAGTTTTACTAAATAATGCATAATGACCAAACTTCATTGTTAATGTATTCTCTATTCTAATAGCTACATGTTAAAATAAGATAGGAAAAATTCATACAAATAATCTTTATAGTAATAAGGAAGATGCCAGAAAAAGTCTTATACACATTTCAATGTTAATCTCTAAAATAATAAAAGATTGAATCAATGCTGTTCGGCAAAATATAGAATATCATGGGTTTAATAATCCAAATCAAGAAATATATATTTTTTACTTAATTTATGTGTCAACATGATTAACACTGTACAATAGAATAAATAAGTAATTTAATAACTGATTAAACATTAGATAAATAATTTTATAAACATTTTTAAAGTGAAGGAGGAAATATACACTATTGAAATGCAGACACAATATTTATCCCAAAATCATGCAAGCTTACTTCAATATAGTATTCAACTTTCCAAAATAATGATCATTTTGACTCCCACAATTACATTTATATGAATAACACATTATTTTAAATTATAAATTACTTCAACATGCATTTTCACTCCAAAAAATAATTTAATATTAAACAAATAAATATACAACATTTGAAAATCATTGATTAAAATACTGAAATTTTATGTACTTACAGAAATAATTCTTATAATTTCTTGAATAAAAAGAAAGAAAAAATCTCAGTGGTAAAAAACAATTTTGATCAAGATTAATCCCCCTCAAAATCTCTATCAGCTTCTAATTGACAATTTTTACATCCATAACAAGAACAAATTTCAGAACATTTCCCTTTAGAACGGTGGCATGAACCATAATGCTACAACACAAGCAGATTTACAGAATATGTGCTCTATGATGCTGGAAGGAACAGCTTCTAACGACATTCAATAATACATTGTCTCGTATATTCCACCCACGACCAGTTAGAGATGACTTGCTGATTTTTTTCAAAAAGAATTCTGCGAAATATAGCAGTTTGGTAGTTTGCACGAAAAGCATGCTTTATTAGAGAATCCCTATTTGGTGGTAGCATGCTATCTGTTACATATCCTAATCGCAACCAATCATATCTGCATTTATCAATGTCACTGCAATTAACTTGCCCATAGAGTTCACATGTAAATTCTTCCAATTTTTCTATAATATCAGTTTTTAGATTCCCTGACTTACCAAGATTTAGAAAAGCTAATGTATAGTCTTCTGATTTCATTATGTTTTTCAATGCTTTTACTTTACTTTTTCCACGAAATGAACTTACAGAATCACAACCGGTAAATACATGTAAAACTGTCAAAGCATTAGAAACATTAGTGCCTAAATTTTCACTAATTAAATTTATATTTAAAAATTTCAATTCAATTGTTATTCCTGAGGCAAAAAAAAAAAAAAAAAAAGAAAAAAAAAAAAAAAAAAAATTGGGAATTTAAATTTCGAGCCAAGGAAATACCTTATATGAATACATCAGTATCAGAACTTTTAATAATGATATTTTTAAGTGAGGCTGAAGCATGAGCAGCAGGTAAAAATAAACGTGTATCAGCTTCCTCGTGGTCACATTCTAATTCAGGGACACTTTCTACAACTAGTGTCCCAGCATCCTTAAACATTTTATGACAATTGTCACGATATGTGACAAAAATTATAATGTTCTCCAATAAATTTGGATTTTGATTTTTCCAAAACTGAAAAAGAAATTCAACCAATCCTTCTTTATTGATCCCAGAAGCAAAAAATTTTTTCATTTGCTTAGGAAGTTTTTGAGTATCATGGCCAATTTTAACAATTTGTGTACCTACGGGTATGCTCGGGAGATTTAATGCTGATGACAGGATACCGGTCAGATATAAAAAATCTACACGATTACATTTGAAAGTTTTTGATAGATTGATGAGATATTTAAATATATATGATGCATAATCTCCAAATGAATTAGCAGTATGCTGCAGCTGCTGAATTAAAGTCATGGCATCTACAATTAAAGCTGACTCAGAAGCAATTACATTTAAGTTTCTTAAATCAATTTCAAAATCTTTCTCCAAATAATGCATTAAAGTTGTTTTATTGATTCTTATTTTGGTTCCATCGTGATTGGCCAGTGCTATAGGAACAGAATTTAGAGAATATTTCATTAAATCCTGCAAATTAAAATTTTGTATTTTAGAAGATTCGTCTAAACAAATACTGATTCTTCCTAAGAGCAATGCTTTGATTTTCAGTTTTTAATGGAACAGTTTTTCCTGTATTAGTAAAGGTTTTAAGTTTCAAACACTTAATGGGAGAAAAAAAAAATCAATACTGCTATTTTCACATAGTCTATCTTTCAGAAATGTCATAAAAGTCCTATTTCCAATCTCGAAAGCTTTCCTCATGTTCATTGCCACATTTTTTTGGTTTGTTTCGTTTCGTTTGTTTGTCGCTCAACAGTCATTTTTTACACACGAGGGCTAATTAGACCCAGACCTGCGGCTTAAAGTGGATTCCGAACCACTACAAACATCCATACCCAAGGTGGGATTCAAACCCACGAACTGTTGAACCGAAGACAAGAGCGCTAACCATTCGGCTACCAGCTTGGCCACATTTTTTGGAGCAACATTTCCAGAAACTATGTTCTATAGAAAATTGCAGTCATTGTCACTTTTAAATGGATTGTTCATGGAACTAATAGTTTCACAGATAGCAAGAACATGCAACGCATCCTGTTTTATGCGAAAAGAATCCAATTCCTTTATATTACGATTGGTACTATGTTTCCCGGCCATATTTTCCCATACAACAGAAATACCTGTCCTTAAGTGATGGGAAAGTATCCATCGATGCACTGCACCTTTATTAACAGTTATTAAGATAAAAATTCTAGGGTAAGTCTTATGTTATTTATTTCAAATAATAATAATAATTAAATCGTTAGTGAAATACATTTTTTTTAAATTTAAAACACATGCTTGTGGCATGGATAAGAAATATTAAAGTTAATGTTACTACAATCAACTGTAATTTTTGCGAATGGCCACACCTCACCCACCAATCATGTGCCGCGCGAGCTGACGTCATATGTTGACATTTACTTTTTTTTAGTAGACCTTGTAATCTTTGTACAAGTAGTTTGTAGTGTTCTATGTACTTCAATAAATGTTAGTTTTGTTTCACATTCTGAGTTTTATTTCAGTATAATTAATTAATCTGTCGAAATACGATATCGGATAGATGTCAGCCCTGCTTCATCTTTTTTGAGTTGTTTCGTTACAGAGCGTAACGCTCATAATTTCTGGCGCCCAACGTGGGGCCTTTTCTGCAGCTAGTTGATTAGTTTGAGCCTGAAAATGAATGTGACACAACTAAAAAGACAACGAAAATCGTTTCGTACATTATTTACTGACTGTGCTAATAAAATTGAGACTGAACTTTGCCAAGAGAGCCCGGATGTCAGTCAACTTTCGGTTTTGAAATCGCAAATTAGCGATAAATTTACACGCTTAGAAGTATGGCAAGGAAATATTACAGACCTTATTCTGAAGGAAGATTCCGAAAGAGAACACGAGAAAGATTTCCTGACTGCCGAGGAATATAGAGATAAGTTCTCCGAACTATGCTCCCGAACTGATCAGCTATCTTTGATAGAACCGAAAGCAATAGAATGCTCTGAGAAGAGAAAGTTCAAACTGCCCAAAATAGAGCTAAAGAAGTCCAACGGCGATGTTAAAGACTTTTTGGAGTCAGTTTAGTAAAATCCACGGTGATGCCCTGATGAGGATAAATTTCAGTACCTCCTGCAAGCTCGAATCGAAAGCGGCTCGTGAGTTTCCCTGCAACGGCGGATAATTATTCCACAAGGCGATATCCCAGCTTAAGGAGAGATTCGGACGTGAGGCTCTTTTAGTGCAAGTTTATGTTAGAGACCTGCTCACCATGGTTATGAAAAATGCGGTCACCGGACGTTCCAAGACAGATCTTCCGACATTATACGACGAGTTAGAAGCGAAGATACGGGCCTTAGAGAGTCTAGGGCGAACGCAGGAAAAGTACGGTGATTTTCTAAGTCCTTTAGTGGAATCCAGAAGAGATATTGCTAGCATGGGAAAGAAGCAGAAACATGAAACCAGCGTCTGATGCTGAGAATCGTTCACTGGAGAAGTTAATGAATTTTCTAAAGCAAGAAGTAAAAGGAGAAGAGATGGTCGAGTTAGTTCGATCTGGTTTCGCATCTTCTTCTAACTTTAAGAAGAAAGATGCAGTGCATAAAGTGGATAACTACCCACCCAACGGCAACGTCATTGGTAAGCACTAACACTAGAAGCAACACAGGAAAGCGAATTTCACTTTGTGTTTTTTGTAACGGGAAACATCATTCCAAGGACTGTTTGGAAGTGAGAAAAATGTTCGTAGATTGAAAGAAAAAATGTTTGCTTAAACATAGAGCCTGCTTTTCATGTTTCTCTACCACGCACTTTTCAAAATTCTGTAAAGTAAAAAATTCTTGTTTATATTGTGCCAAGCCGCACCATTATTTATTATGTGACTATTCTAATGAAAATAGTAAATCGGATGTCATCGAAACTAATTCATTATCAAATAGTTGTGTTAAACATAATGTTTATTTATTGACTTTAACTGTAAAAAACGTGTAAATGACAGAGTTGAAACGCGTGGAACGTTACTAGATAGTGAATCTCAGTATTCCTACATTTGAAAGCATGCAATCGAAAAATTAGGTATTTAATCAACTAACAAAGTAAAAATGCAACATATGTTATTTGGCGGAAGAGAAACGCCGAGTCGGATACACGATGTTTACGAATTGGTTGTTTGTTCGTTGGATGACTCATTCACTCTGAGTGTTGAAGCTCTTTCCGAAGAAATAATTTGTGGCAATGTGCCAAAAATCAACTGTTCTGCAGTTATGAATGAGTTAAAGGAAAAGGAGATTATTCTATCAGACAGTGAGGCACCTGATTGCGAGATAGCTTTACTTTTGGGAGCTGATCTCGTAGGATTTTTGTTTATGGATAAACCTATCAAATTAGATTCGGGTTTGTTTTTGTTAGAGACGCGGATAGGATTCATTTTGATGGGAAAATAGGAAATGCTTAGGAAACGTGATGATACTGTTTTGAATGTTATTTCATTATATGTTTCGAATTCATCTATTACTAAGTTGTGGGATCTAGAAAGCATTGGGATTCTTGACCCAGTTCAGAGGTTAAACAAAAATAATGAGCATCTAAAGGTGATACAGGAGTTTGAAAAGAGTATGAAAATTCTGCCGGATGGCCGATACGAACTTTGTTTGCCTTTTAAAGCAAATACAGTTGAGTTGCCTTTCAATAAGAATTTGGCATGGAAACGACGTACACCAATGTGTAAACGTTCACAATGGGATGGGCCTATAGAAGATTATAAGGCTGTATTTAAGGAATGGGAGGAATTACAAATAATTGAAAAAGTAGAGTGTGAAAACGAAACCTCTCATTTTTTGCCACATCAACCAGTTGTGAAAACCTATAGTAGCACCACAAAAATACGGCCAGATTTCGACGCTTCGGCTCGAGAAACTGGAAAGAGCTCATTAAATGATTTATTGCATAAAGCTCCAAATTTAATAGAGCAGATACCGGATACAATTGACAGGTTTAGAAGTTATCCTATTGGAATTTCTGGAGATATTGAAAAGGCTTTTCTCCAGTTGGGGATAGCCCCTGAGCACAGAGATTTTTTGAGGTTCTTTTATCCCACAAGGGAGGAGCAAATCGTGTATCGGCATGCACGAGTAGTCTTTGGTGTATCATCGAGTCCGTTTATGTTAGCTGCGGCACTTTCACACTTGGTCGAACATGGTGCCAGATGAAGATTCTGCGATAGCCAATAAATTGAGACTTTCGTTTTATGTTGACAACTGCGTAGCGGGAGTGAATGATGTTAGACTGCAAGAAGAATTTATTTTGAAGGCTAGGGCAATTTTGTCTCGAGGTTGTTTCAATTTATGAAATTGTGAGAGTAATGTTGAATGTCAGTACCTATCTAAGAGTACGGGGATAAGTTTTAGGAATGTTATGGGATCTTGACAGGGATGTTTTCAAATGCAATATTTGTGCGGGAGATCTAAAATCTGATTGTAATATAACTAAAAGGTTTATTTTAGCCGCTGTACAGAAAATTTTTGACCCACTCGGTATTTTATGTTCTGCAACTCTGCTTTCTAAAATACTGTTGCAGAATACTTGGAAATTGAAATTATCATGGGATTCACCTTTGCCAGATGATGTTGTGAAACCCTTTCTTAAATGGTGGAGTGATGTGGGTAGACTGGCGGACATAGAAATCCCGCGTTATTTTGAAATTAATGATACCACTCAGATGCACGTGTTTGTTGATGCTTGTAAAGAGGCCTATGCAACTTGCATATTTCTGAGATCAGACACTTCCCAAGGTGTAAAGGTTGTGCTTGTCAGAGCAAAATCTAGAGTGGCCCCTTAAAGCAAATTACTATCCCCAGGTTAGAGCTTATGGCATGCTGTATAAGTGCCAGGTTAGCACATTCGGTGCAGCAAGCACTTAACATTACAGAAATGGAAACTATTTTTTGGAGTGATTTCATGGTTGCTTTATATTGGTTGAGACATAAAAGGGGATGGCAGTTTTTGTTTCGAATAGAATTAAAGAAATAAAAACACTTTTTCCTGATAGCGAATGGCGACATGTGCCAGGGAAAATTAATCCTGCTGATTTAATCTCTCGAGGGTGTTCACCTGGTTATTTGGTTGAGTCTCAAAGGTGGATGGGGCCTTCATGGCTACTTGAGTCTCCCGGCTCATGGCCAGTCTCTGAATTAAATAATTGCTAACTTCCGAAATCACTTCAGAAAGGAAAAGAGTTAGAGTATGTAATATAAATTTGACAAAGGAAAAGGTACCATGGTCCGCTGAGAAATTTTCCAAATTTCATTCGATCATAAGATTAGTGGCTTGGGTTCTACGATTTGTTACCAATGCAAGAAGTAGTGTTCATCATAAAAAAGTGGGGGAAATAAGCTTAGAAGAGATAGAGAATGCTGAGATCTGACTAATTCATTCTGTACAAGCTCAAAGTTTTCGAGATGAAAAGTCAATACCAAACTTGTGTGTATTTAAAGATGACAACAATATTTTCCGTATAAAGACTCGAATTACTGAACGTATTGATGCACCCCACTTTCTATCGCCAATCCTACTGCCTAACAATTGTATCTTTACGAAAAGACTTATAGAGCATTTTCACACAGAGAATTATCATGCGGGTACACAGTTACTTCTCAGAATAATTCGTGAAAAATATTGGATACTAGGTGGAAGGAAAATTATCAGAAAAATATGGAATGCATGTGTTAGATGCCGGCGATTTAAAAGTAAATCTCCTATGACTGATCCAGCCTCTCTACCTTATGATCGAGTAGAAGATGCCGCCGTGTTCGAAGTGATAGGGATAGATTTAGCTGGTCCCTTGTACATAAAAGGTGGTATTGTCCTTTATACTTGTGCCCTATTCCATGCTGTCCATCTTGAATTGGTGTCTTCACTCTCTTCTGACGCCTTTTTATTGTCTTTTCGTCGTTTTGTGGCTAGAAAAGGAAGACCTCGAGTAATATATTCAGACAACGGCACAAATTTTAGAGGAGCATATAACGAATTAGCTGCCATCGATTGGAACGAAGTTTCCCACTATGAAGAAATACAACGCATAGCGTGAAAATTTATACCCCCCACAGCTGCATGGTGGGGTGGTTTCTGAGAGAGGCTTGTGAGGACAGTGAAGGAGCTTCTTCGAAGATTTTTGGGAAAAGCAATATTCACGTATGAAGAGTTAATGGCAATCTTATGCGAGTGTGAAAATGTTGTTAACTCCCGTCCATTGACATATCTATCCGAAGATATGCAAGATCTCACGCCTATTACTCCCGCTATGTTTCTGATTGACAGATCAATTGCCGACGATAAAGATTTAGATATACGAGATGCCAACCACTACCGCAAGCGATTAAGATTTCGATCCTAAGTTATGGTGGCATTTAGAAAGAGATTTAGGAACGAATATTTGGGTTTGTTGATTCAACGACAAAGACAAAGTCCTCAGTCGTATAACATTCATCCTGGTGATATCGTCTTGATTGGGGATGATGTGAGAAAACGCCTTCAGCGGTCTTTAGCCCGGGTGTTAGAGCTAATTACGGGTAGGGATGGACAAGTAAGAACTGTCAAATTAAAAACTCAGTATTCTACAATAGTGCGTCCAATTCAGTTTCCACTCGAAGTCAATGGAGATGACGTGGAGAGCTTGCCACTACAAACTATTCAACAGACTGAATCTGTGAAATCCCAGAATCCATCTTCAGAGGTCACACAACCTCAAGTTACCAGATGTGGTCGTGCCATAAGGAGACCTAAGAAACTGAACCTAGTGACTATAACTGATGTTTTTGAGTAGCTATCCAGCGCCTCAGAAAGGGGGGAGGATGTTGCGAATGGCCACACCTCACCCACCAATCATGTGCCGTGCGAGCTGACGTCATATGTTGACATTTACTTTTTTTAGTAGACCTTGAAATCTTTGTACAAATAGTTTGTAGTGTTCTATGTACTTCAATAAATGTTAGTTTTGTTTCACATTCTGAGTTTTATTTCAGTATAATTAATTAATCTGTCGAAATACGATATCGGATAGATGTCAGCCCTGCTTCATCTTTTTTGAGTTGTTTCGTTACAAAGCGTAACACTACAGTAATTGTACATTTTTCATCTTAAAAAATAATTCTCATTCTGTAGTTTATTTGGCTCTATTTGTAAAATTTTCAATAGATTTGATAATTACTAAAAATATTCACGATTTAATTAATCAAATTAATTATTTTTTTATCATTATTGGTATATTAAGTTTTACTGTGTTTAGTAAGACATTTTTGCTACTCTGAATAATTATGTTATAAATTAATAATTAATTTAGGAATTAAATATTTGAAGAATGATTTACTTCACATTTTACATATGTAAAATAATAGATGTAGCAGTAATTATTCAATATATTTGAGGAAATAATTATTATTTACGTTCTCATTATATTAATTTATAATATGAAGTGGAAAAAGGAATTAGATATAATTTTAATTACATGATATACATAATTTAAATTGTAAAATAAATCACAAATTCTAACTTTTAGATAATTTTAATTCAAGTTTAACATTTTTTACCAGTTAAAATAGCAATTATAAATATTGCTTGAACTTTATCAGAATGAAATATATGATGTTATCAAAACAACTTTTGAAAGTGTCTTAGAGAATTCAACTAAATATATATGGTTTTACATTTATATTAATAGTGATTTTTCTTTTCTTTTTTTTCAGATTTGCGAGCATCACTTTGCACAGAGTAATATCCTGAGATGTTCAGAGGTATAAGTAGAGAAAACAGGTGAAAAACTGAGCGCCCACGATTGAAGTTAGATGCTATTATCTCCATATTTCCAAATTGTCCGAAATACTTAACGACAGCCAAGAATCACCGAGAGGAGCCAGACGAAAAAAGATAAGAATTGAAAATCAGAACTTTGCATGTGCCTTAGAAGAAAGTATAAAAAGTGAAAAGGATTACAGGGATAAATTTTACTTTAAGGATTTAAGTGAACTCAAGAACTGTTTACATAAGTTTGAATTTCCATCGTCATGGACTGTTGTTACCAATAAGGATATCATTATCTTTTTATTGATAAGTCCTACAAAAGTTCCTGTTCTTGAATCATCAGTAACAGTTGATGAAAATTTGAATTTGGTAAGTTCAATTACAGGTGTTCCAATTAACAAGATAAATAATTTTAAATTTCCTATGATTATAAATGATATTCACACCTTAGATAATGTATTACAAGCATTAGAAAATTTTGAAAAAATTAAGGATAAGAATAACTTATTTGATCTGTGTAAATCTGTTATTAGTAAGTTGAAAATTATTTGTGAGATTAATGAAAATTTATTTGATTGATTAGAAGAACAGATTTCTCTGTTGCAATATTTTTTAAATCATAGAAAATATTCTACTAACTTTTTAATTTTATGCTCCATGCTTTTTTCTATATTACCCCACTGTTATAAATTTTTACGTAAAAGCTCGTATTTAATTCTTTCACATCCAGCAATATTGAAACGTTTATTCGTCAATTATATAGCAAATCCTTTGAAAGAGCAGAACAAAAATAATTTTCTTTTATATATTAGAGACAAATATTCTCACCTTAATGAAATTGACAAAAAAGTAGTTTTATTAATGGATGAAATTCACATAAAAGCTTCATTAGATTATAAAGGTGGTAATTTAATAGGATATTCTGTGAACTCTGATGCTGTATCAACAACAGCTTATACATTTATGATTCAAAGTGTTTGCTCAACTTACAAAGATGTTGTACATATATATCCAATAAAAACAATATCAGGAGAAATTTTACTCCAGTTTCTTTTTGATGTAATAACTGGCTTAGAAAAAAATTGGTTGTTATATCTTTTGTATACGCAGTGATAACAATGCTGTTAATAGGAAAGTTATGTCCTCTTTTTAAGATCCCCCTTCTCTCAAAACTAAATATAATCATCCCATTGATTCAAATAGACCATTATATTTTGTATTAGATTCCGTTCATTTGCTTAAAAATAGAAGGAATAACTGGCTTAACAAGAAAGATTCAGAAGTAGCGTTTTACTATCCAAATTTTGATTTCAAATTTCCTGATGAAAAATTAAAAACAGCTTCCTTTAACACCTTGAGGAAACTGCATGAAATTGAATTCATTAATACTGTCAAATATTGCCACACCCTCTCTTCTAAATCTCTTTGTCCATCAAATTTAGAAAGGTAAAATTTAAAATTAGTTCTTCAAATTTTTAATTGTCATATTTCAGAGGGGCTAAAAACTGCAGGACCTATTTTCGATTTACTTAACTATGAAGAAATAGCTGTATTTATAAATCACATAACCACTTGGTGGGATATCGTTAATGTTAAAAGTATTTTTAAAGGGAATGCAAAAAGAAATGAATATCAAAAACCACTTACTAATACATCTATTGATAAAAGGTTAAACTTCTTAAAAAAACTTTCGTTATGATTAAATAATTGGAAAAGCTGTAAAAGTGATACAGGAAAATTAAGTGCAGAAACTCACTTAGCATTAACAAACTACAAATGCTCTTATAGAAATTGTAGATTATTGTTCAAAAATATTAAATATGGAATATGTTTTAACGGGAAAATTTCAGACAGATTCTCTCGAAGAACGTTTTGGTCTTTATAGACAGTTGGCTGGATCTTAATATAACATTTCTCTCACTCAAATATTCGAAACAGAAACTAAACTAAGGATCAGGAGCCGCATACCTTTAGCATTAAATTCTGCTGTTCATGGAAATGTTGAAATTAATTTAAATGATGAGGTTAATAAAAATCTAAATCTTGATATTCCCGACCCTAACGAATCAATGCTTAATTTGAAAATAAACTCAAATGATTTAAAAAAATATTCTCATTTGTTAACTATTTAAAATATCCTTGTGATGAAATCATCAAAATAATTCATTTTAATTATACAGTTATTTTTAAACTATTATCTTCTGAATAATGAAAACGATTTTTTGAAGTGTAACAATCATAGATTGATCGCAAGCAATGTAACATTAAAAAATCTTAGATTAGCTGAAATTAATTTAACTTCAGAATGTTGCAAACATGACAGGGATGATTTAGTAAAAAATATTGTTTTAATTTCTACTAATATTTTACTCAAAAATTATTGTAAAAAAATTAATGATGATTTAACAAATAAAAAACTCCTTAATTCAAAATCCAAAAGAAAATTACAAACATTAGGAAAATAATATAAATTTCAGAGAAGAGTTTTCTGTAGATTTTCCCTAAACTTGCATTGTTATTTACATTTTGCTTATTTCAAAAAATTATTTTGCTTATCCAAACAAATTTATTACATTTTGATATTAATTTATAATAAATTTTATTGTGGAATTTATTGTTTAATAAAGTTATTTTAAGCATACTGTTATTGTCGTTATTCTATTTTTATTATTTGAGCAAGTTATAAATTTTGCTATTTTTATGTGATATTTAATGAAAAAAATAATAATGCAATAAAAGCAAATGTTTCATTTACTCCGGTTATTTGTATAATGGAAAAGATGAATGTTTTTATTTGGCCACAAACTTAATTTAAAAAATCATTTTTTTATATTTTTGATATTAATGATTTAATATATGCCTGTATTTTCAATACTAATACGCCAAGTAATGTTGATATTGTCAGATTAAATCAAACAAATCATGTTTAATTAAATGATTATTGTGAAAAACTTTCAAATGTATAATCATTGTGTTACGTGATATCATAAATTTATTTTAAACTAAGAGAAAAATGTAGCAGGAATATATTTCAAATATGATCCTAATAATTTCATAAATTTTTTCTACAAGTTACTTAAAAATCTTATCAAACTACAAATAATGGTTGATAAAATAAAATTATAAAATTGGAAATTTAGGAAAAACAAATGAAACAAAATACATAACCTTTTATTATAATTATAAAAAACATTTTTAACCTAAGAATTACAAATTTAATTGTTTAAGTGCTATTTTATTTATATTTCTTATATTTTCTAATCACTTAGTTTGACAAATTAAATATTTTGTTTTCTTAAATTCTAAAACTTTTAAGTGTATTATTATAATAAACTGAAACATTTTTTAAATTAAATCACTTAAATAAAGGAATGATCTTGGAAAAAATTCTGTTCAGTTTTTATTTTATTTATTACAATAATTTAGCTTAGATCAATTTACACAAATGTTAAAATTTTCCAAACAATTATCAAACACAGATTTATCAAATACTTAAATAATTCCATGTGGCGTGATTCAATTATAATTGAACATTTGTCGTAATACATAGTAAAAAGTAAGTTATTTAGATCGCCATAAAGGAGACGAAACAACCAGCCTCCTGTGGATAATACGCCAAGTAATGTTGATATTGTCAGATTAAATCAAACAAATCATGTTTAATTAAATGATTATTGTGAAAAACTTTCAAATGTATAATCATTGTGTTACGTGATATCATAAATTTATTTTAAACTAAGAGAAAAATGTAGCAGGAATATATTTCAAATATGATCCTAATAATTTCATAAATTTTTTCTACAAGTTACTTAAAAATCTTATCAAACTACAAATAATGGTTGATAAAATAAAATTATAAAATTGGAAATTTAGGAAAAACAAATGAAACAAAATACATAACCTTTTATTATAATTATAAAAAACATTTTTAACCTAAGAATTACAAATTTAATTGTTTAAGTGCTATTTTATTTATATTTCTTATATTTTCTAATCACTTAGTTTGACAAATTAAATATTTTGTTTTCTTAAATTCTAAAACTTTTAAGTGTATTATTATAATAAACTGAAACATTTTTTAAATTAAATCACTTAAATAAAGGAATGATCTTGGAAAAAATTCTGTTCAGTTTTTATTTTATTTATTACAATAATTTAGCTTAGATCAATTTACACAAATGTTAAAATTTTCCAAACAATTATCAAACACAGATTTATCAAATACTTAAATAATTCCATGTGGCGTGATTCAATTATAATTGAACATTTGTCGTAATACATAGTAAAAAGTAAGTTATTTAGATCGCCATAAAGGAGACGAAACAACCAGCCTCCTGTGGATAATACGCCAAGTAATGTTGATATTGTCAGATTAAATCAAACAAATCATGTTTAATTAAATGATTATTGTGAAAAACTTTCAAATGTATAATCATTGTGTTACGTGATATCATAAATTTATTTTAAACTAAGAGAAAAATGTAGCAGGAATATATTTCAAATATGATCCTAATAATTTCATAAATTTTTTCTACAAGTTACTTAAAAATCTTATCAAACTACAAATAATGGTTGATAAAATAAAATTATAAAATTGGAAATTTAGGAAAAACAAATGAAACAAAATACATAACCTTTTATTATAATTATAAAAAACATTTTTAACCTAAGAATTACAAATTTAATTGTTTAAGTGCTATTTTATTTATATTTCTTATATTTTCTAATCACTTAGTTTGACAAATTAAATATTTTGTTTTCTTAAATTCTAAAACTTTTAAGTGTATTATTATAATAAACTGAAACATTTTTTAAATTAAATCACTTAAATAAAGGAATGATCTTGGAAAAAATTCTGTTCAGTTTTTATTTTATTTATTACAATAATTTAGCTTAGATCAATTTACACAAATGTTAAAATTTTCCAAACAATTATCAAACACAGATTTATCAAATACTTAAATAATTCCATATGGCGTGATTCAATTATAATTGAACATTTGTCGTAATACATAGTAAAAAGTAAGTTATTTAGATCGCCATAAAGGAGACGAAACAACCAGCCTCCTGTGGATGACTCATCATAACGGTGCGCAGGCCTTGTCTTTAGGGGGTGATGGTTGAGCCCACGGCCTAAGTCGACCGGCCACCGCGATGTGACGCAAGCACCAACCGGACGCAAGCTAGCTGCCTGAGGTATTTGAGACCTGCGATTGGAAGCTGTTACTTATTGTATCCGACGAATTGTAGCTGTATAATTGTGATTATTACAGCTGGTATTTCTAGTGGGATTTTTACGAATAAAAGTGTTGTGTTCATTGAATAGTTGCTTTCTTCAAATCTCAATCCACACGAACCCCGAAGCTCCGTACAATATATATAGGTTAGACTATACTTGAGGGTGCCCCTTGGATTCTCGCCAAGTTTATCGCCAAACTGGGCGATGTTGTTCTATTCATGGTAGCCCTAAACGTTATTCTGAAATCCATTCACATTTCTGATGGATTAGATTTAACCGTTATTTTTGAATGCTTAAGTAAAATCGCAAATCTTGCCAAGGGACACCGTCAAATATATTTTAACCTAATTATATATATATATATATATATATATATATATATATATATATATATATATATATATATATATATATATATATATATATATATATATATATATATATATATATATATGAGAAAAATCGGTACATTAATGAAAAAAAAATGTTATACTATACTGAATAAAAACTCTGAGGAGGTAAATTATCCTACACTTGATGACGAAATTTTAGAAGGTGATACTGCCTACGGAAATTCAAATGCCTTACAACTAGTTTTAGATGCTAAGCTTTATCATATCATAGTTAATGATTGCTGATCGCAGTCCAAAATCATGACTAGTTTCTTCGAAGTGTCAGGTGCAGTTGCTGATGGCTAGCATGAGATGAATGCATTGTATACCATAAAATTATTATTTTAAAAATAGTTATGCATGAATATTTCTTCCCAATGCCCAACTACTCTGCAAGGATATTCTCTCTTTCAACACATCAAGGGGATGGCAACTGACACAGTGGAATACCCAGTGCGGATAAAGAAGACTTGGCCTCAGAAGTTTATAAATAAATATTAACACAAAAGTTCAAATATTTCAAGGAACATTAATTTAATGATGCGTCCGAGAGCACTTTTCTTAGATAATGGATGAGCTGCCAGGAATGAGGACGCAGAAGCCCAATCCTTTTTGAGGTCCCTACCACTTGGCTATCCATGTTAAACCGTAATAAGGTAGGAATTCAACCCACGATTTTTTCAATTGAGAAAAGGACATTAACATTTCAGTTTAATATTGAAGAAGTGAATGTCACATTTCCGCGAAAGTCACACATTTAGCAGCAGTGATTCATTTGTTCGGATGTGAGCACGTAATCCTAATGAATTCTGAGACACATTTTCTCATTATCTATTGCTTAACCTAATATTTTATTAGGACACTAATCAATAGATGAGACTAAATTTTAAATCATCATTTTGATTCTGATGGATCACTTTAACTGTCAAATTGATAATTTTAATTGCGAAATTTATTTTAGTTTTGTTGAGTAATCATAAAGATTATATTTCTGATCCATACACATTACAGGTAATCTATACATGAATTATAAAATGAGAAAGCAACGTAGGTGCTAAGAAAAAAGTACAATAGTGAAATATAAAAGCGGGAAATAATGAAAATCAATAAATAAAAATATTGTTATAGATATAAGTCAATTTCTATACAATTTATTAAACGATAAAAACTCGTTATTGTTTGATGTTTTTAATAACTTGTTACAATACATCTTATGGCTTTTATTTCCATTATTAGGAAAAAACCGAAATAATTAAGAGAGGAGCCGCCAAGCAACGAAGCTGTTCGAGGGGGGTTCTGGACTCGATAAAATCCAATGAAGTCGGTAAGCACTGGTGTAAGAGATCAGTTAGAGCGTTTCCGTTCGAGGACAACGCATTTCCACTAATGCAGAACTTAACTGAGCAGTCAATGTGTGGGCAGCATATAAAGTCTCATTCCTTAAATTATGTCTCTGTTGCATAGGAATAATGGAATCTCGAAAAAGATGTTTTAGAATGTGGTCCATTTTTCTTTCTTTTTTGAGCCATGCGTTGACATGGTGTTGCTTCGGATTATAATAACATACTTTTCAGCATCAGATCCCAGAATGTTTTAGCATTGGTCTTTCATTGTAAATTATTGCTTGGCATCATTTACGCAAAATCAAAAAAGACATTGCAATATCCTGTTGGAACGAATTCAATTATTGAGCAATAATTGAAAAAAAAAAAAAAAAAAAAAAACAGAACAAGGAATCAAATTTTCACAGTGAAATGCGCGGTCATTTCTATGCTCATCAGTTCTTATCCTAATTATGATGCTAACAGGAAATGAAACAGATAAAAATGATGCACTTCGTTTTAGAATGAATCTCTGGGTCTCATTGTAAATTTTTCACTGACGGCTCATTATATTTTCCAGTCTGATGCTGTTATTACTCTCGACATGTTGTCATTATACATCGCTTAACTTTCAGCATGATATCGAATGCCATCCGAGTTTCCTATTCGACAGTGAAAACAACTTCACAGGCAGATACATAGCAACGTTACCAACGAATATTTTACACCAGTTCTTATTATATTTGTCTTTCTAATATTTTCACAGGGTTTTATGATTTTTGCATGTTTCTACATAGAGTTGAACTAGACTGCACGTTTCACGTAGCTTTGGTTTTCGAATGGTGCTTTTTTGCCGTGTCCAATCTGCTTTCGCTAGATAAGATATTTCGATTTTCTGGTGAAATACCCAAACGATTTCTTTGCATTAGGGAGGCGTCCTGCAATGCTTATAGATCAAGCGACATTAATTACTCGATTAGCGCACACAAATCCTTGCTGAACCAGAAGTGGTTCTGTCTGGAAACAGCATTTTCTTTTATACCTAATTTTTATAGGAATGATTAGAATATTCATAACTTTCGCTCTCATCATCATCAAAACAAATAATTTCCTAAACTTGAAAAACAAGAATATTTTATTATTCAACACAGAAATAATTAAACTTCTCGCACTCTTTTTTTCAGATTAATATTTTTTGTCTTGTGCCAGCTAGGCTGACAATTTGGGATGCGCTGCTCCACTTTTTCATACTGAACCATATTTGGAGTGGAGTCCGACTGCTTCAGTACAAACACATGCCATAGGGACTCGTTTATAGGGTAGGCAACCATTCACACCTCATTCATACACAGAAAAGACAAAGACAGGATAGATAGTGAGAAAGTACATCCATGCTCTAACCGAGATCCAAACCCAGGACTTCCGTATCCGCTGTCAGGCACTCTGACCACTAGACAGGGTGGTCGGTTTTTCAGATTATAAACGTAGCATAAGGCTCTGTTGTTAACTATCATTATATCATTATTTTTACAAACTACCCTTTACATTCACGATAACTTTCCGAAATTCTATAGAATTTTATTCGCAATTGAGGGAGTCGAGATGCAGCCGAATGGTTAGCGCTCTTGCCTTCGGTTCAACAGTTCGGGGGTTCGAAACCCCCTTGGACATGGATGTTTGTAGTGATTCGGAATCTACTTTAAACCGTAGGTCCAGGTCTAATTAGCTTCGTGTGCAAAAATTGACCGTTGAGCGACCAACTCATCGCGATTGAGTGAAAACAGAGTAAATCTAAAGAAAATTAATCATTTATTTTGCTCAGATGAATAACGGAAAAACATTGTTTTAAAATTAGCATTCAATAAAATAAATGAAATACAATATTTGAATTCTATAATAAATTGAAAAAAAAAAAAAACCCTTTAATTTTATCATCCGCATTTATCGCAAGCTAAACATAATCAAATATATGTAAAAGATAACTGGATAACTTGATAAAAAGTAAATAACCTCTGAAATTTTTAAAAAATAACTCTGAAATTACCAAAGTCCTCTTCTATGGATAACATTTTTTATAATAATATTTATATCGCAACAACTTCCAAATAATGCTTCACAGAATGTAGAAATGAAAGACCGAAATAGAAAATGCAAAAATTATTTTTGGAATTAACATTAATATTTTTATAGTGACTATTTACTAGTAATGCGGTCTTATCAATTTAGTGTTTTACTAGAATATTGAAAATACAGCAAAGTTCTTCGGCTGAATACGTTGTCTGGTTTTATTTAGGTTAAACTGTCATCAATAATGAATTGCATTTCTTGGCAGTTTTTTTTCCTACCTAACTTATGTCAGACATATTTATCACTTCAAAATAATCGTATGACTTTTGTCATCACATTAAAGTAAATTATGTTAAATTTTCTTTCAACAATAACTAAATGAAAAAAGCCATTCACATTTGAATTTGACTGCAATAGAAAAATTAGTTTTTATAAAATGCAATGTCTAAAGTATTTGCCGTTTTTATAAAAGGCTAATACGTTTTTATAAAATGCAAGATTCAGTTCGATTCAAGACATTTCTAGCCCTCTAAAATGTCCTAATAACCCACCCCCTCTATAAAGTATTAAACTTTTGTTTTTTAGCGAATTTTAGGAAATTGAGGAGGGTTATAATTTCAACCATGGGATCTTAAATATTAATACATCAAAATGTTTGCAATAGTCTCCTCTTCAGAATTCAGTTTGGTGCCAGACATTTCTTGTCCCTAAAATGTCTTAATCCACCCCCCTTATAAAAATTAATTTTGTGTCTTTTTGATTGTATTTTAAATAATTGAGGATTGTTAAGACTCCAACCATGGGATCTTAAATATTAATACATAACAATGATCGCAACTTTCTCCTCTGCAGGCTAAAGTTTGGTTCCAGACACCTCTAGGCATGTAAAATGTCCTAATCAACCCCTCCCCTTTTTAAGAATTCAAATTTTTGTGTCTTTTTGGTCGGATTTTAGATAATTGAGGAGTGCTACAACTTAAACCATGGGATGTTAAATATTAATACATCAAAATGTTTGCAACAGTCTTCTCTACAATATTTAGTTTGGCTCCAGACATTTCTAGTCACCTAAAATGACCTAATCACGCCACCCCCTTTTTTAAGAATTCAAATTTTTGCGTCTTTATTCGGATTTTAAATAATTGAGGAGTGCTAGAACTTAAACCAAGGGAAGTTAAATATTAATACACCAAATTGTTTGCAACATTCTCCACTACAAGATTCACTTTGGCTCCAGACCTTTGTAGTCACTTAAAATGACCTAATCACGACACCCCCTTTTTTAAGAATTCAAATTTTTCGGTCTTTTTGTTTGGATTTTAGATAATTGAGAAGTCATACGACGCCAACCATGGGATCTTTAATGTTAACGCATCAAAATGTTTGCAGCAGTGTCATCTACAAGATTCAATTTGGTTCCAGACATCTCTAGTCTTCTAAAATGTTCTAACAAGCCCCCTTTCTTTTTTAAGAATTCAAATTTTTGTGTCTTTTTGGACGGATTTTTGAAAATTGAGAAGACCTACAACTCCAACCATAGGATCTTAAATAGTAATACATGAAAAGCTTCGAAAAAGTCATTTCTAGCTTCTAAAATGTCCTAACAACCACCATCTATAAAGTATTAAACTTTTGCTTTTTTTTTTTATCGTGTTTTAGGAAATTGAGGAAAGTTATGATTCCAACCATGGGATTATAAATATTAATACATTAAAATGTTCATAAGAGACTCCTGTAAAAGATTCTGTTTGGCTCCAGACATTTCAAGTACCTAAAGGGTCCTAATCAACCCCCCCCCCCAACTTTAAAGAAGTCAAATTTTTATGTCTTTTCGGTCAAATTTTAGACAAATGAGGAGTGTTATGACTCCAACCATGGGATCTTAAATATTATTACACCAAAATGTTCATAAGAGTCTCCTGTAAAAGATTCTGTTTGGCGCCAGACATTTCTCAAGTAATTAAAGGATCCTAATCAACCCCCCTCCTCACCTTAAAAGAAGTTTTATGTCTTTTCGGTCAAATTTTAGACAAATGAGGAGTGTTATGACTCCAACCATGGGATCTTAAATATTATTACATCAAAATGTTCATAAGAGTCTCCTGAAAAAGATTCTGTTTGGATCCAGACATTTCAAGTATCTAAAGGGTCTTAATGAACCCCCCCCCCCCCACCTTTAAAGAAGTCAAATTTTTATGTCTTTTCGATCAAATTTTAGAAAAATGAGGAGTGTTATGATTCCAACCATGGGATCTTAAATATTATTACATCAAAATGTTCACAAGAGTCTCCTGTAAAAGATTCTGTTTGGCTCCAGACATTTCAAGTACTTAAAGGGTCCTAATCATCCCCCCACCTTAAAAAGTCAAATTTTTATGTCTTTTCGGTCAAATTTTAGACAAATGAAGAGTGTTATGACTCCAACCATGGGATCTTAAATATTATTACATCAAAATGTTCATAAGAGTCTCCTGTAAAAGATTCTGTTTGGCTCCAGACATTTTAAGTACCTAAAGGGTCCTAATCAACCCCCCCCCCAACTTTAAAGAAGTCAAATTTTTATGTCTTTTCGGTCAAATTTTAGACAAATGAGGATTGTTATGACTCCAACCATGGGATCTTAAATATTAAAATACAAAAATGTTCGCACAGGTCTCCTCTACAAGAACCATTTTGGTTACAGACGTCTCTAGTCTCCTAAAAATTCCTATTCAACCTCAGCCCTTTTAAAGAATTCAAATCCTTCGGTCTTTTTGTTTGGATTTTAGATAATTGAAGAGTGATACGACTCAAATCATAGGATCTTAAATATTAATACATCAAAATGTTCGCAACAGTCTCCTCTGCAAGATTAAGTTTTTCTCCAGATATATCTAGCTACCTAAAATGACCTAATTACGCTCCCCCCTTTTTAAGAATTCAAATTTTGTGTCTTTTTGTTTGGATTTTAGGAAATTGAGGTATGCTACGATTCTAACCATGGGATGTTAAATATTAATACATCATATATTTTGCAACATTCTCCTCTACAAGATTTAGTTTGGTCACAGACATCTCTAGTCACTAAAATGTCCTAATCATTCCCCCTTTTAAAGAATTCATATTTTTCGGTCTTTTTATTTGGATTTTAGATAATTGAAGAGTGATACGACTCTAACCATGAATCTTAAATATTAATACATAAAGATTTTCGCAACAGTGTCCTCTATGAGATTCAATTTGATTCCAGACATCTCTAATGTTCCAAAATGTACTAATCAGCCCCCCTCCATTTTAGAAATTCAAATATTTGTGTCTTTTTGGTCGGATTTTAGAAAATTGAGGGGTGATACGAATCCAACCATGGGATCTTATATATTAATACATCACAGTGTTTGCACTATTCTCCTCTACAAGATTCGGTTTGGTTCGAAACATCTCAGTTCTTCTAAAAGGTTCTAATCAGCCCCCTCCCCATTTTTAAGAATTCAAATTTTTGTGTCTTTTTGGTCAGATTATAGATAATTGTAGAGTGCTTCAACTTAATCCATGGGATGTTAAATATTAATACATCAAATATATTTTGCAACATTCTCCTCTACAAGATTCAGTTTGGTCCCAGACATCTCTAGTCTCCTAAAATGTCCTAATCAACCCTCCCTTTTAAAGAATTCAAATTTTTCGGTCTTTTTGGTTGGATTTTAGGTGATTGAAGAGTGATACGACTTTAACTATGGGATCTTAAATATTAATACATAAAGATTTTCGCAACAGTGTTATCTATGAGATTCAATTTGATTCGAGACATTTTTAGTGTTCTGAAATTTTCTAATCAGTTCCCCCCTTTTAAAAATTCAAATTTTTGTGTCTTTTTCCAGATTTAAGAAAATTGGAAGTGCACCGACTCCAAAAATAGGATATTAATTATTAATACATCAAAATGTTCGCAACAGTCTCCTCAACAAGATTCAGTTTGGTACCAGACATTTCTTGACACATAAAATGTCCGAAGCACCCCTCCTATAAAAATCAATTTTGTGTCTTTTTGATTGTACTTTAAAAAAAATGAAGAGTGTTATGACTCCAACCATATGATCTTAATTATTAATTCATCAAAATGTTCGCAACAGTCTCCTCTACAAGATTTAGTTTTACTCTAGACATCTCTAGCCACCTAAAATGACATAATCACGACCCACCTTTTTTTAAGAATTCAAATTTTTGTGTCTTTTTCGTCGGATTTTAGAAATTTCAAGAGTGCTACAACTTAAACCATGGGATACTAAATATTAATACATCAAAATGTTTGCAATAGTGTCTTATACAAGATTCAGTTTGTTCCCAGACATCTCATACTCCTAAAAAGTCCTAATAACCACCCACCCCCTTTCAAAGAATTCAAATTTTTTGGTCTTTTTGGTTATGTTTTAGATAAATGAGTGATACGATTCTAACCATGGGATCTTAAACATCAATACATCAAAATGCTCGCAACAGTGTCCTCTATGAGATTCATTTTGGTTACAGACATTTCTAGTCTCCTAAAATGTCCTAATCAACCCCCCCCCTTTTAAAGAATTCAAATTTTTCGGTCTTTTTGATTGAATTTTAGGTGATTGAAGAGTGATACGACTTTAACTATGGGATCTTAAATATTAATACATAAAGATTTTCGCAACAGTGTTATCTATGAGATTCAATTTCATTCGAGACATTTTTAGTGTTCTGAAATTTTCTAATCAGTTCCCCCCTTTTAAAAATTCAAATTTTTGTGTCTTTTTCCAGGTTTAAGAAAATTGGAAGTGCACCGACTCCAAAAATAGGATATTAATTATTAATACATCAAAATGTTCGCAACAGTTTCCTCTACAAGATTCAGTTTGGTACCAGACATTTCTTGACACATAAAATGTCCTTAGCACCCCTGCTATAAAAATCAATTTTGTGTCTTTTTGAATGTATTTTAAAAAAAATGAAGAGTGTTATGGCTCCAACCATAGGATCTTAAATATTAATACATCAAAATGTTCGCAACAGTCTCCTCTACAAGATTTAGTTTTGCTCTAGACATTTCTAGACACCTAAAATGACCTAATCACGACCCAAATTTTTTTAAGAATTCAAATTTTTGTGTCTTTTTCGTCGGATTTTAGAAATTTGAAGAGTGCTACAACTCAAACTATGGGATTCTAAATATTAATACATCAGAATGTTTGCAACAGTGTCCTATAGAAGATTCAGTTTGTTCCCAGACATCTCATATTCCTAAAAAGTCCTAATCACCACCCACCCCCTTTTAAAGAATTCAAATTTTTGGCCTTTTTGGTTGGATTTTAGATAAATGAGTGATACGACTCTAACCATGGGATCGTAAATACCAATACATCAAAATGCTCGCAACAGTGTGCTCTATGAGATCCATTTTGGTTCCAGACATTTCTAGTCACCTAAAATGACCTAATCACGCCACACCCTTTTTTAAGAATTCAAATTTTTGTGTCTTTTTGGTTGGATTTTAGATAAATGAGGAATGATATGAATCCAACCATGGGATCTTATATATTAATACATCGAAATTTTTGCAACATTCTCCTCTACAAGATGCAGTTTGGTTCCAGATACCTCTAGTCTTCTAAAATGTCCTAATTAGCCCTCCCCTTTTTAAGAATTCAAATTTTTGTGTCTTTTTGGTCTAATTTTAGATAATCGGGGAGTGCTACAACTAAACCATCGGATGCTAAATGTTAATATATCACATTGTTTGCAAGAGTCTACTCTACAAGATTCAGTTTGGTGCCAGACATTTCTTTACACATAAAATGTCCTGAGCACCCCTTATAAAAATCAATTTTGTGTCTTTTTGATTATATTTTAAAAATTGAGGAGTGTGTTGACTGCAACCATGAAATCTTCAATATTAATACATCAAAATGTTCGCAACAGTCTCTCTACAAGATTTAATTTGGCTCCAGACATTTCTAGTCACCTAAAATGACCTAATCACGTCCCCCCCCCTTTTTTAAGAATTCAAATTTTTCGGTCTTTTTGGTTGGATTTTAGATATTTGAGGAGTGATAAGAAACCTGAGATGGGATCTTTAATATTTATACATCAAAATGTTCGCATTAGTGTCCTCTACCAGATTCAATTGGTTCTAGACATCTCTAGTCTTCTAAAATGTCCTAATCAGCTGCCTTTTTTTTAAGAATTCAAATTTTGTGTCTTTTGGTCGGATTTTAGAAAATTGAGAAGATTTAACACTCCAACCATAGGATCTTAAATATTAATACATGAAAATGTTCAAAAAATCACCTCTACAAGATTCAATTTGATTCAAGACATTTCTAACCCTCTAAAATGTCCTAATAACCCCCCCCCCTCTATAAAGTATTAAACTTTTGTTTTTTTTATCGTGTTTTAGGAAATTGAAGAGTGTTATGATTTCTACCGTGGGATTTTAAATATTAATACATGAAAATCTTTGCATCATTCTCCTCTACAAGATTCAGTTTGGTGCCAGACATTTCTTGACGCTTAAAATGTCTTCATCACCCCCCTTATAAAAATCAATTTTGTGTCATTTTGATTGTATATTAAATAATTGAGGAGTGTTAAGACTTCAACCATGGGATCTTAAATACACTACTGGCCATTTAAAATCGCTACACCAGGAAGAAATGCAGATAAAAAAATGATATTTATTGGACAAATATATTATACTAGTAATAATAAGTGATTAAAATTTCAAAACATTTGGCTGGATAGATCCTGAGAAATCAGTACCCAGAACAACCTCCTCTGGCAGTAATAACAGCAGTTATAAGCCTGGGCATTCAGTCAAACAGAGATTGGATTGCATGTAAAGGTACTGATGCCCATGTATCTTCAACACGATGCCACAGTTCATCAACCGTAGTGACTTGCGTTTGGTGACGAGCCAGTCGCTCGGCAACCATTGACCAGACGTTTTCTATTGGTGAAAGATCTGGAGAACGTGCTGGCCAGGGCAACAGCCGAACATGTTCCGTATCAAGGAAGGTCCGAACAATATCGGCAATATGTTGTGGGGCATTATCCTGCTGAAACGTAGGGTTTCGCAGGGCTCGAATAAAGGGTAGAGACACGGGTCGTAACACACCAAAAATGTAACATGCACGTTTCAAAGTACCGTCAATGCGAACAAGAGGTGACCGAAACGTGTTTCCAATGGCACCCCATACCATCACGCCAGGTGATGGGCCAGTATGAGGATGACGAATGCACGCTGCCAGTCTGCGTTGAACACGATGCCGTCAAACACGGATGCGAAAATCATGATGCTGTACACAGAACCTGGATTCATTTGAAAAGATGACGTCTCGCCATTTGTGCGCCCAGGTTCATCGTTGATCACATCATTGAAGGCGCTCTTGTCTATGACGCAGCGCCAAGGGAAGCCGCAGCCATGGTCTCCGAGCTGAGAGTCCATGCTGCTGCAAACGTCATCGAACTGTTCGTGCAGACACTTGTCTTCCAAACGACCATGTTTCTTGACTCACGGCTCGTGACTGGTTGCACTATCCATTACGGCTATGTGGATAATATGTCTGTCCTCTCGGCTGCTAGTGATAGGTTACCGTTGAGATCCTGCGTGGCATTCCGTATTACCGTCCTGAACCCATCGATTCCATATTCTGCAAACAGTTATTGGATCTCGACCGACGCGAGCATCAATACTGCGATAAGATAAACCGCAATCCCGGTACGCTACAATTCGACCTTTATCAAAGTCAGAAACGTGCTGGTACGCATTACTCCTTCTTACACGAGGCATAACTACAACTTTTCAGCAACGTTTAAATGCAATTTGTGTATGAGGAACCGGCTGAACTATTTCTTCATTTAAACACAATGTAGGTGTCGCTACTGGCACCAGCTTTGTCTGAATGCGCTGAAAAGCTTATCATTTACATATAACAGCACCTTCTTCCTTTCGTATAAATTTCACGTCTGTAGCATGTCGCCTTCTTGGTGTAGCAATTTTAATGACCAGTAGTGTATTAATACATCAAAATCATTGCAGCATTCTCCTCTACAAGATTCAGTTTGGTTCCAGACACCTCTAGTCTTCTAAAATGTCCTAATCAGCCCCCCCCCCCTTTTTAAGAATTCAAATTTTTGTCTTCTTGGTCGGATTTTAGATAATTGAGGAGTGCTACAACTTAAACAATGGGATGTTAAATTTTAATACATCAAATTGTTTGCAACAGTCTCCTCTACAAGATTCAGTTTGGTGCCAGACATTTCTTGACACCTAAAATGTCCTAATCACCCCCTTCATAAAAATCAGTTTGTGTCTTTTAAATTGAATTTTAAACAGTTGAGGTGTGTTAAGACTTAAACCATGGGATCTTAAATATTAATACATAAAATGTTTGCAAAAGTCTTCTCTACAATATTTAGCTTGGCTCCAGACATTTCTAGGCATCTAAAATGTACTAATCACCCCCCACTATAAAAGTGAATTTTGTCTTTTTGATTGTATTTTAGAAAATTGAGGAGTGTTATAAATCCAACTATGGGATCTTCATAATTAATACATCTAAATGATCGCAACAAGCTCTCTACAAGTTTTAATTTGGCTTCAGACATTTCTATTCACCTAAAATGACCTAATCACGCCCCCCTCTTTTTTAAGAATTAAAATTTTTCGGTCTTTTTGGTTAGATTTTAGATATTTGAGGAGTGATACGAAACCAACCATGGGATCTTTGATATCAATATATCAAAAGCTTTGCATCAGTGTCCTCTACCAGATTCAATTTGGTTCCAGACATCTCAAGGCTTCTAAAATGTCTTAATCAGCCCCCTTTCTTTTTTAAGAATTAAAATTTTTGTGTCTTTTTGGTCGGATTTTAGAAAATTGAGAAGAGATAACTTTCAAAGCATAGGATCTTAAATATTAACACATGAAAATGTTAAAAAAAGTCACCACTACAAAATTCAGTTAATTCAAGACATTTCTAGCCCGTTAAAATGTCCTAATAACCCCCCTCTATGAAGTATTAAACTTTTGTTTGTTTTTTTATCGTATTTTAGGAAATTGAGGAGTGTTATGATTTCAACCGTGGGATCTGAAATATATATTAATACATCAAAATGTTTGAAACAGTCTCCTCTACAAGATTCAGTTTTGTGCCAGACATTTCTTGACACCTAAAATGTCTTAATCACCCCCCTCTAATAAAAATCAATTTTGTGTCTTTTTGATTGAATTTTAAACAATTGAGGTGTGTTAAGACTCCAACCATGGGATCTCAAATATTAATATATGAAAATGTTTGGCATAGTGTTCTCTACAATATTTAGTTTTACTCCAGATATTTCTAGCAAATAAAATGACGTAATCACGCTCCCCCTTTTTTAAGAATTGAAATTTTTGTGTCTTTTTGGTTGGATTAAAAAATAATCTCCTCTACAAGACCAATTTTGGGCACAGACATCTCAAGTCTCCAAAAATTTCCTAATCAACCCCCCCCCCTTTTAAAGAATTCAAATTCTTTTGTCTTCTTTGTTGGATTTTAGAAAATTGAGGAGTAATACGACTCCAACCATGATATCTTAAATATTGACACATAAGAATATTCAAAAAAGTCTCCTCTACAAGATTCTGTTTAGCTCCAGACATTTCTAACCTCCTAAAATATCCCAATCTCGCCCCCCGCACTTTTAAATATTTATTTTTGCTTTCTTATTGATCGAATTTTAGAAAAATGAGGAGTGTTATGATTCTAACCATTGGATATTAAATATTAATACATCAAAATGTTCGCAAGAGTCATCTACAAAAATCCATTTTTTCAATACATCTCTAGTATACTAAAATGTCCTAATCCCCCCCCTCTTTTTAAAGAATTCAAATTTTTCTGTCTTTTTGGTTGGATGTTAGAAAACTGAGGAGTAATACGACTCCAAGCATGGGATCTTAAATATTAATGCATCAAAATGTTTGCAACAGTCTCCTCTACAAGATTCAGTTTGTTTTTAGACATTTCTTGATACATAAAATGTCCTAATCCACACCCCTATAAAAAGTCAATTTTATTTCATTTTGATTTTATTTAAAAAACAATTGAGGAGTGTTTTGGCTCCAAACATAGTATCTTAAATATTAATACATCAAAGTTTTCGCAACACTCTCCTCTACAAGATTCAGGTTGGCTCCAGACATTTCTAGTCTTCTAAAATATCCCAATCTTGCCGCACACCCCTTTTAAAAATTTATTTTTGTGTTATTTTTAAACGAATTTTAGAACAATTAGGAGTGTTAATATTCTAACCATGAGATATTAAATATTAATAAATCAAAATGTTCGTATCAGTGTCCTCTACAAGATTTATTTTGGTTCCAGACTTTTCTATTCTTCTGAAATGTTCAAATCTGCCCCCACCTCTTTTTTTAGAATTCAAATTTTTGAGTCTTTTTTGTCAGAACTTAGAAAATTGAGGAGTCGTTACACTTCTCGTTTTTCTAAAATCCGACCAAAAAGACACCAAAATTTGAATTCTTAAAAAGGAGGGTGGGCCTCATGACGACATTTTAGAAGATTAGAGATTTAGAACAAAGTTTAATACTTTGAAGAGGGGAGGGGTTATTACGAAATTTTAGATTACTAGAAACGTCTTGAATCAAACTGAATTTGCGATAATTTTGATATATTAATGTAACATCCTATGGTTGGAGTCGTAGCTCTTTACAATTTTCTAAATTCCGACCAAAAAAACACAAATATTTGAATTCTTAAAAAAAAGGGGGGGGACAGAATAGTACATTTTAGAAATAGAAGTGTCTGAAACCAATTTGAATCTTGTAGAGGACACTGATGCAAAAATTGTGATGTGTTAATATTTAAGATGCCATGGTTGGAGTAATAACATTCCACATTTTTCTAAATTTCCTTCGAGAAAAAGAGAAAAATGACTTTTAAAAGGGGGGCGGGATTAATACATTTTAGGATTGTTTGCTTCTTTGTTTGTCGCACAACGGTCATTTTTTGCACACGATTGCTAATTAGACCGGCACCTACGGCTTAAAGTGGATTCCGAACCACTACAAACATCCATACCCAAGGGGGGTTTCGAACCCCTTGGGCGAACTGTTGAACCGAAGGCAAGAGCGCTAACCATTCGGCCACCAGCTCGGCTATTACATTTTAGGTGTCCTGAAATGTCGGCAAACAAAGTGAATCTTGTAGAGCAGACTATAGCAAATATATTTTGATGTATTAATATTTAAGATCCTTTGGTTGGAGTCATTACAATCTTAATTTTCTAAAATTCGACCAAAAACAAAAAATTTGAATTCTTAAAAAAGGGGGGAGGCAGATTAGGACATTTTAGAAAACTAGAGATATCTAGAACCAAATTGAATCTTGTAGAGGAAACTATTGCAAACATTTTGATTTATTAATATCTAAGATCCCATGGTTGGAGTCGTAACACTCCTCAATTTTCTAAAATCAAACCAAAAAGACAGAAAAATTTGAATTCTTCTAAAGGGAGGGATGATTAGGACAGTTTAGGGGACTAGAGATGTATGGAACCAAATTGAATCTTGTAGACAAGACTGTTGCGAAAATTTTGATGTATAAATATTTAAGATTTCATGGTGTGAGTCGTAACACTTCACATTTTTCTAAAATTCTATCAAAAAGAACAGAAAAATGAGTTTTTAAAACGGGGTGTTGCGGGATTAGGACATTTTAGGTGTCCTGAAATATTTGCAAACAAACGGAATCTGTTAGAGCAGACTATGGCAAATATTTTGATATATTAATACGTATATAAAATCCTATGGTTGGAATAGTTACACTCCTCAATTCTTAAAAAAGGAGGGAGAAAGTTTAGGGCATTTTAGAAATCTAGAGATATGTGGGACCAAAATGAATCTTGTAGAGGAGACTGTTGCAAACATTTTGATGTATTAATACTTCATATCCCATGGTGGGAGTAGTAACATTCGCATTTTTCTAAAATTCCATCGAGAAGAACAGAAAAAGGACTTTTTAAAAGGATGGCGGGATTTTTACATTTTAAGTGTCCTGAAATGTCTTCAAACAGCTAATCTTGTTAGGGCAGACTATTGCAAATATTTTGATGTATTAATATTTAAGATCCTAGGGTTGGAGTCATTACACTCCTCAATTTTCTAAAATACGAATAAAAAGACACAATAATTTGAATTCTTAAAAAAGGGGGGAGGCAGATTAGGACACTTTAGAAATCTAGAGATGTCTGGAACCAAATTGAATCTTGTAGAGGAGACAATTGCGAACATTTTGATTCATTAATATATAATATCCCATGGTTGGAGTCATAACACTCCTCATTTATCAAAAATTCCATCAAAAAGAACAGCAAAATGACTTTTTAAAAAGGGGGGGATTAGGACATTTTAGGTGTTCTGAAATGTCTGCAAACAAATTGAATATTGTAGAGCAGACTATAGCAAGTATTTTGATGTATTAATATTTAAGATGCTATGGTTGGAGTCGTTACTTTCCTACATTATCTTAAATCCCACAAAAAGACACAAAAATTTGAATTCTTAAAAAAGGGGTGAGGCAGATTAGGACATTTTAGAAATCTAGAGATGTCTGGAACAAAATTGAATCTTGTAGAGGAAACTATTGCGAATATTTTGATTTATTAATATCTAAGATCTCATGGGTAGAGTCCTATCCTTCCTCAATTTTCTAAAATTCAACCAAAAAGACAGAAAAATTTGAATTTTTTTAAACGGGGGATGATTACGACAATTTAGGGGAGTAGAGATGTCTGGAACCAAAGTGAATTTTGTAGGGGAGAATGTTGCGAACAGTTTGATGTATTAATATTTAAGATCTTATGGTTGGAGTCGTATCACTCCTCAATTATCTAAAATCCAATCAAATAGACCGAAAATTTTGAATTGTTTTAAAGGGGGGGGGATGATTAAGTCAATTTATTTGACTAGAAATGTCTAGAGCCAATCTAAATATTGTAAAGGAGATTATGCGAACATTTTGAGGTATTAATATTTAATATCCCATGGTTAAAATCGAAATACTCCTCATTTATCTAAAATTTTTCCGAAAAGACATAAAAATTTGACTTCTTTAAATGGAGGGGGGAGGGAATGATTAGGAAATTTTAAGTAACTATAAATATCTGGATCCAAACTGAATCTTGTAGAGGAGACTAATGGAAACAATTTGATGTATTAAAATTTAACATCCCATGGTTTAAGTTGTAGCACTCCTCAATTTTCTAAAATTCGAACAAAAAGACACAAATATTTGAATTTTTAAATACGGTGGGGGCTGATTAGGACACTTTAGTAGACTAGAGATGTCTTGAACCAAACTAAATCTTGTAAACGAGACGCACTCGAACGTTTTGATGTATTCATATTTCAGATCTCATAGTTGGAGTCATAACACTCCTCATTTTTCTAAAATTCTATCAAACAGAACAGAAAAATGACTTTTTAAAAGGGGAATTTTTAGTGTAGTGTGTAGGACATTTTAGATGTCCTGAAATGTCTACAATGAAATTGAATCTTGTAGAGCAGACTATAGCAAATATTTTGATGTATTAATATCTAAGATCCTGTGGTTGGAGTCGTTACACTCCTCAATGTTCTAAAATCCAACTAAAAAGACAGAAAAATTTGAATTATTTTAAAGGGGGGGGATGATTAGGACAATTTAGGGGACTAGAGATGTCTGGAACCGAAGTGAATCTTGTAGAGGAGACTTGCAAACATTTTGGTATATAAATATTTAAGATTTCATGGTTGGAGTTGTAACACTTCTCATTTTTCTAAAATTTTATCAGAAAGAACAGAAAAATGACTTTTTAAAACGGGGCGTTGCAGGATTAGGACATTTTAGGCAACCTGAAATGTTTGCAATCAAACTGAATCTTGTAGAGCAGACTATGGCAAACATTTTGATGTATTATTATTTAAGATCCTATGGTTGGAAATATTTTGATGTATTAATATATTGAAGTATTTTGATGTAAAATATTTTTTGTAAAATATTTTGATGTATTAATAATTAGATACACTCCTCCTTTTTCTAAAATCCGACCAAAGAGACACAAAAATATGAATTCTTAAAAAAAGGGGTGGGCCTGATTAGGACATTTTAGAATATTAGAGATTTAGAACAAAAGTTTAATATTTTAAATAGGGGAGGGGTTATTAAGAAATTTTAGAGGACTTGAATCGTCTTGAATCAAACTGAATCTAATTGAGGAGACTTTGCGATAATTTTGATATATTAATTTAAGATCCTATGGTTGGAGTCGTAGCTATTTTCAATTTTCTAAAATCCGACCAAAAAGACAGAAAAATTTGAATTCTCAAAAAAAAGGGGGTGGCTGAATAGTACAATTTCGAAATAGAGATGTCTGGAACCAATTTAATCCTTTAGAGGACACTGATGCGAACATTTTGATGTATTAATATTTAAGATCCCATGGTTGGAATCGTATCACTCCTGAATTATCTAAAATCTAACCAAAAAGACCGAAAAATTTGAATTCTTTAAAATAGGCGGGGCTGATAAGAATATTTTAGAGGACTAGAACAGTCTTAAACCAAACTGAGTCTTGTAGACGAGAATGTTGTGAACATTTTGATGTATTAATACTTAAGATCGCATGGCTGGTGTTGTAACATTCTTCATTTTTCTAAATTTCGATCAAAAATGTGACAAAAATGAATTTTTAAAAGAGAGGGCGTGATTAAGTCAAATTACGTAGCTGGAAATGTCTGGAGCCAAACTAAATATTGTAGAGGACACTGTTGCGAACATTTTGAGGAATTAATATTTAAGATCCCATGGTTGGAATCGCAACTTTCCTCATTTTTCAAAACTTTTTCCGAAAAGGCATAAAAATTTGACTTCTTTAAATGGGGTGGGGGTGATTAGGAAATTTTAAATTACTATAAATGTCTGGTTCCAAACTATATCTATAGAGAAGTCTGTAGCACCAAACAATTTAATGTATTAATATTTAAGTTCCTATTGTTAGAGTCGTATCATTCCTCAATTTTCTAAAACCAAACCAAAAAGACAGAAAAATTTGAATTCTTTTAAAGGGGGGATGATTAGAACAATTTAGGGGAGTAGAGATGTCTGGAACCAAAGTAAACCTTGCAGCGGAGACTGTTGCGAACATTTTTATGTATTAATATTTAAGTTCCCATGTTTGTAAACGTAACTCTTTTCATTTTTCTATAATCCGACAAAAAAGACACAAAAATAACAGAAATTAACCAAACTGAATCTTGTATAGGAGACACATGTGAACATTATGATGTATTCATATTTCAGAACTCATGGTTGGAGTCATATCACTCCTCATTTTTCTAAAATTCCATAAAAAATAACAGAAAAATGACTTTTTAAAAGGAGGGGATTAGGACATTTTATATGCCTTGAAATGTCTACAATAAAATTGAATCTTCTAGAGCAGTCTATGGCAAGCATTTTGATGTATTAAAGTTTAAGATCCTATGGTTTGAGTCGTAACACTCCTCAATTTTCTAAAATCACACTAAAAAGACACAAAAATTTGAATTCTTAAAAAAGGGGGGAGGCAGATTAGGACATTTTAGAAATCTAGAGATGTCTGGAACCAAATTGAATCTTGTAGAGGAGACTATTGCGAACATTTTGATTTATTAATATCTAAGATCACATGGTTAGAATCGTATCACTCCTCAATTTTCTAAAATCCAACCAAAAAGACAGAAAAATTTGAATTTTTTAAAAGTGGGTGTGATTAGGAAATTTTAGGGGACTAAAGATGTCTGGACTCAAAGTGAATCTTGTAGAGGAGACTGTTGCGAACATTTTGATGTATAAATATATAAGATTTCATGGTTGGAGTCGTAACACTTCTCATTTATCTAAAATTCTATCAAAAAGAACAGAAAAATGAGTTTTAAAAACGGGGATTTGCGGGATTAGGGCATTTTATGTGCCGTGAAATGTTTGAAAACAAACTGAATCTTGTAGAGCAGACTATGGCAAACATTTTGATGTATTAATATTTAAGATCCTATGGTTTGAGTCATTACACTCCTCAATTTTCTGAAATTTGAATTCTTATAAAAAGGGGAAAGGCAGATTAGGACTTTTTAGAAAATTAGAGGTGTCTGGAACCAAATTGAATCTTGTAGAGGAGAGTATTTTGAACATTTTGATTTATTTATATGATCCCATGGTTAGAGTCTTATCATTCCTCAATTTTCTAAAATCCAACCAAAAAGACAGAAAAATTTGAATTTTTTTAAAAGGGGGGGATAATTAGGACAATTTAGGGGAGTAGAGATGTCTGGAACCAAAGTGAATTTTGTAGAGGAGACTGTTGCGAACAGTTTTATGAATTAATATTTAAGATCCTATTGTTCGAGTCGTATCACTCCTGAATTATCTAAAATCCAATCAAAAAGACCAAAAAATTTTAATTCTTTTAAAGGGGGGGGGGTATGATTAAGTCAAATTAGGTGGCTAGAAATGTCTTGAACCAAATTAAATATTGTAGAGGAGACTGTTGCGAACATTTTGAGGTGTTAATATTTAAGATCCTATGGTTGGAGTCGTTACACTCCTCTATTTTCTAAAATCCCACTAAAAAGACATAAATTTAAATTCTTAAAAAAGAGGGGAGGCAGATTAGGACATTTTAAAAATCTAGACATGTCTGGAGCCAAATTGATTCTTGTAGAGGAGACTATTGCGAACATTTGGATTTATTAATATTTAGGATCCGATGGTTGGAGACATAAAACCACTCATTTTTCTAAAATTCCACCAAACAGAACAGAAAAATGACTTTTTAAAAGGGGGGGGGGATATTATGACATTTTAGGTGTCCTGAAATATCTGCAAACAAATTGAATCTTGTAGAGCAGACTATAGCAAATATTTTGATGTATTAATATTTAAGACCCTATGGTTGGAGACGTTACACTCCTCAATTTCCTAAAATCCGACTAAAAAGTCTCAAAATTGATTTTTATAAGGGGGGGTTGATTAAGACATTTTAGGTGTCAAGAAATGTCTGGCACCAAACTGAATCTTGTAGAACAGACTGTTGCGTACATTTTGATGGAATAAATATTTAAGATCCCATGGTTGGAGTCGCAACACTACTCATTTTTCTAAAATTTGACCGAAAAGACATAAAAATTTGACTTTCTTAAAGAGGGGAGGTTTATGAGGACACTTTAGTTACTAGAAATATCTGGAGCCAAACTGAATCTCTTAGAGAAGTTTTTTATGAACATTTTGATGTATTAATATTTAAGATCCCAATGGTAGGAGGCATAACAGTCCTCAATTTTCTAAAATGCAATCAAAAAGACAGAAAATTGAGTTTTATAGGGGGGGGGGGAGGGTTGATTAGGACATTTTTGGTGTGAAAAATGTCTGGAACCAAACTGAATCTTGTAGTGAAGACTATTGCAAACATTTTTTTGTATTTACATTTTACAAACATATTTAAGATCACATAGTTCGAATTATAACACTCCTCAATTTTTCTAAAATCCGATAAAAAAAGCAAACAAACAAAAGTTTAACTTAATGATTAGGATATTTTTGAGGCAAAATCTATTCATTTAGTAGTAACTCACATTCTAAGGCTAACTGGGATATTCATTTTATTATAAAAAATATATTTTATGAGAAAAAAATGGTATCGTTTGGTTCGCCCATATGGTACGTGTGACTTCTGATTCCCACCAAGTTTGATTTAAATATTCTTTTATATCTTAAAAAATTCCCACTATGTCTACAAATAAAAGATACAAATTAGTAGTAAATCACATTTCTAGATGAACTGTAGAATTAGTTTTATTATAAAATATATATTTTACGAGAAAAATGAGTTTTTGTAAAGTGCGCCCAAGTAACACATATGATCCCCATTTCCTGATTACTCTAATTTCAAAATTTACTCAAAATTTGCATAAATTTCGAGTGTATGCACAAACAATTGGTTTCATTTAGTAGTAAATTAAATTCTAAGACTCACTGGGGTACTCATTTTATTATAAAAAATATATTTTTTGAGAAAAAACGATATCATTTCGTGCGTCCATATGGTACGTGTGACTTCAGATTCCCACCAAGATTGACTTAAAAATTCCTTTCTATCTTAAAAAATTCCCCTTTTGTATACAAATAAATGATACAATTTAGTAGTAAATCACATTTCTAGACTTACTGTGGATTTGGTTTCATTATAAAAAATATATTTTACGAGAAAATTGAGTTTTTGTAAAGTGCACCCATGTAACACATATACGCTAATTTCAAAATTTACTCAAAATCTGAATAAATTTCCCGTATATACACAAACAAAAGGTTTCATTTAGTAGTAAATCACATTCTAAGACTAACTGTGGTATTCATTTTATTATAAAAATATATTTTATGAGAAAAAAGGGATATTGTATGGGTTGCCCATATGGTACGTGTGACTACAGATTCCCACCACGATTGACTTCAAAATTCCCTTATATCTTACAAAATACCTAATATGTATACAAAAAAATGATACAATTTAGTAGTAAATCACATTTCTAGACGAACTGAGGATTTGGTTTTATTATCAAAAATATTTTTTACCAGAAAGATGAGTTTTTGTAAAGAGTGCCCAAGTAACACATATGATCCCCTTTTCCTAATTACGTTAATTTCAAATTTTACTCAAAATCTGCATAAATTTCCGGTATATGGACAAACAAAATGGTTTCATTTAGTAGTAAATCATGTTCTAAGACTAATTGTGGTATTTTTTTATTGTCAAAAAATATATTTTATGAGTAAAAAGGGATATCAAATCGTGCGCCCATATGGTACGTACGACTTCTAATTCCCATCAATATTGACATCTGAATTCTTTTATACCTAAAAAAATTCCCACTATGTCTACAAGAAAATGATACAAATTAGTAGTAAATAACATTTCTAGACTAACTGTAGAATTGGTTTTATTATAAAAATATATTTCACGAGGAAAATGAGTTTTTTTAAAGTTCGCCCAAGTAACATATATGATTCCCTTTTCCCAATTTCGCTAATTTTAAATGTTACTGAAAATCTGCATAAATTTCCATTATATGGACAGACCAATGGTTTCATTTAGTAGTAAATCACATTCTAAGACTAACATTGTTATTCATTTTATTATAATAAATATATTTTATGAGAAAAAAGGGATATCGTTTCGTGCGCCCATATGTTACGTGTGACTTCAGATTCCCACTAAGATTGACTTCAAAATTTCCTTATATCTTAAAAAATGCCCAATATGTATACATATAAATGCAAATTTTTGTGTCTTTTTGGTCGGATTTTAGAAAATGGAGGAGTTTTGCGACTCAAACCATGGGATCTTAAATATTAATATATCAGAATGTTCGCAACAATCTCTTTTACAAGATTCAATTTGGCTACAGAAATTTCTAGAAACATAAGATGAACTAATCACGCCCCCCATTTTTTGGGAATTCAAATTCTTGTGTCTTTTTGGTTGGATTATAGAAAATTGAGGAATGCTACGACTCTAATTATGGGACCTTAAATATTAACACAACAAAATGTTTGCAATAGTCTCCTCTAAGAGATTTATTTTGGTCACACATATCTCTAATCGCCTTTAATGTCCTTATCAGACCCCTCCTCTTTTTAAGAACTCAAATTTTTGTGTCTTTTTGGTCTTATTTTAGACAATTGATGAGTGCTACAACTTAAACCATGGGATCTTAAATATTAATACATCAAAATGTTCGCAACAGTCTCTTCAACAAGATTCAGTTTGGTACCAGACATTTCTTGACACATAAAATGTCCTAATCACCCCCCTTATAAAAATCAATTTTGTGTTTTTTTGATTGTATTTTAAAAATATGAGGAGTGTTAAGACTCCAACCATGGGATCTTAAATATAAATACATCAAAATGTTCGCAATAGTCTCCTCTACCAGAACCATTTTGGTTACAGAGATCTCTACTCTCCTAAAATTTCCTAAACACATCCCCTTTTTAAAGAATTCAAATTTTTCGGTCTTTTTGGTAGGATTTTAGATAATTGAAGAGAGTGATGCGTCTCTAACCGTTTGATCTTAAATATTAATACATCAAAATATTCGCAACAGTGTCTTCTATGAGATTCAATGTGGTTTTAAATATCTGTAGTCTTCTAAAATGTCCAAATCAGCCCCCCCCCCCTTGTTTAATAATTCTAATTTTTGTGTTTTTTTTTTTTTTTTTTTTTTTTTTTTTGCATTTTAGAAAATTGAGAAGTGCACCTACTCTAACCATTGGATCTTAAATATTAATACATCAAAATGTTTGCAATAGTCTCCTCTACAAGATTCATTTTGATCACAGACATCTTTATTCTCCTAAAATGTCCTAATCAGCCCCCACCCTTTTTAAAAACTCAAATTTTTGTGTCTTCTTGGTATTATTTTAGATAATTTAGGAGTGCTACTACTTAAACCGTGGGATGTTAAATATTAATACATCATCATGTTCACAACAGTCTCCTGTGTAAGGTTCAGTTTGGTGTCAGACATTTCTTGACACCTAAAATGTCCTAATCAGCACCCATATAAAAATTAATTTTGTGTCTTTTTGATTGTATTTTAAAAAAATTGAGGAGTGTAATGACTCCAATTATGAGATCTTCAATGCTTATACACAAAAATGTTCGCAACCGTCTCCTCTAAAAGATTTATTTTTGCTGCAGACATTTCTAGTCAAAAAATATGACCTAATTACGTCTCCCCCCCCTTTTTAAAAACATTCAAATGTTTCGGTATTTTTGGTTGGATTTTAGATACTTGAGGAGTGATAGAACCCAACTATCGGATCTTTAATAATAATACACCAAAATTTTCGCATCACTGTCCTTTACCAGATTCCATTTTGCTCCAGACATCTCTAGACTTCTAAAATGTCCTAATCAGCCCCCTTTCTTTTTTAAGTATTCAAATTTTTTTGTCTTTTTGGTCGGAATTTAGAAAATTGAGTACTGCTACAACTCAAACTATGGGATGTTAAATATTAATACGTAAAAATGTTTGCAAAAGTGTCCTATACAATATTCAGTTTAGTCCCAGACATCTCAAGTCTTCTAAAATGACCTAATCACCACACACCCCCTTTTAAAGAATTCAAATTTTTCGGTCTTTTTGGTTGGATTTTAGATAATTGCAAAGTGATACGACTTAAACCATGGGATCTTAAATATTAATGCAGAACGATTTTCGCAACGGTGTCCTCTATGAGATTCAATTTGATTCGAGAAATCTCTAACGTTCTAAAATTTTCTAATCCATTCTCACCCTTATTAAAAATTCAAATTTTTCTGTCTGTTTGGTCGGATTTCAGAAAACTTGAAGTGCACCGACTCCAACCATAGGATCTTAAATATTAATACATCACCATATTCACAACAGTCTCCTCTGCAAGATTCAGTTTGGTGCCAGACATTTCTTTACACCTAAAATGTCCAAATTCCCCCTATAAAAATCAATTTTGTGTGTTTTTGATTGTATTTTAAAGAATTGACGAGTGTTATGACTCCAACCATAGGATCTAAAATATTAATAGGTCAAAATGTGCTCAACAGTCTCCTCTACAACATTCAGTTTGGTGCCTGACACTTCTTGACATCTAAAATATCCTAATCAAACACCCCCTTATAAAAATCAATTTTATTTATTTTTGATTGTATTTTAAATAATTCAGGAGTGTTCAGACTGCAAACATGGTATCTTAAATATTAATACATCAAAATGATCGCAACATTCTTCTCTACAAGATTCAATTTCCTTCCAGACACCTCTTGCCTTCTAAAATGTCCTAATCAGCCCCCCCTTCATTTTAAGAAATCAAATTTTTGTGTCTTTTTGGTGGAATTTTAGATACTTGATGCGTGCTACAACTTTAATCATTTGATGTTAAATTTTAATTTGATGTTAAATTCTTTGCAACAGTCTCCTCTACAAGATTCAGTTTGGTGCCAGACATTTCTTAACACATAAAATGTCCTTATCACCCCCTTATAAAAATCAATTTTGTATTTTTTTGATTGTATTTTTAAAAATTGAGGAGTGTTAAGGCTCAAACCATTGTATCTTAAATATTTATACTTAAAAATGTTTGCAACAGTCTTCACTACAGTATTTGGTTTGGCTCCAAACATTTCTAGCCACCTAAAATGAATTTATCACGCCACCATCCTTTTTTTAATAATTCAAATTTTTGTATCTTTTTGGTGGGATTTTAGAAAATTGTGGAGTGCTACAACTTAAACCATGGGATGTTAAATACTTATTCCTCAAATTGTTTGCAACATTTTCCTCTACTAGATTCAGTTTTGTGCCAGACATTTCTGGACACCTAAAATGTCTTAATCAACCCCTCCCCTTATAAATATCAATTTTTTTTTTGATTGTATTTTAAAAATATGAGGAGTGTTAAGACTCCAACCATGGGATCTTAAATATTAATACATCAAAAAGTTCGCAACAGTGTCTTCTATGATATTCAATGTGGTTTTAAACATCTGAAGTCTTCTAAAATGTCCAAATCAGCCCCCCCCCCTTTTTTTAATAATTCTAATTTTTGTGTTTTTTTTTTCGCATTTTAGAAAATTGAAGAGTGCACCGACTCTAACCATTGGATCTTAAATATTAATACATCAAAATGTTCGCAATAGTCTCCTCTACAAGATTCATTTTGGTCTTAGACACCTTTATTCTCCTAAAATGTCCTAATCAGCCCCCATCCTTTTTAAGAATTCAAATTTTTTATCTTCTTGGTGTTATTTTAGATAATTTAGGAGTGCTACTACTTAAACCATGGGATGTTAAATGTTAATGCATCAAATTGTTTGCAATAGTCTACACTACAAGATTCAGTTTATTGCCAGACATTTCTTTACACCTAAAATTTCCTGAAAACCCCCTTGTAAAAATCAATTTTTTTCATTTTGATTGTATTTCAAAAAAATTGAGGAGTGTTATGACTCCAACCATAGAATCTTAAATATTAATAACTCAAAATGTGCCCAATACTACAAGATTCCTCTACAAGATTCAGTTTTGCTTCAGACATTTCTAGTCAACTAAAATGATCTAATCAAGCCACCCCTTCCCCTTTTTTTAAGAATTCAAATTTTTGTGTCTTTTTGGTTGTATTTTAGAAAATTGAGGAGTGCTACAACTTAAATCATGGGATGTTAAATACTAATACATCAAATTGTTTGCAACATTTTTCTCTACAAGATTCAGTTTAGTCCCAGGCATCATCCGTCTCATAAAATGTCCTAATCACCACACTCCCCCTTTTAAAGAATTCAAATTTTTCGGTCTTTTTGGTTCGATTTTAGATAATTGAAAAGTGATACGACTTTAACCATGGGATCTTAAATAATAATACATAAAGATTTTCGCAGCAATGTCCTCTATGAGATACAATTTGATTCGAGACTTCCCTAATGTTCTAAAATTTTTTTATCAGCCACCCCCCCCCCTTTTTAAAAATTCAATTTTTTGTGTCTGTTTGGTCGGATTTACGAAAACTGGAAGTGCACCGACTCCAACCCTAGTATCTTAAATATTAATGCATCATCATGTTAACAACAGTCTCCTCTGCAAGACTCAGTTTGGTGACAGACATTTCTTGACACCTAAAATGTCCTAATCAGCCCCATATGAAAATCAATTTTGCGTCTTTTTGATTGTATTTTAAAAAAGTTGAGGAGTGTTATGACTCCTACCATGGTATCTTCAATGCTTATACACAAAAATGTTCGCAACAGTCTCCTCTAAAAGATTTAATTTGGCTGCAGACATTCCTAGTCACCTAAAAGGACCTAATTACGTCTCCCCCCCCCCTTTTTTTTTAAAAAAAAATTAAATGTTTCGGTGTTTTTGGTTGGATTTTAGATACTTGAAGAGTGATACACCCCAACTATCGGATCTTTAATAATAATACAGCAAAATATTCGCATCACTGTCCTTTACCAGATTCAATTTGGTTCTAGACATGTTTAGACATCTAAAATATCTTAATCAGCCCCGTTTTTTAAGTATTCAAATTTTTTTGTCTTTTTGGTCGGAGTTTTGAAAATTGAGTACCGCTACAACTCAAACCTTGGGATGTTAAATATTAATGCATCAAAATGTTTGAAAATGTGTCCTATACAAGATTCAGTTTAGTCCCAGACATCTCCAGTCTTCTAAAATGACTTAATCACCACACACCCCCTTTTAAAGAATTCAAATTTTCGGTCTTTTTGGTTGGATTTTAGATAATTGGATAGTGATACAACTTTAACCATGGGATCTTAAATATTAATGCATAACGATTTTCGCAACAGTGTCCTTTATGACATTCAATTTGATTTGAGACATCTCTAATGTTCTAAAATTTTCTATTCCGCCCCCACCCTTATTAAAAATTCAAATTTTTCTGTCTGTTTGGTCGGATTTAAGAAAACTTGAAGTGCACCGACTCCAACCATAGTATTTTAAATATTAATACATTACCATATTCACAACAGTCTCCTCTGCAAGATTCAGTTTGGTGCCAGACATTTCTTGACACCTAAAATGTCCTAATCAGCCCCCTATAAAAATCAATTTAATGTCTTTTTGATTATATTTTAAAAAATTGAGGAGTATTAAGTCTCCAACCATGCGATCTTAAATATTAATGCATCAAAATGTTCGCAATAGTCTCCTCTACAAGATTCAGTTTTGCTCCAGACATTTCTAGCCTCATAAAATGACCTAAGCACGCCCCTCTCCCTTTTTTTTAAAAATTCAAATTTTTGTGTCTTTTTGGCTGGATTTTATAAATTTGAGGAGTGCTACAATTTAAACCATAGAATGTTAAATATTAATACATCAAATTGTTTGCTACATTTTCCTCTACAAGATTCAGTTTAGTCTCAGACATCTCCAGTCTCCTAAAATGTCCTGATCACCACATACCCCCTTTTAAAGAATTCAAATTTTTCGGTCTTTTTGGTTGGATTTTAAGAAATTGGGAGAAAAACTTACCCTCAAACCATAGGACCTTAAATATTAATACATGAAAATATTCGAAAAAGTCGCAACTACAACATTTAGTTCATTCAAGACATTCCTAGCCCTCTAAAATATCCTGATAACACCCCCCCCCCTCTATAAAGTATTATACTTATGTTTTTTATTGTATTTTAGAAAAATGAAGAGTGTTATGATTTCAGTCATATGATATTTAACATTAATATATCAAAATGTTTTCAATAGTCTCCTCTTAAGAATTCAGTTTCGTTCCTGACATTTCTTGACACCTAAAATGTCCTAATCACCCCCCACTATATAAGAGAATTTTGTGTGATTTTGATTGTATTTTAGAAAATTGAATAGTGTTAGTTCTCCAACCATGGGATCTTATATATTAGTATATCAAAATGTTCATAAGTGTCTCTTCTAAAAGATTCAGATTTGCTCCAGACATTTCTAATAACTGAAGTCTCCTAATCAACATCCCCCCTTTAAAAAAGTCAAATTTCTATAATTTTCGGTCAAATTTTAGAAAAATGAGGAGTAATTCGACTTTAACCATGGGATCTCAATTATTAATACATCAAAATGCTCGCATCAGTATCCTATACGAGATTCAATTTGGTTCTAGACATCTCTAGATTTCTAAAATGTCCAAATCAGCCCCCTCTCATTTTAATAATTCAAATTTTTGTGTTTTTATGGACGGATTTTAGAAATTTTGAATTGCACCGATTCCAACCATGGGATCTTAAATATTAATACATCAAAATGTTCGCAACATTCTCGTCTATAAGTATTCAATTTGGAGCCAGACATTTCTCAACACCTAAAAGGTCCTGAGCACCCCGCTAGAAAAATCAATTTTGTGTATTTTGGAATGTATTTCAAAACATTGAGGAGTGCTATGACTCCAACAATGGGATCTTCAATATTAATACGTCAAACTATGCGCAACAGTCTTCTCTACAAGATTCAGTTTAGTGATTGACTTTTTGACACATAAAATGTCATGATCACCCCCTTATAAAAATCAATTTTGCGTCATTTTGATTATATTTTAAAAAAAGTGAGAAGTGTTAAGTCTCCAAACATGGGATCTTAAATATCAATACTTCAAAATGCTTTTAAGAGTCTCCTCTACAATATTTAGTTTGGTTTCAGAAATTTCTAGTCACCTAAAATTTCCTAATCAATCACCCCCTTTTAAAGAATTCAAAATTTTCGGTATTTTTGGTTGGATTTTAGATAATTGAATAAAAATACGACTCAAACCATGGGATCTTAAATATTAATACATAAAAATGTTCGCAACAGTGCCCTCTATGAGAGGCAATTTGGTTCTAGACATCTCAAGACTTCTAAAATGTCCAAATCAGCCCTACTCCAACCCCCCCTCTTTTTTAATAATTCTAGTTTTTGTGTTTTTTAAGCCGGATTTTAGAAATGAGAGGAGTGCACCGACTCCAACCATAGAATCTTAAATATTAATACATGAAAATGTTCGAAAAATTCGCCTCTACAACATTCTGTTTGATTCAAGACATTTCTAGCCCTATAAAATGTCCTAACAACCCCTCCCCCTCTATAAAAGTATTAAACTTATGTTTTTTTTTATCGTATTTTAGGAAATTGAGGAGTGTTATGATTTCAACCATGTGATATCAAATATTAATATATCAAATATTTTGCAATAGTCTCCTCTTAAGAATTCAGTTTCGTTCCAGACATTTCTTCACACCTAATATATCCTACTCACCCCCACAATAAACGAGAATTTTGTGTCTTTTTGATTGTATTTTAGAAAATTGAGGTGTTGAATGATTCCAACCATGGGATCTTAAATATTAGTAAATCAAAATGTCATAAAAGTCTCCTCTAAAAAATTCAGTTTGGCTCCAGATATTTTTAGTACCTAAAGTCTCCTAATCAACCCCTCCCCCCTTTAAAAAAGTCAAATTTTTAAGTTTTTCGGTCAAATTTTAGAAAAATGAGGAGTGCACCGACTCCAACCATAGATCTTAAATATTAATACATCAAAATGTTCGCAACAGTCTCCTCTGTCAAAACGGAATCTCTACAAGATTCCGTTTTGCTCCAGAAATTTCCAGCCAATTAAATAGACCTAATCACGTCCCCCCCTTTTTTTCAAAAATCATATTTTTGTGTCTTTTTGATTGGATTTTAGAAAATTGAGAAATGCTACGACTCTAATCATTGGATCTTAAATATTAATACATCAAAAAGTTCTCATCAATTTCCTCTATGAGATTCAATTTGGTTCCAGACACCTCTAGTCTTCTAAAATGTCCTAATCAGCCACCCCCCTTTTTTAAAAATTCAAATTTTTGTGTCTTCTTGGTCTTATTTTAGATAATTTAGGAGTGCTACTACTTAAACCATGGGATGTTAATTATTAATACATCAAATTTTTTGTTTGCAACAGTCTACACTACAAGATTCAGTTTATTGCCAGACATTTCTTTACACCTAAAATTTCCTGAAAACCCCCTTGTAAAAATCAATTTTTTGTCATTTTGATTGTATTTCAAAAAAATTGAGGAGTGTTATGACTCCAACCATAGGATCTTAAATATTAATAACTCAAAATGTGCGCAACAGTCTCCTCTACAATATTCAGTTTTGTGCCAGACATTTCTTGTCACATAAAAAGTCCTTATCACCCCCCCTTATAAAAATCAATTTTGTGTTTTTTTATTGTATTTTAAAAATTTATATATATAAGGGGAGTGTTAAGACTCAAACGATTCTATCTTAAATATTTAAACTTAAAAATGTTTGCAACAGTCTTCACTACAGTATTTGGTTTGGCTCCAAACATTTCTAGCCACCTAAAAGAATTTAATCATGCCAAAACCCTTTTTTTAATATTTCAAATTTTTGTGTCCTTTTGGTGGGATTTTAGAAAATTGTAGAGTGTTAAGACTCCAACCATGGGATCTTAAATATTAAAAAATCAAAATGTTTGAAACAGTCTCCTCTATAATATTTACATTGCCTACAGACATTTCTAGTCTTCTAAAATTTCCTTATCAACCCCCTTCTCCTTTTAAAGAATTCAAATTTTTCGGTCTTTTTGGTTGGATTTTAGATAATTGAAGAGTGATACGAGTAACCATGGGATCTGAAATATTAATACAAAAAGTTCGCAACAGTGTCCTCTATGAGATTCAATTTTGTTCTAGACATCTCAAGTCTTCTAAAATGTCCAAATCAGACCCCCCCCCCGTTTTTTAATAATTCCAATTTTTGTATCTTTTTGGTCGGATTTTAGAAAATATAGGAGTGCACCGATTCCAACCATAGGATCTTAAATATTAATACATCAAACTGTTCGCAATAGTCTCCTCTACAAGATTCAGCTTGGCTCCAGACATTTATAACATCCTAAAATGAACTAATCACTCCCTGCCCCTTTTTTTAAGTATTCAAATTCTTGTGTCTTTTTATTTGGATTTTAGAAAATTGAGGAATCTACGACTCTAACCATGGGATCTTAAATATTAATACCTCAAAATGTTCGCAATAGACTCCTCTACCAGAACCATTTTGGTCACAGACTTCTCTAATTACCTAAAATTTCCTAATTACCCCCCCCCCTTTTAAAGAATTCAAATTTTTCGGTCTTTTTGTTATCATTTTTGTTATCACTCTTCAATTATCAGGATTTTAGATAATTGAAGAGTGATACGTCTCTGACCATGGGATCTTAAATATTAATACATCAAAATGTTTACAACAGTGTCCTCTATGAGATTCAAATTGGTTCTAGACATATGTAGTCTTCAAAATGTTCAAATCATCCCCCCCTTTTTTTTAAATTATTCTAATATTTTTGTCTTTTTGTTCGGATTTTAGAAAGTTGAGGAGTGCACCGACTCTAACCATAGGATCTTAAATATTAATACATCAAAATGTTCGCAACTGTGTCTTCTACAAGATTCAGTTTGGTAGCAATCTAAGATGAACTAATCACGCCGCCCCCCTTTTTTTCAGAGTTCAAATTCTTGTGTCATTTTGGTTGGATTTTAGAAAATTGTGAAATGCTACGACTCTAACCATTGGATCTTAAATATTAATACATCAAAAAGGTCGCATCAATTTCCTCTATGAGATTCAATTTGGTTCCAGACACCTCTAGTCTTCTAACATGTACTAATCAGCACCCCCCCCCTTTTTTAGAGAATTCAATTTTTTGTGTCTTTTTGGTGGGATTTTAGAAAATTGAGGAGTGCATCGACTCCAACCATAGGATCTTAAATATTTAATACATCAAATTGTTCGTAAAAGTCACCTGTACAAGATTCAGTTTGATTCAAGACATTTCTAACCCTCTAAAATGTCCTAGTAACCCTCCCCCCTTTATAAAGCATTAACCTTTTTTTATAGTATTTTAGGAAATTGAGGAGTGTTATGATTTCAACCATGGGATTTTAAATATTAATACATCGAAATGTTTGCAATTGTCTCCTCTACAACATTCAGTTTTGTTCCAGACACCTCTAGTCTTGTAAAATGTCCTAATCAGCCCCCTTTAAGAATACAAATTTTTGTGTCTTTTTGGTCTTATTTTAGATAATTGAGAAGTGCTACAACTTAATCCATGGGACGTTAAATGTTAATACATCAAATTGCTAGCAACGGTCTACACTACAAAATTCCGTTTATTGCCAGACATTTCTTTACACCTAAAATTTCCTGAAAACCCCCTTGTAAAAATCAATTTTTTTCATTTTGATTGTATTTCAAAAAAATTGAGGAGTGTTATGACTCCAACCATAGAATCTTAAATATTAATAACTCAAAATGTGCCCAATACTACAAGATTCCTCTACAAGATTCAGTTTTGCTTCAGACATTTCTAGTCAACTAAAATGATCTAATCAAGCCACCCCTTCCCCTTTTTTTAAGAATTCAAATTTTTGTGTCTTTTTGGTTGTATTTTAGAAAATTGAGGAGTGCTACAACTTAAATCATGGGATGTTAAATACTAATACATCAAATTGTTTGCAACATTTTTCTCTACAAGATTCAGTTTAGTCCCAGGCATCATCCGTCTCATAAAATGTCCTAATCACCACACTCCCCCTTTTAAAGAATTCAAATTTTTCGGTCTTTTTGGTTCGATTTTAGATAATTGAAAAGTGATACGACTTTAACCATGGGATCTTAAATAATAATACATAAAGATTTTCGCAGCAATGTCCTCTATGAGATACAATTTGATTCGAGACTTCCCTAATGTTCTAAAATTTTTTTATCAGCCACCCCCCCCCCTTTTTAAAAATTCAATTTTTTGTGTCTGTTTGGTCGGATTTACGAAAACTGGAAGTGCACCGACTCCAACCCTAGTATCTTAAATATTAATGCATCATCATGTTAACAACAGTCTCCTCTGCAAGACTCAGTTTGGTGACAGACATTTCTTGACACCTAAAATGTCCTAATCAGCCCCATATGAAAATCAATTTTGCGTCTTTTTGATTGTATTTTAAAAAAGTTGAGGAGTGTTATGACTCCTACCATGGTATCTTCAATGCTTATACACAAAAATGTTCGCAACAGTCTCCTCTAAAAGATTTAATTTGGCTGCAGACATTCCTAGTCACCTAAAAGGACCTAATTACGTCTCCCCCCCCCCTTTTTTTTTAAAAAAAAATTAAATGTTTCGGTGTTTTTGGTTGGATTTTAGATACTTGAAGAGTGATACACCCCAACTATCGGATCTTTAATAATAATACAGCAAAATATTCGCATCACTGTCCTTTACCAGATTCAATTTGGTTCTAGACATGTTTAGACATCTAAAATATCTTAATCAGCCCCGTTTTTTAAGTATTCAAATTTTTTTGTCTTTTTGGTCGGAGTTTTGAAAATTGAGTACCGCTACAACTCAAACCTTGGGATGTTAAATATTAATGCATCAAAATGTTTGAAAATGTGTCCTATACAAGATTCAGTTTAGTCCCAGACATCTCCAGTCTTCTAAAATGACTTAATCACCACACACCCCCTTTTAAAGAATTCAAATTTTTCGGTCTTTTTGGTTGGATTTTAGATAATTGGATAGTGATACAACTTTAACCATGGGATCTTAAATATTAATGCATAACGATTTTCGCAACAGTGTCCTTTATGACATTCAATTTGATTTGAGACATCTCTAATGTTCTAAAATTTTCTATTCCGCCCCCACCCTTATTAAAAATTCAAATTTTTCTGTCTGTTTGGTCGGATTTAAGAAAACTTGAAGTGCACCGACTCCAACCATAGTATTTTAAATATTAATACATTACCATATTCACAACAGTCTCCTCTGCAAGATTCAGTTTGGTGCCAGACATTTCTTGACACCTAAAATGTCCTAATCAGCCCCCTATAAAAATCAATTTAATGTCTTTTTGATTATATTTTAAAAAATTGAGGAGTATTAAGTCTCCAACCATGCGATCTTAAATATTAATGCATCAAAATGTTCGCAATAGTCTCCTCTACAAGATTCAGTTTTGCTCCAGACATTTCTAGCCTCATAAAATGACCTAAGCACGCCCCTCTCCCTTTTTTTTAAGAATTCAAATTTTTGTGTCTTTTTGGCTGGATTTTATAAATTTGAGGAGTGCTACAATTTAAACCATAGAATGTTAAATATTAATACATCAAATTGTTTGCTACATTTTCCTCTACAAGATTCAGTTTAGTCTCAGACATCTCCAGTCTCCTAAAATGTCCTGATCACCACATACCCCCTTTTAAAGAATTCAAATTTTTCGGTCTTTTTGGTTGGATTTTAAGAAATTGGGAGAAAAACTTACCCTCAAACCATAGGACCTTAAATATTAATACATGAAAATATTCGAAAAAGTCGCAACTACAACATTTAGTTCATTCAAGACATTCCTAGCCCTCTAAAATATCCTGATAACACCCCCCCCCCTCTATAAAGTATTATACTTATGTTTTTTATTGTATTTTAGAAAAATGAAGAGTGTTATGATTTCAGTCATATGATATTTAACATTAATATATCAAAATGTTTTCAATAGTCTCCTCTTAAGAATTCAGTTTCGTTCCTGACATTTCTTGACACCTAAAATGTCCTAATCACCCCCCACTATATAAGAGAATTTTGTGTGATTTTGATTGTATTTTAGAAAATTGAATAGTGTTAGTTCTCCAACCATGGGATCTTATATATTAGTATATCAAAATGTTCATAAGTGTCTCTTCTAAAAGATTCAGATTTGCTCCAGACATTTCTAATAACTGAAGTCTCCTAATCAACATCCCCCCTTTAAAAAAGTCAAATTTCTATAATTTTCGGTCAAATTTTAGAAAAATGAGGAGTAATTCGACTTTAACCATGGGATCTCAATTATTAATACATCAAAATGCTCGCATCAGTATCCTATACGAGATTCAATTTGGTTCTAGACATCTCTAGATTTCTAAAATGTCCAAATCAGCCCCCTCTCATTTTAATAATTCAAATTTTTGTGTTTTTATGGACGGATTTTAGAAATTTTGAATTGCACCGATTCCAACCATGGGATCTTAAATATTAATACATCAAAATGTTCGCAACATTCTCGTCTATAAGTATTCAATTTGGAGCCAGACATTTCTCAACACCTAAAAGGTCCTGAGCACCCCGCTAGAAAAATCAATTTTGTGTATTTTGGAATGTATTTCAAAACATTGAGGAGTGCTATGACTCCAACAATGGGATCTTCAATATTAATACGTCAAACTATGCGCAACAGTCTTCTCTACAAGATTCAGTTTAGTGATTGACTTTTTTTGACACCTAAAATGTCCTAATCACCCCCTTATAAAAATCAATTTTGCGTCATTTTGATTATATTTTAAAAAATTGAGAAGTGTTAAGTCTCCAAACATGGGATCTTAAATATCAATACTTCAAAATGCTTTTAAGAGTCTCCTCTACAATATTTAGTTTGGTTTCAGAAATTTCTAGTCACCTAAAATTTCCTAATCAATCACCCCCTTTTAAAGAATTCAAAATTTTCGGTATTTTTGGTTGGATTTTAGATAATTGAATAAAAATACGACTCAAACCATGGGATCTTAAATATTAATACATAAAAATGTCCGCAACAGTGCCCTCTATGAGAGGCAATTTGGTTCTAGACATCTCAAGACTTCTAAAATGTCCAAATCAGCCCTACTCCAACCCCCCCTCTTTTTTAATAATTCTAGTTTTTGTGTTTTTTAAGCCGGATTTTAGAAATGAGAGGAGTGCACCGACTCCAACCATAGAATCTTAAATATTAATACATGAAAATGTTCGAAAAATTCGCCTCTACAACATTCTGTTTGATTCAAGACATTTCTAGCCCTATAAAATGTCCTAACAACCCCTCCCCCTCTATAAAAGTATTAAACTTATGTTTTTTTTTATCGTATTTTAGGAAATTGAGGAGTGTTATGATTTCAACCATGTGATATCAAATATTAATATATCAAATATTTTGCAATAGTCTCCTCTTAAGAATTCAGTTTCGTTCCAGACATTTCTTCACACCTAATATATCCTACTCACCCCCACAATAAACGAGAATTTTGTGTCTTTTTGATTGTATTTTAGAAAATTGAGGTGTTGAATGATTCCAACCATGGGATCTTAAATATTAGTAAATCAAAATGTCATAAAAGTCTCCTCTAAAAAATTCAGTTTGGCTCCAGATATTTTTAGTACCTAAAGTCTCCTAATCAACCCCTCCCCCCTTTAAAAAAGTCAAATTTTTAAGTTTTTCGGTCAAATTTTAGAAAAATGAGGAGTGCACCGACTCCAACCATAGATCTTAAATATTAATACATCAAAATGTTCGCAACAGTCTCCTCTGTCAAAACGGAATCTCTACAAGATTCCGTTTTGCTCCAGAAATTTCCAGCCAATTAAATAGACCTAATCACGTCCCCCCCTTTTTTTCAAAAATCATATTTTTGTGTCTTTTTGATTGGATTTTAGAAAATTGAGAAATGCTACGACTCTAATCATTGGATCTTAAATATTAATACATCAAAAAGTTCTCATCAATTTCCTCTATGAGATTCAATTTGGTTCCAGACACCTCTAGTCTTCTAAAATGTCCTAATCAGCCACCCCCCTTTTTTAAAAATTCAAATTTTTGTGTCTTCTTGGTCTTATTTTAGATAATTTAGGAGTGCTACTACTTAAACCATGGGATGTTAATTATTAATACATCAAATTTTTTGTTTGCAACAGTCTACACTACAAGATTCAGTTTATTGCCAGACATTTCTTTACACCTAAAATTTCCTGAAAACCCCCTTGTAAAAATCAATTTTTTGTCATTTTGATTGTATTTCAAAAAAATTGAGGAGTGTTATGACTCAACCATAGGATCTTAAATATTAATAACTCAAAATGTGCGCAACAGTCTCCTCTACAATATTCAGTTTTGTGCCAGACATTTCTTGTCACATAAAAAGTCCTTATCACCCCCCCTTATAAAAATCAATTTTGTGTTTTTTTATTGTATTTTAAAAATTTATATATATAAGGAGTGTTAAGACTCAAACGATTCTATCTTAAATATTTAAACTTAAAAATGTTTGCAACAGTCTTCACTACAGTATTTGGTTTGGCTCCAAACATTTCTAGCCACCTAAAAGAATTTAATCATGCCAAAACCCTTTTTTTAATATTTCAAATTTTTGTGTCCTTTTGGTGGGATTTTAGAAAATTGTAGAGTGTTAAGACTCCAACCATGGGATCTTAAATATTAAAAATCAAAATGTTTGAAACAGTCTCCTCTATAATATTTACATTGCCTACAGACATTTCTAGTCTTCTAAAATTTCCTTATCAACCCCTTCTCCTTTTAAAGAATTCAAATTTTTCGGTCTTTTTGGTTGGATTTTAGATAATTGAAGAGTGATACGAGTAACCATGGGATCTGAAATATTAATACAAAAAGTTCGCAACAGTGTCCTCTATGAGATTCAATTTTGTTCTAGACATCTCAAGTCTTCTAAAATGTCCAAATCAGACCCCCCGTTTTTTAATAATTCCAATTTTTGTATCTTTTTGGTCGGATTTTAGAAAATATAGGAGTGCACCGATTCCAACCATAGGATCTTAAATATTAATACATCAAACTGTTCGCAATAGTCTCCTCTACAAGATTCAGCTTGGCTCCAGACATTTATAACATCCTAAAATGAACTAATCACTCCCTGCCCCTTTTTTTTAAGTATTCAAATTCTTGTGTCTTTTTATTTGGATTTTAGAAAATTGAGGAATCTACGACTCTAACCATGGGATCTTAAATATTAATACCTCAAAATGTTCGCAATAGACTCCTCTACCAGAACCATTTTGGTCACAGACTTCTCTAATTACCTAAAATTTCCTAATTACCCCCCCCCCTTTTAAAGAATTCAAATTTTTCGGTCTTTTTGTTATCATTTTTGTTATCACTCTTCAATTATCAGGATTTTAGATAATTGAAGAGTGATACGTCTCTGACCATGGGATCTTAAATATTAATACATCAAAATGTTTACAACAGTGTCCTCTATGAGATTCAAATTGGTTCTAGACATATGTAGTCTTCAAAATGTTCAAATCATCCCCCCCTTTTTTTTAAATTATTCTAATATTTTTGTCGTTTTTTCGGATTTTAGAAATTTGAGGAGTGCACCGACTCTACGCATAGGATCTTAAATATTAATACATCAAAATGTTCGCAACTGTGTCTTCTACAAGATTCAGTTTGGTAGCAATCTAAGATGAACTAATCACGCCGCCCCCCTTTTTTTCAGAGTTCAAATTCTTGTGTCATTTTGGTTGGATTTTAGAAAATTGTGAAATGCTACGACTCTAACCATTGGATCTTAAATATTAATACATCAAAAAGGTCGCATCAATTTCCTCTATGAGATTCAATTTGGTTCCAGACACCTCTAGTCTTCTAACATGTACTAATCAGCACCCCCCCCCTTTTTTAGAGAATTCAATTTTTTGTGTCTTTTTGGTGGGATTTTAGAAAATTGAGGAGTGCATCGACTCCAACCATAGGATCTTAAATATTTAATACATCAAAATGTTCGTAAAAGTCGCCTCTACAATATTCAGTTTGATTCAAGACATTTCTAACCCTCTAAAATTTCCTAGTACCCCCCCCCCTCTATAAAGCATTAACCTTTTTTTATAGTATTTTAGGAAATTGAGGAGTGTTATGATTTCAACCATGGGATTTTAAATATTAATACATCGAAATGTTTGCAATTGTCTCCTCTACAACATTCAGTTTTGTTCCAGACACCTCTAGTCTTGTAAAATGTCCTAATCAGCCCCCCCCCCTTTTTAAGAATTCAAATTTTTGTGTCTTTTTGGTCTTATTTTAGATAATTGAGAAGTGCTACAACTTAATCCATGGGACGTTAAATGTTAATACATCAAATTGCTAGCAACGGTCTACACTACAAAATTCCGTTTATTGCCAGACATTTCTTTACACCTAAAATGTCCTGAGCACCCCCTTATAAAAATCAATTTTGTGTCTTTTTGATTGTATTTGAAAAAATTGAGGATTGTTATGATTCCAACCATGGGATCTTAAATAATAATATATCAAGATGTTCGCAACAGTCTCCTCTACAAGATTTAGTTTGGCTCCAGACACCTCCAGTCTTCTAAAATGTCCTAATTAGCCCCCCCCCCTTTTTAAGAATTCAAATTTTTGTGTCTTTTTGTTTGGATTTTAGATAGTTGACGAGTGCTTAAACTTAAACCATGGAATGTTAAATATTTATACATCAAATTGTTTGCAACATTCTCCTCTAGAAGATTCAGTTTTGTCCCCGACGTCTCTAGTCTCCAAAAATGTCCTAATGACCAACCCCCCTCTTAAAGGATTCAAATTTTTCGGAGTTTTAAATGGATTTTAGATAATCAAAGAGAGTGATATGACTCTAACGATAGGATCTTAAATATTAATACTTAACGAGATTTTCGCAACAGTTTCCACTATGAGATTCAATTTTATGCCAGAAATCTCTAGTGTTCTAAAATGTACTAATCAGCCCCCCCTTCTGTTTTTAAATTCTAATTTTTGTGTCTTTTTTGTCGGATTTTAGAAAATTGGAAATGCACCAACTCCAACCATAGGATCTTAAGTATGAATACATCAAAATGTGCGCAACAGTCTCCTCTACAAGATTCAGTTTGGTGCCAGACATTTCTTGACACCTAAAATAACTTAATCACACCCCCTTATATTTATCAATTTTGTGTCTTTTTGATTGTAATTTAAAATAATTGAGGAGTGTTGAGACTCCAACAATGGTATCTTAAATATTAATACATCAAAATGTTCGCAATAGTCTCCTATACAAGATTCAATTTGGCTCTAGACATTTCTAGTCACCTAAAATGAACTAATCACGCCACCCCCCTTTTTTAAGAATTCAAATTTTTGTGTTATTTTGGTTGGATTTTAGAAAATTGAGGAGTGCTACGAGTGAAACCATGGTATATTAAATATTGATTCAGCAAAATGATCGCAACGTTCTCCTCATCAAGATTCAGTTTGGTACCAGACATCTCTAATCTTCTAAAATGTCCGAATCAGCCCCCTTTCTTTTATAAGAATTAAAATTTTTTATGTCTCTTTGGTCGGATTTTAAAAAATTGAGAAGAGCTACAAATCCAACCATAGGATCTTAAATATTAATACATGAAAATGTTCGCAAAAGTCTCCACTACAAGATTCAGTTTCGCTCCAGACATTTCTAGATACCTAAAATGTCCTAATCACGACCCAACTTTTTTTCAAGAATTCACATTTTTGTGTCTTTTTGGTCGGATTTTAGAAAATTGAGGAGTGCTACAACTCAAACCATGGAATGTTAAATATTAATACATCAAAATATTTGCAACAGTGTCCTATACAAGATTCAGATTGTTCCCAGACATCTCTAGTCTCCAAAAATGTCCTAATCACCACCCACCATTTTTTACAGAATTCAATTTTTTGTGTCTTTTTGGTAGGATTTTACAAAATTGAGGAGTGAATCGACTCCAACCATTGGATCTTAAATATTTAATACATCAAAATGTTCGTAAAAGTCGCCTCTATAAGATTCAGTTTGATTCAAGACATTTCTAACCCTCTAAAATTTCCTAGTACCCCCCCCCCTCTATAAAGCATTAACCTTTTTTTATAGTATTTTAGGAAATTGAGGAGTGTTATGATTTCAACCATGGGATTTTAAATATTAATACATCGAAATGTTTGCAATTGTCTCCTCTACAACATTCAGTTTTGTTCCAGACACCTCTAGTCTTGTAAAATGTCCTAATCAGCCCCCCCCCTTTTAAAGAATTCAAATTTTTGTGTCTTTTTGGTCTTATTTTAGATAAATGAGGAGTGCTAAAACTTAAACCATGGGATGTTAAATGTTAATACATAAAATTGTTTGCAACAGTCTACACTACAAAATTCAGTTTATTGCCAGACAGTTCTTTACACCTAAAATGTCCTGAGCACCCCCTTATAAAAATCAATTTTGAGTCTTTTTGATTGTATTTCAAAAAATTGAGGAGTGTTATGACTCCAACCATGGGATCTTAAATAATAATACATCAAAATTTTCGCACCAGTCTCCTCTACAAGATTTAGTTTTGCTCCAGACACCTCCAGTCTTCTAAAATGTCCTAATTATCCCCCCCCTTTTTAAGAATTCAAATTTTTGTGTCTTTTTTGTTGGATTTTAGATAATGGAAAAGTTATACGACTCTACCAATGGGATCTTAAATATTATTACATAAAGATTTTCGCAACAGTGTGCTCTATGAGATTCAATTTGATTCCAGAAATCTCTAGTGTTCTAAAATGTACTAATCAGCCTCCCCCCCTTTTTAAAATTCAAATTTTTGTGTCTTTTTTTTGTCGGATTTTAGAAAATTGGAAGTGCACCAACTCCAACCATAGGATCTTAAGTATGAATACATCAAAATGTGCGCAACAGTCTCCTCTTCAAGATTCCGTTTAGCGCCAAATATTTCTTGACACCTAAAATGTCTTAATCACCCCCCCTTATAATTATCAATTTTTTGTCTTTTTGATTCTATTTTAAAAAAATTGAAGAGTGTTAAGACTCCAACCATGGTTTTTTAAATATTAATACATCAAAATGTTCGCAACAGTATCCTCTACAACATTTAATTTTGCTCTAGACATTTCTAGTCACCTGAAATGACCTAATCACGCCACCCCCCTTTTATAAGAATGCAAATTTTTGTGTCTTTTTGGTTGAATTTTAGAAAATTGAGGAGTGTTACGAATCAAACCACGGGATCTTAAATATTGATACATCAATATGATCGCAACGTTCTCCTCAACAAGATTCAGTTTGGTTCCAGACACGTCTAGACTTCTAAAATGTTGTAATCAGCCTCCCTCCCCCTTTTTAAGAATTCAAATTTTTGTGTCTTCTTGGTCGTATTTTAGATAATTGAGGAGTGCTACTACTTAAACCACGGAATGTTAAATATTAATACATCAAAATGTTTACAACATTGTCCTCTATGAGATTCAATTTGGTTCCATACATCTCTAGTCTTCTAAAATGCCCTAATCAGCCCCCCACCTTTTTAAGAATTCTAATTTTTTTTTCTTTTTTCTTTTTTTTTCTTTTCTTTCTTTCTTTTTTTTTTTTTTTTTTTTTTTTGTCGAATTTTAGAATTTTGTTGTTTTTTTATGAATTATATTTATATCGCAACAATTTCCAAATAATGCATTACAGAATGTAGAAATAAAAGACCGAAATAGGAAATACAAAAATTATTTTTGGAATTAACATTAATATTTTTATAGTGGCCATTTACTAGTAAAGCGGTCTTATCAATTTCGTGTTTTACTAGAATATTGAAAATACAGCAAAGTTCTTCGGCTGAATACTTTGTCTGTTTTTTTTAGGTTAAACTGTCATTAATAATGAATTGCATTTCTTGGCAGTTTTTTTTCCTACCTAACTCATGTCAGACATGTATCACTTCAAAATAATCGTATGACTTTTGTCATCATATTAAAGTAAAATATGTTAAATTTTCTTTCATCAATATCTAAATGCAAAAAGCCATTCACATTTGAATTTGACCGCAATAGAAAAATATTATTAAAATAAATGTTATTTCAATCATAATACATTAGTTCGAGGGGATAAAATTTTAGCGACATTCAATTAGCGACAATTTTATATCACATCAATTTTCTGTGATATAAAATTAAAAACATTTTTCGTGTTAAATTTTTCTGGTACATTCGTAAGTTGTAGCGCATTTGCAGTACCTGAGTTTAGTTATTGTTGAAGCACATATAGAGTAAATTTTCTGGAAAATGCAACTGATGAAATTCATAATTGAAAGATTTCCCTAAACAATTGCAATTAAATGCAGGTAATTGTTTTGTAATAATTTAAGAGAAATGGGATCTTTATTACTTTCAAAATAAACTTTTATTATTAGATTTTCAATGTGTAATAAAAAAATTAAAATTCAGAGTGTCTGTAAAATGTTGGAAATATTTTTATGCTTAATAATTCCTTAAATGTGGAAGATATAAGGAAACTTTTTGCATTTACACGTATAACACATTTTTATTTATAGTGAAAGTTGCAAAATAAAGTTTCCCGTTCTCATTCGAATATCATTTCTTTTGTAAATAAGTCCGTTCGTGATATTAATAAAGATGAATTGGTCTAAATAACCCGTGTTCACCTTGTTCCTTTCATATATCGCCACTGGACCTTTTACGTAGAGGAAGACGTCGTTAACTAGAAAAAATCCACAGAGATACTATCAATTTCATTAGCATATATCGGACGCGAACTATCTTGAGAATGTCGAGAACGCGAAGAACGGCGCCATTGACAAAATAAGGCCATAAATCTTTTTAATTCTGTCTAACTATTAGTGCTATAAATTTAAAGTTATCTTCATGGTTTTTTATGAATCATTGAACACCAAAAATCTTAAATTTAATGATGACATCGAAATGTCTCTCTCTTTCTAACATTTTATAAACACCCTGTATATCTTAAATTGAAATAAATAAAACTTGTTTTCTAATTTCTTTTAAAAGAATGATATATTTTCGCAATAGGTCAGTAGTCACAAAAATAAAAATGACGGAGCAACGGTTTTATTAGGCCGCCTATTTGTGATAGTTATTTTATAATACTCTATAGTAATTATATATTTTATAATACTCCATAGTAATTATAGCTATCAATTTCGTATTTTTAACGGATCTCTCTATTCTTTGCCTTTATTTCTCTTATTTTACAGTTGCCAATTGACTTCTTGATAGAAATGGCAAAAGGACATTTGAATTTATTTTTAAAGAGAATTCATTGACTGGGTAGTAAATTGAAATGATTGTTTTAATATTATCATAGAATAAGACAATTAATAATTAGGTATTTTAGAAATAATTAATATTAGATCAAATAAACTTTGACTCCTACTCGTCCATTATAAAATTTAAATAAAATCATTTATATTCTATATTTTAAGGTAATGTTCCGTATTCGAATCTAATCGCAATTGAATAAAAAAATATGGACAATGCTCTTTTCTTTCGACATATAGGGAGATTTTAAAATAATTTCACAAATTAAGTGGGGCGACAGTACACTTCAAGAAAAGAGCAGTGATTACACAACATTGGGGACATTCCTTTCTGAGAAGTGAAATATTAGAACCCGAAATCAGGATGAGCATTAGGAAAGCAAAAAATGACACCAAAAGTTGCGTAATTAGATTTATTGTGTCTAGTGAAAAACTCGAAACCAGTGAAGTAACCCTCTTGAGAGATTCCTGATCTCACGTTATTTTTACATACGCGGTGAGTCCACAATCAGAAAAAATAAAGTCCAAAAGATTAAGATTCAGCGCGAAAGTAACTCAAGCCACAGGTTCATGACATTAGATTTATCGAGCTGGTGTTTTGTGCACCGCTATGGAAAAATGAGCTAGGGCTCCATCGTGTATAAAACATACTTGGGAAGAACTGCCTGCCCATAAATTGGGAAATATTTGTTCCAAGAAGGTAAGGCGCGAGTCAAATGTTCTGGCATAATTTAAAGGCCAACCAAGAAATCATACAGAATAGCAGCTCAGATGTTCAACACATTATTTAAAATAATCTATAAGTTTAAATTTTAAAGTGGAATTATTAATTTCTGTGTATCTGGATTATCGGACACCTCTTCTCACGTTTGATGTAGTTAAACGCAGTTAGTGTGTTCTGTTGTTACTTATGACCCTTGGACAAGCCAAGCTCGCTATGCTGTACATTAGAATTCGATATTAGAATATTATTATATATGTATATTCGATATTATATATGTATATTAGAATTCGCATAGCTAACTGCTATGCCGTTAGCTATGCGAATTCAAGTTAGTAAAGAGCATCATACGCGTAACCAGAGAATCAGGAAGGTGAAAGTACGATTTTTGCTCTTAACTCTTCTGATAAATGGCACCACTAGAGGATTCACTCCTTCAATTTTAACACTGATCTGAAAGGGGTGGAAATTTTCTCCAGAGCATTACACCCATAGTAACTGCTCATCGACCGACCATAGGGCTGTCGATTCCATAGTTTTAAAACGCACGTATATCGTATATGGGTCTTTGACTGTATTGGGAATTGAACCCCGCCCTTCCGGACGAAAGGCCGATATTCTAACCACTAGGGTACCACGACCCCTAGTGTGTTCTTATTGAACATTATTAATTACATAAAATTGGTTGTATTTTTACTTTCAAAAAGAAGTTGCGTTTAAATTAAAAACTGTATTATATTTTTTGTGGAACTGTGCTCAACACCGTAAAATATAAATCTTTCGAGTCAGCAAGGATTGACATAATATCGCCAACATAACAACGTTCAAAACAACATTATATAAAATTTTTAATCTTATAGAAGCAATACACTTTAAACTGTCAGTGGATAAAAAGAATTATCCACTTTTATCAAAATATTTAAAATTGAATAAGAAATGCTTAAACTCTATTCACTTGCATGGACGAGAGTGTATATTAGACAACGCAATGATTTTTCAATGAATAAATTAACTAATTATTGCACAGTTCAAATTGCAACAGATGTACATTAACTACTACTGACAAGAGATGGTGTTACTACCCAACGGAGTGAACTTACAAAATATTAAATATTCATCAAGACAATGGAGAGAGAAAGAAGAGACTTGAAGAAAGAGGAAGTGCAACCATCCGGTTCATAAATAACTTAATTTATTATTAGTACCGTACTAGTAATATAACCTTGTATATTATTACTATAAATTTTCTATTGTAACTGTTTTGATCATATTGTACCGCGCTCTGGGGTTCGTGTCGATTGAGAGTTGAATAAAGCAACCACTTAATGAACACAAGACTTTTATTCGTATAACTTCCACTAGATATAAGAAATTCCAGCTCTAACAATCGCAATTATACAGCCACAATTCGTCTGATACAATAAGAAACAGCTTCCAATCACAGGCCTCAAATACCTCAGACAGAGAACAGCTTCTCTAGACTAGTAGTCACGACTCATCGTCTTCACTCACTGACTGTCTTGACACAAAGCTGCCTGCCTTCTTCTTCTTTGTTGGTGTAAAACTGAGTACCTGCCCTAAGGCATCTACTCATTCGATGAGTAAAAGGCCGCAATAGGTCTGACTTCGGCATCCCCCGGGAGAATATGAGCATTAAAAAGTTTATTGAAGTCTCCAGCAAAGCATTTGGATGCATGTTTGTAGAAATTAACATACAGCTTTTGAATATATTGGGAAAGTTCATCTCAATTAAGATCTAATATTTTTTGTTACGAATAAAATATGAAGCATTGACACAATTTTTCTTAAAAGTTTATTCTGAAAAGTGTTTAAAAGTTGATCATCTTGATTTGATAGAGAACACCAGGCAGGGGAAGCATAAGTAATGATTGGTCTGATTATGAAAATATAAAGTAATCTTTTTAGCTTGAGCTTTAGTTTAGATTAAGGTCCTATGAGAGCTTTAATTTTAAAATATGAGTTCCAGGCAGAAGAGATTTTAGATTTAAAATATTCAGTCCAGGTAAGTTTGCTATTGATGAGAAGTCCAAGATATTTAACTTTATTGACCTTCTCTATTTGTTGGCCAAATATATAGAGATGATTGAGATGATTATTGAATTTATATTTTCGTGGTTTTCTGCTTATGACTATTAGTTTTGATTTTGATGCATTTATAGCTACTTTCCAATTATTACACCAATCTTCAATATCAGAAATTTTATTTTGGAGTTTAGATATGGCAAAATTTGGGTTTTTTGATCTAACAACAATACCAATATCATCTGCATAACAGGTTATGTATATCATCATTTATTGGAAAGTCTACTGTATAAAATAAAGAATAGGGCCTAATATGCTTCCCTGTGGTCCTCCTGCATTTAGTGGTCTAATTGAAGAGATACAGTTATTTCATTTAATATGGAATCTTCTGTAGGAAAGGTAGCTGTGTTGATGACGTAAACAATATTATGAGCTATTCTAAGTTGTAATAACTTATAAGCAAGGCCTTCGTGCCAAACCCTGTCAAAGGCCACAACTCACATTAAAAATGCTGAGTGTTCCTTGAGATGTTGCCTAGGAATTCGCATGCTCTAATGAGTTGGTTGGTGGTGGAAAGCTCTTGTCTGAAACCACATTGTTCAACAGGAAGAAGATGTAAGGATGGTTTTAGTCTATTGTAGATTATACTCTCGACAATTTTTGATAATGTTGCTAAAAGGCCGGTGATTTTCTGCATTTGCAGCAGGTTTAGAGAATAAGATAATTTCAGTTTCTTTCCAAAAGTGCGGAAAATAATTAATATTTAGGCATGAATTGAAAATATTAGTACAATGTGAAATATAATCATCAGGCAGATCATAATGTTGGATATTTTGTCAAAGCCAGGAGCTTTGCGTTTTTTGAAAATTATACTTTATCTTCAGTAGTATTTGCAATAGGTTGGTCTTGTAGAAGTGCTAAGGTATCATTTAGTATTTCTGCAGTGAATGTATCATTCATAGAAGAGGGATTTTCACAAAATTCATTTTCCATTGTATCGGCAAATATTTCAGTTTTTTCATGATCTGTGTATACAAAACCATGGGATGCTAGAATAGCTCTATTAGTAGTTTTGTCTCTTTTTAATACTCTAGTAAAAGACACCAGAGAATTATCTTGAGTGCTTAAATTAATAATTGTGTCTTCCCAATTAACTTGCTTGAGAATGGCGCATTTTTCTTTTATTTCTCTATTTAATTTATTCATTTGTGTTTTAAAGGCTGCGTTTATAGTACTTTGATAATACTTTCTGATATTGTTGCGTTTCTTGATTAAATCCTTTATATTTTTAGGAAAAGCCATATGATTTTTAAGGAATTTGGTTTTAATTGAAAAGAATTATTAAAAGCATTAATAATATTATTTGTAAATTTAAAAATCTGATTATTGATTTCATTTGGGTTGTTAAGGTGTAGATAATCTTTACAGCTAAAGAGAATATTGTGAAATAGATTACACTCCGTTTTAGTGATTTCACGATGAAAGTCTTTAGGTTCGATACCTGCAACAGCAATAACAGGTGCGTGATCTGATGAAAGAACTGGGGGAATATCAACAGCAAGGTTAATATTATAGTTTGTTATGAATAAGTCCAAAATATCCGGTTTTCTATTGGTAAAATTAGGATATTAAGTGGGTGAATCAGGAGCACTTATGTTAAGTTTCAGTTCTTCAATAAGATTGTGGAGTTTTTAACAAAAATAGCAGCTCCACCACCAAGGCCTTGCATGCGATCACTTCTATAAATATTGTAGTTAGGAATGTTAATGTTTTTATTTGCAGAGAGTTAGTTAGGTGAGTTTTTTTTTCTGTGACCAGGCAAATATCTATATTATTTTCAACAATAAAAACGTTGAATTTATAAATATTTTGAGTAATTCCGTTTGCATTCCAAGTGCATATGAATAAAGGTCAAAAACTTCTAATGTTCTTATCCATTATGAATTTGAGATGTGGTGACTGGGGTGGCCAGATCTGATTGATTCTATTAAGCCAGAGTTCTTAATCAAATTTAGCATATTTTTTAATTCTTCCAAGACATTTTTGGCTTCAGATATATCTGTAGAATTTTTATTTTTAATGTCATCTGAATATGACTTATTAATGATAATTCTGTCGGAATATTCTTTTTTCTTAATGTTCTCAGCAGAAAGTGGATGTTTGGGACAACCTGAGAAGTTAGCAGTGTGATTACCACCACAATTTGCACATTTGGGAGGATCTTCTTTCATTTTTAAACATTCCTAAGGTAAATGCTATCCAGCACACTTTGGCTCATGTCTGCATGAGTTTTGCGCATGAAAGAACTGTTGGCATTGTGGTGGGCCTCTATAATGTTCAACAGCAATATAAAGTCGCATTAAGTATTGTATGTGATAGATATCTTCTGATTTTTTGGTTTTAGGGAGAGTGACGAAGTATACTGGTATTTTAATTCTTTCACCATTTCTATATGATGTTAATTGCTCAACTTTGGTAGCCGTAAATCCTAATTTAGTTCGTTCTTGCTGAATTTCAACTAAAACTGCATCGTAAGGAATAATTAAAGTCTAATAACGACTTTAATGCCCTTATCTTTAGGTAAGATGTCGGAATGAAATTTGTTATTTTTATCTTCAAATAATTTGGTTGTTTTTCTGTGAGCATCAGGAGAGTTAACTTTTATTGTAATGTATCTAATACATTGATTTTAGCCGTGTATTGATCTGGGATTAAATTATCTAATTCTTTGCTAAGTATTTTCCTAGTAACCTTAGAATCTTTGACAATAATTGGAGGGACTTCAGTTGCTTTTTTGTCAAATTGAAAGCCGAAAGTATCATTTATTTCTTCGGTATTTTCGTTTGTATTATCTGTGATATTTGATTCATTTACACCAGCTTCCACATTAGATTTGGACTATCATTTTTATTGTTATTCGAAATATTTGAGGATATAGTAGTGTTAGTAATAATTTCTACATTTATTTTCTTTACATTTTTTGATTTTTGTAAGGTTTTACGGCGTTTTGATTCTTCTTTATCTGACCAATGAGAGTAAAGCCTTGTTCCTCAGAGGGCGAGGCTTCGGTCTGAGAAATGCTTTCATATGAATCAGTTTGAATTTCCATATCCGTATCTACCCTGGGTTTACTCAAGTCAAAATAATTATTTTTTGAATTTTCATCAAAATTTTTAAAAGCTATTCCTGCTAAAATATGCATAGCTTCTCTGTAGAGTTTATTTGAGTGCTCATAATCAGGATTTTCTGAATTTTCAATATCAGCAATTTGTTTAAGAATTTTAAGATAGTTTCGATGAGCTAAATCCATATCAGTAGTGTTGTTTGCGTTGTCATGAGATATCCTAACCGTGGTGAGATCATGGGTGCATTTCGGGCTATGGTATTTATATCTGACTTGGCGGAGAAATCTACCAGTTTCGCTAAGGATCTGGAAGTTTCTAGGCTATCCCGCTAATTATTGATCCTAGAGCTTAGGTGATGGATGTTTCCAAAAGTATCGATTTCTCGCCAAAACATAGCCAAGTCACCAAATCATTAGAAATGCCGCTTTTAAGGTATAACACGTCTAAATACCGCAATTTTGACTCAAAATGTGAGTATTTCCGTTCTGTGAGATTTTACGACAAGTACAATAATTATTTATAAATTTGTAACAATATTTAATGTCATAATAAATGTTTTGTTCTGCCATGTTCTAACTTCCATTTTCTTACGTCTCTACAAAATTAAATTTTTTATTTTATTTATTTACAATAGAAAATATGAGATACGATTGTTACACTTTGTATTTCCTTCAAATGTAATTTATTTACATAAATTGATATTTAACAAAAAATTGTTTTAAAAAATTCTAAAACATAACCTAAACATTTATATAAAAACATAATTATTTTATTAAGCACTGCACGTTTTGTAACAAAAGCGATCATATGAATTATTGTTAAGAACACAAATATTCACTTAAGCATAAGGATATATGTAAGACTTTTGCTAATAAGTTTTATTATTCTTTTTTAATAACAGTTGAAATTTTAAAGCGCGCGATTTAGTCCCACAAATAGATTCGTTGACCTAGCATTACACATTAAAAGTGCACCCATTAAATTTTTCAGCTTGAATATTAGACCAATCATAAAAAGATCTTGATTCTTAGATGGCATCAATATAAAACCTCATTTACATTTAGTTAATCATTCTATGAGCACCGGCCCAGCCTGATGTTTCTCTGGTTATGTAATGATTTTTTTTTCTCTCTTTATTGCAATTATATGTTTTAAAAGAAACTTAAAATTTCCTTCGACAAAGGTTTATACATTTACTCTTTTGTCTTAATAACCAATCGCTTAGATGGTGATGTCGAACCACTTTACGCGTAGTTATTCTTCGAAAGATAGTTCCATAATAAAATTAAAATTTTATCATATAAAACTATCTCAGGAGTTTGGAATTCATTTAAATTTTGTATAAGCATCTGCAATATTATGGGAATCTTTGTATTAAAATATTGTACTAAGAATGTATCAGATCTACAGGGTGTATTTATATCTTACTTAAAAAATTTCTATTTATATACGAGACGTGTGTTTATATTACCCATATAGAACTTCTCTTGAAATTTTATAAGCATATACACCAACTGTAAATTTTTCCGTAGTGGTCAGGAGGAAATTTAAAGACTATATATTCTGAGATAGCGGCCGTCAAGAATTTCGATTTAAATAAATACAAAAAGGATTTTCATTTAAAGATATTTAAATACGTGGCCCAATTGGGCCTAGAACTTCAGTGCTGCTTACCTGATCGAGGCCGATATCCAGGTTAAAACAAACGTAAAATTCTCGCATTGTTAAACTCCCTAGATTCTAGGTTTACTTACCCACAGAAGGAATGAAAGCCTCAGTCGATCTTGTCTAGTCCGAGGATAGAACCTAGGCCTGGTGACTGGGCTTAGTGGCGCACACCAACATAAAAATTTTGAAAGACTTTCAAATTTTTCGGTCGTTTTGGTTGGATTTTAGATATGGATTAATTCTTCCTGGACTTATTAACCATTTAATTTAGGAATCGGCAATATCTTTAAAAATCAATTTTAATGTACATCGCTGACAAAATTGAAAATTTCATAAATATTCTTCAAAAAATTTTATAATTTAGAGCTTTTTACGTTTAGAAGTTTCTCTACAATTTTTTTTATAAGTGCGTAGATATGAACAAGCAGCTTAAAGAAAACTGCTTCTTTGTAAAGCATAAAGAAAATCTTTTAATTTAGCATATTAAATCTATTATTGTACATCAAAAATTAATCCGAACATTTTGCTTATTTTGTTGAATCTTCAGAAAGGTTTCATGAAAAATTTAGTCAATAATCTCGTTTTTCTTCATACCATTCGTTACACAAATTTTAGCAATCTTTAGTCAATTCAGGACTTAAATAACTCATAATTTTGGAGCTAATTCAGTTTCTCCTTCAAAAGTTCATTAATCTGACAACACACAATTTAACACTAGTTTGGTATGCTTCTAATAATTGAGATTGAATATTTTAATAACATACAATACATCCTTACCACCTTAGTAATTTCTTACCATTATCAACGTTATTAATTTCGTAACTAAGTGGTCACGTCGCAACGGACTGGCTAATTACCGGCCAATGACTCGTCAGAACTTCCTGTTGAAAAGCAGCGACGTGAGACACGTTGAAGAGCTTTTCAATCTAGTTTAAAATTTTATACCCTCTAAAATAATTAAATTAGGCAATCTTAACAGATTTAAAATTCTTATATGATTGAAACGAATAATGAGCATGCTTTTTCTGAACCACACAAAAGCCAATGTTTGTATGGCTTTTCCAGAGTCCACTTATCATTGAAAAGACACTTTCCACCAAGCATATTAAATATTTTTTTTTATTTCAATAATATACAAATTTATCCTGATTCAAGTAAATTATACGCTATTTCCATCAAGGGAGACATGGCAAGTATGTTTTAACTCTAAAATTTTATATTTAAACATTAATATCCAAAGAATTTTGTACAATGTAAGGATAATAGCAGCAAACAGAAAACGAAATAAAACTGACCGTCTTAAATACAAAACATTGATTTTGCTAGGTGATGACTTAATTCTAAATACAAAACCCAATTATCATAAAATTATTGTAGCTGAACCATATTACAAATCAACAATTAAGAATAGAAAAACTAAATATCATACCGCCATCTAGTGGCAATATTAAAAACTAATACTGAATAAAGTTTTTTGACAATTTTATTGAAAATTTATATGCATATACACACATACATAAAAAATTATTAGACTTTCAAGAAAAACTAAGAATTAAGGTAAGAAAAAATTCCAGGAATTTTGAGGGTCCTAAAAATTTTTTTTAGAAGTTTCCAGGACTTGTGCAAACTCTGGTCTAATTCATTTCGACTATTGAATACTAAAAACTAAGTGATTATTAAGCTTTTGGTATACGAGTGGAAAACATTGAGTTTTAAAAATACTTTATGTAATTAGTTACATAATCTATTTTAATAATTTTTTAAAATAGAATCTAAGATCAAAACGTTCATTGCGTATTGTAAGAGTTGAGAAACTTGTCATTGCGAGATGGAAATAACAGATATAAAGATAGAAAAAGCACAACTTCATAAAATGAAGAATGCATTATAGAATTGCAAGATCACTATGTTAAAAAAAATAATTTTAAATTGTTTAATATATAATTTAGGTCTACTTTGTATTTTACCAGACTACTACATAATTGAAAATTAATGATAATGTATTAGGATGTGAAGTAAACACCCGAATCACCTTTTAAATATATAACCACCAAGTTCTATAAGCTAGGTTAAAATTTAATATATACCACGAAAAGTGAGAATTTATGTATATAATAATTTAATCTATAAAACATGACTGAAAAATCTTTTTTCATGTGTGTACACAAATATATTTCTGCAAACACAGAGTTAACATCAAAGTTCTTAAAACATCAAACTTGGTCACTGATGTTAAAAATGGTTTATGAAATTAGTTAAATTATTCAATGCTGTAATAAATTACTTAAACTTTACAGTATTTTAATCCTTAAACACTTTTTTCCTAGCAGATTACTAAACACAAACTTTAAAATTAAAAAACTGTAAAATTAATGTGAAGATCAGAAAACTTACACATTAAAAAAAAGGAAGTTTTATCTTAAATATCAGAAAAATAAGTCATTCAAAATCGTAAAGTTCCATATTACACAAAAAATGATGCAACATATCTCAAGTCATGAACAATTTAATAGGTAAACAAATTTACTTGATCAAAATTGAATAAAAAAAGTTCAAAATGTAGAATAAGGGAATTTTTATTCTTTGTATTTCACATTATTCATATGAAAACTATAAGAACATTTTTTATTTAATGATAGGCGGTTATTTTACTTTCTAAAAACTATACAGCAAAGCAAAATTTTTTTTTTGCTTTAGCAAATTTTTATTTAGACTTACAATTTATTCTAGCAAAATGCTTAATACACACAACCCTACACAGGGTAATTAAGTTCACCAAATGCAGTCAATCCTACGCTGCGAGTTTTCAGGGAGTAGGTAAAAGGGAAATAGTTAATATTAGACTAGTTTAAAGAAAAAAAATGGGCACTGAGCAAATAAGTAACACCTAGTAACACATCAGGAGAAAAATCACACAACTTCTTAAAATCATGCAAAATGCTGTCAGTTAAAACCATAAATACTTTAAAATCCTATACAAACATTTTCAACCACAAGATATGAAATTAACATCTTTGAGTTTCATATAAACCATAATTTTACAACAAGATAAATTTTCTACTCTTATAAGAGGCATGACTCCGCAATTGCTTACGATTTAATATTGTTCGCAATTCCAACTTACAGAATGCAGCAGCCTATTTTTTTTATATGTTATGTTTTTTTTATAAATGTATGTTACACTTTTTTAACAGAAAGAATTAGATTATCCAAAGGAAAGGATTAAAACAATTCTAAACATACAATTGATATTTTCTTAACGCATGAAAATTTTCATGGTATAAAGCAAAATAAATTTTATAAATTAATGTTCACAAAACAAGATTGTGTTTAAAGTAAAAGTAAGCTTCAAATCGAATTCATCATTTTTTTTTATTATTGAATACAAAAGTTTATTCTGCTTTTTCAGCATCCAATTTTTTAATTACAGCCTCTTTCTTTTGTTTGATGCGGTTTCTACGTTCTTTAAGATTCATCTTGGCGCGACTCCATCTGAAAAGTAACATTCATATTAACACAAATTCATTGCAATAGTACATACTTAAAACTACCATTATATCTTAATAAAACAAGCAAAAATGTTTATTTTAAATAGATAAGGATTTCCACTCCTTGTCAAACTCAAATCATAAGTAAAACATTGATTATACAAGAACCCGTAGAAACAATCCTCAACACATTTTCCCAATGAGAATCCATCTTTTGTCAAGATTTTATGAGTCTACCACGTTAAAAACCTAAATATTCAAATATAAACATTCCCTGTATAAAAAATTAAATATTCATCAAAAACAGGATCATTAAAAAGTTGCTTTCAGCACCTGCATTTTATTTAAAGACCTTCCTATATTTTACAAAATTATTTGAATTTGATAAGGTAAAAAAAAAAAAAAAAAAAACACGCTCAAATAAATTAACAACTTATTCAACTATCTGACTTCACTTCCACTATTCTGAAATAAAAGAAAAATTCTCTCTCAATCATTTTCCATCATATTTTAGAAATTAAAACAAAAATTATTTTGGTGATTTAAGATTAGGCATAGCAATGATATGCATGCAGAATAAAAAATTGCTAAATATGAAATTTCACATTTACAGCATTGAATAAAATACTCAAGATTATAAAATGGAATACACAATAAAGCACAGTCAACTTGACAAATACATCTCTCAAATTACTGGCAAAATATTACCCAAAATAGAATGCATTTTTTATTGTTTCAATATATAATTTCTGCACATTCTACTTATTTTTTATATACTGTTATATATACTTCTTAAAATATTTAAATCATTAATGCTTAAAGGAAAGAACTATAATTTTTTTCAAAGTGAGCTTTCTTAAGCAGGGTAAAAGTAAAATGCTTGTAAATAAGTATTTAGAAAAAGACAAAAACTACCACATGATCAATATGGACTAAGTATACTTATTCATCTTAAAAGTTCTTTTTAGGTTATGGAAATATTTTGCAAATTGAAAACATGAATAAAAAAAAAGTTCTTTTAACACAAGAAAATTAGAATCTTAAAACAGCGGTAAGAAAATAAATCATACAGTACCTTTTCTTAACAACAGTCTTTTGAGGCTTAGGTTTACGCTCAGGATCAGCACGGATAGCAGCATGCGCTTTTTTGTATATATCCTCCATCTGAAAGAAATATAATACTTTAAGAAAACAATTTTGAATGCTTTTTTCTGAAAGACAATTTCAACTCATTCAAGTAATTTACAATATTATTTTGATTTTTGATTATTTTAAAATCAAATTATTTTTACAAATCCAAACCAAAACAGCACAATTTATACTAGTTAAAAAAGTTTAATTACCAACACTTTTATACAAGCAAACTTTGGACACAACTATTACAAATAAAACATAATTAGATGTGTTATTACCAGATTTTCATGAATATTATCCATTTATTAAATTGAACTAATACACTGACATCAGTTCCGAATTTTGTTGTGCGTATTATATGCAGCTGTGGATATGGCAAATATTTTTCATCAGAAAAGTTTACATTTGAAAAAAAAAAAAAAAAAAAAAAAAAAAAAAGAATTTTCTTTTTTATAATATATATAACAGATGGCACCAATATTCAGTTGACTTATTTTAACTATAACTCAGCAATTTTACCAGTTATGTCACTCAGCATCGTCTAATTATGTTCAAGAACGAATTCAGTTCGGAATGGTTATTAAAGCTGCAATTCGGTAACATCATTTTGCATTCTGTTTCGACGTTATCTGTTTCCCCCTGAAAACATTCAAATTATATAGGGAAAGCAAATGAAAAATGTCGACAAACATGCAATATAAGGTGAACAAAACCTGCACTGTACAAAAGAAAAAAATGTATTCCAAGTGCCGTAATCCATTATCTTCATGAAACTGTTATAATAAAACAAATAATTTATTTTAAAAAATATTTCTAAGCCACATTTTGAAAGTTATTGCTGCTGCGTATAATGAGATGCCTTTTTCTTTTGCTCAAATAAAGGGGTTTACAAATTATATACAGGAAAATACAGTAAATAAATTTAAACATGCAAGTTTTGATAGCTTACTTCATCAGGCGTAATACCAAGTTTAATATATTGTGAGAATTGTTTTTTGTAAGCTTCTTCATCATCATCCATTAACATTCTCATATATTCAGCAACGTGTTGACCAAAAATATGCTTCCTATGAATTTCTGGATTAAATTCTTTAGATTCAGAGTCATAACCAGGAAATCGTTTATTACTGAAAGGAAGGGAAAAAAACTTCAATTTATACCAGTTAAAAATAAACAACCACATAAATAATGTTGAAAAAGAAATGCATTTGAAATTTTATTAATAAAAATTTTAATTCCATTATCTTAAATTAGATTAGTTTCATAAGGAATTGATGTTATAATAATTAGCTTTGAATAATAATTAATTTGAGAAGTATTTAAGTACAGTTACTATACTAAAAATTAAGATTTGATAAAAGTACATAAGCATTTAGAATATTAAACATTGCAAATTAAAAAAAGAGTTATAAAATTTTGACAAATCTTTTACAAAAATATAAAAAAAGAAATGAATTGTGGTAAAACTAGGTTTTAAAGCTTCATGATTCACTTCTTCACAGAAAGCAAAGATAAGGGAAAAATTATTTAAAGTTACCTGTGAGGAATATCTAAGCCTCCATCCACAGCTCCTTTCATAGCTCCAAAAATCTTAGCTCCAGTGGTAGTTTTAGCTAAACCAACATCTAAGTAACATCTGAATGCACCAGGTTGGCCATCCACATCTTCTACACAAAAATCTTCACCATTGGCTTCAACTAAGCCTTGATAGATTTCACCCATTTTAAATTTATGTAAAAGCTGAAAAACAATAGTAAGAGAATTTATTACACCTTTCTATGTGTTAATAGACAATTTGAATATTGAAGTTACTTGAAGAGTTTCATAAAAAATTACAACACATAATGAGCAGGCACATTTCTTGCTCACAATGTTTAATTGTCAACCATAGCAGAGGTGAGAATTAGATCAAAAACTGTTGATTTAAACAAAGTACAAATTGAGCTTTTAATTAGTAGTATTTGAAATTTAAGGATTACTTTTATAGTATATAGAAGCAACACAAAATATACATTTAAAAATATTAATAGGGTATAAAATTACACAGCTAAATTTTAGATTAAAAACACTATGAAACATTTGAGAAAAATCAAACACTTTAACAATCTGTTAAACAGTTTTCAACAAAATAAAATTATAAAAAAAATAACCATAATTTTAAAATTACACAAGTCTTTTTTCCCTCTTAGTTTTAAGTAATTCAGGTCTTAGTCTTAAAAAATCAAAATTGATTAATTAATAGTCAGATAGAATCAGATAAAAATAGACGAAATGAATTTTTAAAATCAAGAGGCAGACAAGATTCTTCAATAAATATATATTTACACATATATTCAGTATAAATTGTGTGTAACTTTTAAAGTTTCCTTATATATTTACCACATACATTTCACAGTTGCTAGTCAGTTAAATTCAAGAAACCTAACTTTTCATAATCTAACAGTTTAATACACGTCTGTAAGTCCTTGCAATCCATCCAAAAACTACTGTATAGTAAACCATACAAGCCTGCAGCTATAGTAATATAGTTCTTATACATCAAACTTAGAATAAATTGTAAAAGGAGACCACTTAACATAAAACATAGGATGCAATCTTTTCTGGTCAACGCTGAAAAAGATACACAATGTAAAAATAGGCCAGTGCAATATATTAACTGCCATTTAAAAATCACAGAGAAAGAAAAACGATCATGGAATAATCTTTAAATATTAACTGCAAGCTAATATGTGTGTGTTTAAACAAGATTAACAAAATTAAATATACAGATTTCAACAATTTTCTTTATAAATTTGCATTATCTGTTAGGTTAACAATTGACTTTTAGCATTCTTTTATAATCTAGATAGCTTTTAACATAAATGAAGAATCCATCAATAAGCTTTCTAACAAAAGAACTCTGTAGACTTAACTTGACAGCACATGACCTTAATCCAAGAGGTACTTCTTAAAATAATAGTAACAGGCTTTTTCAAAAATATTTCAGTAGATATATTCCTGGACATCTATATACTTATCACTGCAATTCCTATTTCTGAATTTCTTTTTAATATTTTTGATGCTTGTGTATTTAAAAATTTCAGTTAATTTTTCCTTATATCATATTGAAATATTAATTATACAAGGAGCAAATGAAATTGCTTGAAGATACTGTAGAAACATCAATTGATGAATATTCTATAAAGGATTTAATTATCAGATAAGTAACTGAATATACTGTCAAGTTTCTAGGAAAATAAATCTCCCGAGAAAGGATGACTCGGGATGATTCAAATAAAAAAATTTTCCTCATTGGTAAAGACAGCACAAAGCAATGTGAAACTAATATTAGAAATAGAAGTACATGAAAAAATATACAGACAGAAATATAGACAGATATACAGAGAAAATATAAGACAGAAATGTGCATCTTCTAAAATTCAATACACCAAGTTAACCAAATAAAAAAATCTTAATATGTTGTGTTCGAAGAGTTGTGCTTACATAAAAAATAATTACAAAAACACACCTATTTTTTAATATTTGCAGAATGCCCATAGACCCAGAAAGTGTTCTAGTGTATCAAATTCCTGCTTAATCAAATGTTAATTTCTTTAAAACAAGCAAGTCACACCAGTAAATCTTAACATTCATACAAAAATACTTTTGAAACAATTCAGATTTTCAGGGCATTATGAAATCACAGTAAAACAATAGCATTTTCTTTTGAACCAACTAAAAATCTTATCTAACTATGATTCTTTTCTAATTCCATTTCTTCTTTCAAAGAAAATGAGTGCAAAACTTGTGATTATAAATGCAGGTTTATATTTACACTGCTCATACCAGCATGTATTACAAACAATGAATGAAAAACAATATCCTACAAAGAACTGAAGATCAAGATATTCTATTTAAAGGACATCACAAATAATTATCACATTAACCAACTGTCACCCCCTCAATTATTTCACTTAAATTTTATAAACCTCACAGTCAACTAAAATACAGGATTTGTAGATTTACAAGAATAAAACAGCAGAGGTAAATCAAAAATTTCCCAGGGGTATTGAAGTTCACATGTTAAACTTTTTACAATATCAATGCTCTTAAATAAGTATATAACCAAATATATGCAACAATTTCTATCAATAAATAATAAGACATTATAGTAAAAATTAGAATAATTAAGTAATAATTACAATGATTACTTTAAAAGCATTCAATGAATTCACAACTACAAAAGAAAATTTTACATTACTAAATTCACCATTGAATAAAATGATTAATTCATTAGAATCCTATTTATTAATTTATTAAATATTTCATGATCATTATAACAAACTTTGCAAATAAATGTATTTACTCAAAATAAGATAAATAACCCTATTAGACAGTTTTCAAGGATTACTTTTTTCCAATTATTTAATATAAAGATTTCTTAATTTTCCTTCTGTTTACTATACAATTGTATAACTACATTCTAGAATATCACATTTCTAGGTCATTTTCATGTATATACTTATACAGAATATTGCAGTTAAAAAAGCTCTCATTTCTTTTTTATTTTTAACTCATTAATGCTCCATTGAGGCACCAAGACAATATATGTGCAATTAACATGTTTTCATCAGATCTTTCAGCATTTTCTATTATAAGCAAATTTAAGATATTTACATCAACACTTTTTTTTGAATTTATAGTTATCAATTTCTTCTAGAAGTGCTTTTCCTGTAGTTTTAATTAATCTAATTTATACCTTTGATTACTATAATATTATGGACTTCTCTTTTGCCTTAGTCACAACTGCTTGATAATATAAAGTTTTACCAATATTAAGTTTTTGTTTACAGAAAACACACAAGAGAATACTAAAAGCAAATCAACTACTTTCCACAAGTGATACTAATTTTTTGAGAGTAAGTTTGAAAAGTATATATTGTATCATTAATAGGATTTAATTTCTCATCCACACAATCTTGAAACCTAACAAATAGTTATAATGATTTAAACTCTTCTACAAAATTATGAAATTGTTTAAAAGAATCACATTGATGCAGTTTTAGCACATTAAGGCAAGTAGTCACGAAAGAATGTATGGATAGTATATTTTAAATATTAATATTCAGTGAATATTATATAATATAAATAACAAAAACAAACAGAAAAAAGAACGAATTAGGCCACATAATGATTTTATTGATTACTTGATTTCACACGCATAAATCTAAAAGCTATATTCCAACTGGTTAATGATGATCATATATTATGGCTTTAATTTAATCCAGTTGTAAATAGAATATTAATCTATTATTGATCGGGCTGTGGTGACATGAAAAACTAATACTCAATTGGGTTTTTCAAAAATTTCATTAGAAATTTTAAAATATTAAAAGCAAAAAACTTGAATTACATATCCTAATTAAAAAAATACACTACTTGTGAGAATTTTACTTATGCATTTATTATCCTTGAATGCATAAGTAAAAATCCCACAAGTAGTTCACAATTCTGAAGGAGTTAAGTCAAAATTTAGGAAATTTTAAAAAGTTTCAAAGAGTTGTACAATTTTAAAAACATATTATTTATTATCTTAAATATTTGACTAAAATGTCTTGAAAATTTTTTGTCAAAACAAGCATAGCTTGCAAAGTATGTTTCTTGCTTCACAATAATAAATATAATCAATTTTACATCAACTATTCTTAATTATAGTGACTTTAAATATCATGAAGCCATGAAAACACTTATGAAGTTTAAAGGGTGCAGGAGCAGTAAACTTAACGATTAAAATATAAAGTAAATAAATTTACTTACTCTTCTAGCTAGTAATAATCCAACACAATATGCTGCAGCATAATTGGTCAACCCGACCTTGATGCCATAGCGGGGTAATTCATGTGCATAGGCTGCACATACAATTACATCACCTTCTATTCTGGCATACGCTATCTAAAAATATTTTATAAAGTTTTTATATATAATAAGAAATAGAGAAAAATTACAAATTTCCATCTATATTTACCTGTGTTATTATGTCTTTGTTGGTAAATCGCACAATCATACGGTATTTTGGGGTATTGTACTTATTTTTGTCTTGAACAACTAATTTCACTCGTGCATAATAATCAGTTTTTCCCTCTAAAAGTAAGGCACAACACTATTACATAATGAAATAAAAACTAGTCACATACATAAAAAATTGTTTTATAACACATAAGCAAATCATTTCATGATACATATAATCTGGACAAAACATAATCAAGTTTATAGCAGCACTTTCCCAAGGATGGGAAAGCAAATAGTTATTTAACAATCAAATCTTTTTTAATAAAGATACAATAAATAACAATAAAAAGTAAAATAAAAAATAACAAAGCAGATCACTTTGACGATATTTTTAGAACGACACCTACTAACAATGTTGACACTAACATAACACTGCTCCATTATTAAATCCTATTAATAACCTGCACCAGTCAAAATGTTAAGACTGAATATAAAGATACATTAGTACAAACAAATGCATTTGGTACTAAATCTCAATATTTTTAAAAGAAATAGTCAACAAAATGAGTGAATATAGATGTTTATGATGCAATTTTTTCACCCTTTCCTTTAAAAGATAATCAATTGTGCATCTAAAAGCAATAACAATATTGTTTGCCAGATAAAGATAATATTGTCTCCAAATTTTTTTAAATCAAAGAGCCTTTTGGGAAAAAACTGACCATTTTGATGGAGAAATGTATGCAATTTACAAGACTCTAGTGGCAAATTTTACTTTTGTACCTACATCTATAGAATTTAACTGTAAGACTGTATCATTAACACTTTACTGTCTGCGGGAAAGGAAATTACTTAACAATGGATCCCTAGCCATTGCGGCTTGCCTGGTAATGAAAAAGCAAACAATCTCGTGATAGAGGCTTCTTTTTTAAAACCTCTAGATACTCCTACTGGCCTGAGAAATGTCAAACTACTTCTAAAACAGGTTATGCATCACCAGCGAAAAATTTATTATAAAGCGAATGCAGTTGATGCCTCTTGGAGGACCCTGCTGAGCTTGTGTATTCCCAGAGATCTACCTAGATCTATAGGTCTCTTCTACTTCAGGTTACTTACTGGGCATGATTTTCTCCAGAAACATATATCACATAGGGCTTCAGGATTCACCCGACTGCATTTTATGTAGGGAACATGTAGACATGGATGGTGAGCATCTTTGGAAATGTTCTGCCCTCCAGGAAGCTCGCTTTTCTTCACATTTCAAGACGCTCTCCACTCCTGGAGATACTTCTTTTCTTTATTGGGACTGCAAGACTTATTATGCTCAAAAGAGCCAACATAAGGACGTAATTTTAAAAAAAAAATATTGTTTGCTATTCAAGGATGGTTTAATGAGACAATATAAAGTCAATGACATCAGAAAATGATTGAAGGCTACTTTAAGAATATCTTGTAAAAAATATATATTTCCATATTTTCCGATATTAAGTGTTAACATTTCCCAACTTTGTTTAGATAACTCATTGTTTCATTTGTTCCATATTGCCATCTGTTAAAACTTACTCAATTTGCATCAATTAACAATGAATTGTACAACTTTTACTTATTTACAATGAGGATAAGTATGGAGGCAAGGGACAGGGTTCATACAAATTTCCAAGAATCAAATGCCAAATTTCCAGGAGGTATCGGCATTCAGGTTAAATAATGTTTTATTTAACCTGAATTGTTCTTGGCTAAATATGCATATAATTATGTACATGCAGCATTTTTCAATTATTTCTATAAATAATGAAAATAATTGCAAACATTATTAATAATTTTAACATAACAAATGGTCTAATTAATTTCAAAAGCCTTCAATGAATTTACAGCTATAACAGAATTTTTCTTTTATTTAAATTAGTTTTTAGACATTCCCAATAGATTCAGATAGCAAAGATCTTTTAAAAACTTTAGCAGCAAACTTTTCAAGAATGCGTGAAAATCTCCAGCAATAAATGGCAACATAGGTTTATCAGTATGATAAAGTGTCAGAAAGGGTTCCACTTTCCAAGCAAAAAATATTAAAAAAAAATTGCATTTAGCAGAAAAAAGTATCTTTTATACATTTCTGCACAATATCAAAGTTTTGGTACCAGGATTAGGAAATATTTTGTTTTGAACAAATGACATTATGTTTCAAGATACAGTAACATTTCAAGGAATCTGTTGAAAACACTTATATTTTCTAAGAATCAATGCTTGCAAAATTTTAAAGGATATTTTATGCCTGGGCCAAGACTATCAAAGTTATCTCTACAAGTGGTTGAGTTCTTAAATAGTCTGTAAACTGCACTTACTGTTATCTCAGTTTCTGAAAATGAGGAATATTCATGGCTGTAAGTGTTGTGTAGAATGTGTAGGCTGCAGCTTCCGATATTTACAATATTTGAATGAAGTTCACTTTTTAAAAAATCAGCCATTTTAATAACAGACCAGTTCTTTTTCGAGCCATATATTATGAACTGGTGTAATTACATGTATTCCCAATTCTAAGCACTTCTAATTCTCTCTGTTGAATGACCTAAAAAATCATATATCATTATCGCAAAATCTTACACGGCAGTCAAACTGTTTTTGTGCTCAGATTATTTAAGCTTTCATCAAAGAGAATCACATAATTAGAAACATTCTTAAGTTAGCTCAATTGCTTTGCAATAGCACTGTCTGGAAACATCACTTAAAAGAGGCAATTTATATTACTACAAGGGGGTGTAGTGTAACAGGCCTCCTCGTGGTGCACCCTGGGTAACGCTAAATCTGCTACAGCCTTCGTCTTTCTCTTGCAGTCTTTGTTCTCCACTCCTGGAGATACTTCATTTCTTCATTGGACTACAAGACTTATGCTCAAAAGAGCCAACATAAGGATGTAATAAAAAATATATATATATTGCTACAAGAACTGTAGCAGAATCCACTGTTTAAAACTTTAAGGACCCAGAGAATTTCATCATTTAAAACTTATTTTGAAGAAACAAATGAATCTAAAATTTCAGAGCAAGCTTTAGTTAAACAATTTAAACAGGATCAGCAGAAGTGAAAAATCTGTTATGAGAATAGTTTCTTTAGCTTGTTCTAATAAATATATACGCTTTTTCCTTTCATATGGGATTGAATTGATTTAAATTCTAGAAGTTGCAAGGGACTTAAAAAAATTTTTTAAGGAGTTGCATGAACCCTGATGGGAATAAATAAACTATATTAGAATTGTGGGAAAATTCTGACATAGCTTTAAACTGTAAAGTGTAACAAACATATTACAGGATTTAAATTTATACACGAGCACTGGTACAGGTTCTGAACATTAAACAAAAAACATTTGTGTTTAATTTAAATATTATAGGATAGAGGTTTGTTTAATGTCCTTTAATATGAAAACAAAAAAATAATTGCATTTAGATACCAGGATGAAACATGGGAAAACCAATAGCGAAAATTAAATGACTGACAGTTACCAATTGCAATTTACAGTAATATGGGCCAGTCACAAACGGCTTAACTGAGTATTAGTCTCAGCTTGCAAAGAGCAAAAAGTCACCAAATCTGGTGATTTTTCCTTCGCCAAAACATTACCATAAACAATTATTCGCCAAATACAAGTTAGAATGTCTCACTGCCACACAACCTGGTAATGCTTGCTATTTTCAATTTGGAATTTTTAAAAGATGTAAAGTGTAACAATTTAAACCCTGTCTTTTTACATTTCATAACTGCCAACCTTGGAGAGAAAAAAAATTAGTATATTCTACAATCTTTGAAAGAAAAAAATTACGAGACACTTACTAGCAACATTTTTGCTTGAATGCTTAAAATGGAAGATACAGAAAGACTATTTTACTATTAAAATTATACTTTCTGAGAATGGTTTATGTTAAACATTTTGTGTAAATACTAAAAATTCAATAAAATATTCATTAAGGAGGAACTATCAAAAATAAAATACACATGTAAAAAAATAATCAATTTGTGTATGTGTTTGTGTGTATGTATGTTCACGTCCCAGTATTTAACTTATAAGAAAACTTTTACTACTCTAGTGCAATTTGTAAATTATAAAATTACATACAACACATTACTAAATAAATTTAATTCAGGGACAAATATTTTAATAATGTAACTACTAATAACTTTAATTTTCATCACAATTGTATGAACTGCTTATGTAAACAGGCACCAGGTGTCTTATCTTAATGTAAACTATAGAACAACTAACTCGAAGGAGTTTTGGGCCCCCAAGTGGTTAAAGGCAGTGGTTTCCAATCTGTGGGGCATGAATCAGTTACAAGGGGGGCATGCAGCTGTTTCCAAAATATCACTTTCGAATACAAACCAAAAAAGTCAAATAGGTGTCAAAAATGAATCAGCAGTATACATAATCCACAATCCTCACCATGAATTTTTCAGTTACAAATGCTAAAACATACATCAATATTCTTTTTGGAACAAAATATCGATTTTGCATTTGGAGCCAAGCATCAGTGGGGTGTGGAATCAAAAGATAAGCACTTGCAACATCCCGGGTATCCTCGTGCTTACTCGCGCTAAATTTCAGTAAACAGAAGTAATTATTGTTTCTGTTTTCTATGAACAGAATTACTTCATTAGTAGTGCTAGCGATAACCAGGCGTTGATATATGCAGTGCCAATGATTGATATATACAGAGCTAAATTATTTTTCATAATATTGCGTGGTTATCGGACAATTATATTGTAAGTATACCAAATATCATTGAAATTGGTTCACAGGAATTTTAAAAAAAAAAAAAAAAAAATGCATGGCAAGATTTGATCAATAGTTTTGATTTTTTATTTCGAAACTATGATCTTCGTTTTAACTGTATATAAAAAGGAAGTAGACTTAAAACTATGCATTATTTACCTTCAGCTGCTGTGAAATGAAATAGTTTAAATTCTTAGTGCAAAAAAAGTTTTAGAAAAGTTCTTGTGCAAATTGTCCATTACATTTGGCTTCTGTGAAGGTAAGTGTTTTAATTTTTGTTTTCATTTTAAAAAATAAATAAAATCTATCAAGACATAAGCCAAAAAAAGGGTGGAGGTAGATTTCAAAAATTAGGGGTTTAGATCAAAACATGGCTTGTGTAATGTCAAAGAAAAGGTTATTCAGCCTGGAGTTGATTAAAATGAATTTTATTTTTTAAGTCAGTGGCACACAAGGAGGGATTTCAAAAATTAGAGTTCACATCAAAAAATGTCTTGTGTGGTATTTTTTTTTTTTTTTTTTTTTTTGCCAGTGGAGGTAACTACAATGAAGGGGAGAATCGTTAATAGTATGAATTCTTAGTTTAAAAGAAAATATTGATATAATTGTATTTTAAATTAATATAGTCAACGATTTAAAATAATACCTCTTTTAGATGGATAAATATGTAACTGGCCTGAAAAGAAAATAAATGAAGCAGAGGGCAAAAGAAAAGATAATGAAAATAAAGGAAATAATGTTTGCAAAATAGTTAACCTAAACATAGAAATAGGATCCAACTTACTTATCATTAGGATTTACATATAAGTTTATTAACGGCCAAGAACAATCATTGTTTGTTGTGTATGAATACTTTGGCTTCTGACAGCATGAAACCAAAATAATTAAAACGACATCTTGAAAAAGTATATGCAGATCACATTGGCAAGACAAGAAAATTTTTCCAAAGAAAATTAGAGAATTTAATAAATAAACAAGAAATGTTTTCAAAGACCATGTCTGTAATGCAAAAAGCTTCATTCAGTAGGAGAAACTTTGGTGCTACCTGCAGCTATTGATGAGGCTACCGATGTTCTTAATGATGCACACTTGATAACATATGTAAGATACATGGTGAAAACTTGCGTTAGAGAAGACCTGTTATTCTGTAAACCTATTGAATGCAATATTACAGCAAGGGAAGTTTTTAAAATCATTGATAATTTTTTAAATGAAAATGGCATTCTATAGGAGAACTGTGTAGGACTATGCACAGATGGACCCCCATCTATGGCAGGAAAAAATGCTGGTATGCAGGCACTAGTTCGATTGGTGGCTCCTCATGCAGTTTTGTCGCATTGCACGATTCATAGACAATGACTAGTTTCAAGAAATATGGGTGAAGATCTACTAACAGTATTTGAAGTTATTACAAGAGTTTTAAAATTTATCAAAAATAGCCTATTAAAAGGAAGGCTTTTTGCAAAATTGTGTGATGACATGGGTTCAGAATATAGATCACTTCTATAATATTGAGAGGCACGTTGGTTTTCTTGTGCCAAAGTACTTCAAACGGTGTTTGAGCTAAAAGAAAAGATCACCATATTTCTTAGTGATAATAATAGAGATGAAGCACTTTATGACACGAAATTCCTTGTAAAGCTTGCGTATTTAATTAATATTTTTCAAAGTCTCAGTATTTTAAATAAATCAATGCAAGGGGCTCAAATCCATGCCTTTACACAGAAAGACTGCATTTATGAAAAAATTGGAATTGTGGATAATAAGTTTGAAATAATAATGTTTCCCACTTTTAAAATTACCTGTCTTGCTGATGAGATAGAAGAAAGTAATGTTCTTATTAATAATCATTTGACCAGTCTATGAAAGCAATTCTCGTTGTACTTTAAAGATCTTGACATGTTCAAATATGAATGGACTAGAAACCCATTTGTGATTGAAAAATATGATTTTGGTATTACAAAAGCAGAGCAGGATATGATAATTGACTTATCTAGTGATAGCACATTAAAGCAGATGTTTTGAGATGAAAATATTGCTACATTTTGGCTACAAGTAAAAGACGATTTTCCTACTTTGACAAAGCTTTAGAAATTTTATTACCATTTGTAACATCTAACCTATGTTAAACTGGTTTTTCTACAGTAGCTGCCTTAAAAGCAAAGTATCGATCTCGCTTAATGATAGAAAAGGAACCAAGAACCGCGATTTCTTCAATGATACCATGGTTTGAGAAAAATTGTGCTGAAAATTAAGATCAACTGCCGCATTAAATTTTTATGTTGTAGTATTAATTATATATTCTTTTTTGCTTTGTTATCACATTTCTTATAACAAATAAATTATATTTCTACATAATATTGTATATTTTCTAGCCCATTAAATAAATTATAATACCAGTTGAATATTTATGAAATTTGATTTTTATATAAAGTAACAGGATGCAGCAATTTATTTTTTAAAAAAGTGGATCATTAAGAGGGTGCACCAATTTTTTTTGAAAAGGGGGACACAGGTACAAAAAGGTTGGAAACCACTGGGTTAAGGTGTCATCCTACCACAGGATACAAATGGGGTTCAAAACTCAGAGAACACATGATTTTATAATTTAATAATATATTAATGCACCATCTGTTGACTATTTAAGCTACTGAAACAAAGCATTAGACTTTTTCTTGCAAAATTTCAGTTGTTTCTAAGTTTTTCACTGAAATTGCAAAAAATCAAATTTTAATGCATTATCGGGAAATCAAGAAAAATAATGAAAACTCAAGAGTCTCCCAATAAAATTAGTACAGTTGGAGGCTATATTTTTTATTTCACTTTGGATATAGAATAGCACATTTAAGATGAAATTTCATCAAAAACATTGAAATAACACTGAAGTATTAAAAACATGAAAAATATCAAGACTTATCTTCAGAGCTTATCAAACTTATCTTGTTCTTCAGAGCACTAACACATTTCATGGAAACAAGTGCAATAAGCTTGCAATATCTAAATAAGAATGATTATCTAAGAAAAGCTAATTTACAGACAAATTAAAGACTAGTAGAATATAAGTCAGAATGCTGTCTTAACTCTTAGACTAGATAGCAGCATCTGAATATCAACTGATGTCTCACAACATCAGTTTTATCATGACATTTTTTGTACAAATGCAATATATTATTAAAATAATGTAAGTTAAAAAAGATGAATACATTATTAGAAGAATAATTGTATTAATATCTTGATGTACACAACTTTACTTAATTTTCTTCTATAAGGATTATTCAAAAAATAATCGATATACTTAAATTTAGTGAGGATAGTTAGGCCTAAAATGTCAACAAAAACATATGAACACTGAAAATTAAAAGTCACGCATTGGTGAAGTGTTGTAGAAGAGAGTTCATGATATGATTTACAAAATAACATTTGTGTCAGTGGTTCTTAAGATTAACACAAAATATAGCATATTTTATTTAAATATTTGGGTTGTAATTATACACGTTGACAGTTACATATGAGAAAATGCAAATAGTAAACTTGATAAATAAAACAATTGACAAAAATATAAAACTACGCAATTCATTTATAAAATATCATAGTACCATTAAAATATATCAAAATTGAATTTTTTAATGATAATACCTCTTCTCCTTCTGAACTTCACTTGAAATCGCTTGAAGTACGATTTGTTTTTAATTACTTTAACGAACCCCTAAAAAAATATAGCAATAATTAGAAGACAGGATGCAGATTTGCAATTTTTTATCAAATCAAAAGGAAATGCAACCCTAAATATCCCAGTATTTTCTGGGAATAACATCTTATTTTCTGAAATTAACACAAATTTATGGTTTGTATTACAATTAATAAGTCTGTAGATAAAATTAGAACAATTAGCAGACTTATCTATTCAAAGTCAGAAAAATAATATAACAATACATTATAATAAAAGTGTAGGCAATCTGATGTAATTTACACATGGCGGCATTTAACTTTTGTACACGCTTCACACAATCATAGTACATCATTAAATATGACAAAGTTTAATACAAATCAATAATCTTTACATTATTGTAATAATTATGTGTGCCTAATATTTGTAATATTACAAATCTTACCATTCTTTTTTACAGTGTTATGACATATAAGATAGCTTCGGCTGAGGGACGACCAATATCTTCCAACGCGACAAAATTTTTAAAAGACCTGAATAACACAATTGTTGCCAGAAAATCTTCTTCAAATATATGCTTTACAACATCTTGTCAATATGATAATAAAAACGACCTAAAGAGGACGCTGTAAATCACATGAAAATGTTGAATATTTGCTCTTTTCTGACATAAATAATGTGATTAATAAATAAATATTATAACTAAGTAAATCTAATTAATAACAGACAAGCAATGTTTTGCATTCAATTTAATCACACTCGACTTCTAAGCAGCAGAAAACTCTTGAAGTAAGAACGTCAAGAACTAGGGAAGTCAAGAACTAGGGAAATAATAAAATTTTAATTTGAAAAAAACAAAAAGGCTTTTGAGAAATTTTGTCCATAGAGGCCGATTTTTTTTATCTACATAACATTGTTTTTACATAAAAAAAAAAGATTCTTACAAAATTTCATGGGAACATTTTAATATGTTTCGTGCCGAATGATTTTGTATTTGGCTCACACGTACTCTGTTCATGCATCAAGTTCCTGCTGTTCATGATAATTTCTGTCGGGATTCTTTCTGATAATTTATTTTTTTAAACAATATGAATGGAATGCTAAGCTTGAGGATATAGTTCTGTTTTAATTTCCCTCTCGATGTAGGATTTTTCAAGATTCTCTTCCAAATATTCTTCCAATTTTCATCTTCCAGGTATTCTTCCAATTTTCGCTGGGTATTGCTGGGTTTCTTCGTAACTAAAACTGATATAGTAAATAGATAATTGAAAAATTTGCCAAACCCAAAATTGTAATTAATAGAAATACGAACATATAAAACACTAACGGGAAGTTGACAATACAATGACAGTTGCAACATTCTCCCACCTTTTGTGTTGCAGATAAACATTAATATTGCAATACAAAACGTCACTTACAAAAAAATAATAATAACGAAAAGAAAATGTTATTCTTAATACACAGAAAATTAGTCATTAGAATAGTTCACAAGTCCAATCGTTTCACAGGAACAACTCTTCGACCAAAGCGGGTTTTCTTAATAGCCTGTGATTGTCCTTCTCGATGCTCATCAGCTTGTGAAGACGTCTTAGTCGAATTAGTGGAGCCGCGGTTGTTATCATCAGTAATATAAACGTCATTTTCTATATTTTCAGGTAGGACTTCTGATATTTCAGTCGGACTCATTTCTAAGGGATAAATTCTTTGTATCGGTCGAATGATTTCTCCATAGGCTATATGTAATTTACTCGATGTTATCTTTGCCTTTGAACAGCTCAATAACACGTCCCAAAGGCCAGTTTAAACGTTTCACATTTTCTGAACCAATGAGAACCACATCTCCAAGGGGCAGGATATGTATTTTTGATGGTAATCTTTCGTTTCTTATAAGTTCCGTCAAATATTCCTTTTGGAACCGTTGGCGTAATTGACAGCGTAAGATTTGTGAGCAACGATCGCGTTTACGCAGATGTTTTGCGTCTACAATGTCCAAGTCGACACTTTCATTTCCTTTAATATCTTGTATGAAGTCTGAAGGTTTGATAGCCCTCAACTCATTTGGATCATCATAAAGGTATGTAAATGGACGTTCGTTGACTATAATTTCACATTCGAGAAGCAAAGTAACCATTTCTTCGTACGTCACCAACCTCCATACCATGGCGCAGCTGGTGGATTAAAATGCCATTTGATCTTTTGAATAGCACATTCAACAATAATTTCTTCCCATTTTAGGGTGCTGAGAGCTCTGGACGTTCCCAAAAAATTAGTTCCGTTATCTGAGTACATAACAGAACTACGTCCTCTTCTAGCAAAAAATCGCCGCATAAATGCTCGGTGGATAAAGAGGTCACTAATTCTAAGTGTATAGCACGGTATACTGCACATGTGAAACTCACGATCCAAGCTTTCTCACCTCTTTTCAAGAAAATAGGGCCTGCTAGATCATCTCCCGTCATTTCAAACGCAGCAATGTGATTGATTCTATCAGCAGGAAGTGGAGCAGGAGAACGATTTTGGCACTATAGGCTTTGATGTATGCTTCTTACATATTACACACCTTTGCAACACTTCTTTAACAATCCTCCGGTCCCGAGGAATCCAAAATCGTTCACATAGATGATACAAGGTAATTTGTATTCTAGCATGATGAAGTTCTTTAATGGGTATAATCAATTAGTCTCCTCACAATTGGATGATCTGGTAGAACAATGGGTCTAACAAAGTCTTCTGGATCTTGTCCAAGAATTAGTCTTGATCGAACCTTCAATACGTTATTTTCTTCGTAAAACTGAATGGTTTGGGTATACTTCTCCCGTTTATCTGATGGCCATTCTGATTGGATTATTCGTATCAGAGCTTCTTTGGCTCTTTTAATTTCTTCGTACGACAGTTCCTTTGTGAACTTGTAAGAATTTACTCTGATATTCTGGCAAAATCTCAGTATCCAAGCAGTCATGCGAATGATCCTGGGATAACTGTAAAATAAAAATCTTTCTCCAAAATTTTCTTTGGGTTCTACGTTCAGGTTCACGACAGTAGTCTTTCGACGTTCTACCATTGCCTCTTCAGATAAAATTATCTCTTTGTATGGCCAAGCGTCTGGGCTTTCATAGAGCCATTTTAGACCCTCCCACCATCGACTCTGTAAAAATGCAGACCAATTACACGAGCGTGATGGCTAATCTGCTGCATTTTTATCTCCAGGGACAAATCGCCAATCTTCTACATTTGTCAGTTTTCGTATTTCTTTAATCCTGTTACCCACAAATGTATTCAGGGTTCTGAATTATTAATCCATGCTAAGACAATCATTGAATCGGTTAAAAAAATATGTCTTCAAAGGCTAATTCAAAGCTTTTAATTTTGTCGATGCAATTCTAGCTCCAATGGCAGCTCCTAAAAGCTTCGGACGAGGAATTGTAGGCCTCTTAACGGGAGCTACTCTAGCTTTTGCCGAAACCAACGAGATTCCCACATCCTGGTCCAATTCGCATCGAAGGAAAGCACAGCAAGCATACCCATATGCCGAAGCATCTGTAAATATGTGCATGGTAGCATTTTCTACACTTCTACTCAGTATTCTACGAGGAATTCTACATTTATCAATGAGATCTAAATGTCTAGCCCAACGGCGATAGCTTAATAGCATATCCGATGGTAATGAATCGTCCCTATCTAATTTATTGCACCAGACTTTTTGGAATAGAAGTTTTGGTAAGAGTGCCACAGGTGAAGTGAAACCAATAGGATCATAAATACTATTAACTATAGAAAGTAGTTTTCTCTTTGAAACAATTTCATTGCATCCGGTGTCAATTTGAGGATTAACGCAATATAGCTCATCAGTTTCTGTATCCCACTTAATGCAAAGAACGCTTTGAATTTCCTGATCTTCAATTCCAGTGTGAGCCCTATATTTTAATTAGAAAGATGTTGCATTCATCGTTTCCATAGCTTGTTTTTTGAATTGTTCTAATTCTTCTTGGCTTTCAACACTGATTGTTATATTGTCAACATAGAAACCTTGCTTAAGTTTCTTCACAGTCGTCTGAAGAGATTCAAGTTGGTACAGGTGAACTAAGAGGGTGACGAATGCTGACATTCAAGAGAAATGGACTCGAAGTTACTCCGAAGACAACTCGATAATGTCCGAAGAATTCTAATTTTGATCTATCCTCAATATTCCACCATAAGAATCTCAAATAATCACGATCCTCAGGTCGGACACTAAATTGTAGGAAAGCTTGTTTTATATCAGCTATTACTCCTATTGCTCCAGTACGACGAAACTTTAAAAAAAGGGGGGAAATCTGCTCTGAAAGACTTGGTCCATCACTTAAACATTCATTTAAAGATGCATAACCTGATCGTTTGAAGGAAGCATCAAATACGGGACGAACTTTAGTTGTAGTACTTGATGGTTTAATGACTGGCCTATGGGGAAGGTAATGGCCGGGTTTCGGAATTTCATTTTTTGGTATAGATTCTATAATGCCACTCCTTTGCCATTGTCTCAAAATATCATCGTAAGCCTCAAAACTATTTTCTTTTAGTAAACGTTTTGTTACTGAGCGCAATCTCGATTCAGCAACTTCATACCTATTATACACAGGTGGATGGCCAATTAACCAAGGTAAAGGGACTTCGATCTATCTCTTAACTGTTTCTTGGAAATGAATCTTCGTGATCCTTTCTCTTAACTGTTTCTTGAAAATGGAATAAAGTCTCTTCTTCCAACAACTTCACAGCTTTATGTTCTGTGGGTTCAACAATACCTAAATTTACTAATTCCCAAATCTTAAGTATTTCAAAATTTTTAAACAAAGGGTTACCATATTTACTGTAGTTGTCTTCTTCTAACTTCCCAGAATACTCCATCCAAATCTAGTTTCAATAGCAGATATACCTGATTTTAGCACTTCGATTCTTCCGGTTAGTATTCTTCCAAGTACAACAGCCCCAAGCAGCAATTTTATAGGAGGATCTTCTTCTCCAATATCAGTTAAGACAATGCCATGATTTTCAAGTTCAGCTAGCAAATGCTTATCACGTACTCTTGGCAGCATTGTGCAAATTTTGGCAACACTTGGCAAGAAAACTCTTTATCGATTCTCTCAAGGTTGATTAAATAGCGATAATGATCAGCTTCAGCAGTTTGTCCTCCTCCAAATAAACCTTGGGATAAAACTTCCTTCCCTGTAGGTGAAAGTCTAAGTTCTCTTGCTAAGTCATTTTCTATGTAAGAAAGATGAGAATCGTCGTCCAATAAAGCTCGTACATACTGACTTCTTCCTCCATTTTTCAATCGTAAAACAAGAGTTTTCAAATAGATCGGTTTTGTAGAGGAAGGAATCGTAAAGAGTGTGGTTATAGTTTCTTCCCTCTTATCCTTTTTAGGAGGAACATTACTTCTAGAGTTAGGCAAATCAAGACATAAGATTGTTTAGTGTCTCTTTGAACAAATGACACACCGTACATTACTATGATACTTTTTAGCCATGTGCCCTTGTTTTAGGCAAATTAAACAAACCCCCTTCCATAAGACACTTGACTTCTTTTTCTCTATAATCATCGTACCAGCTTTACCACAATCTTGACTTAAGTGAAAATTTTTGCAAAAAAACACATTGAATTTTTCTTTGTGTTGCAGATATAAAAGCAGAAGTAGAACGAATTTCAGGTTTTTCTGAATTGACTACTTCTTTTTTAACCTTACTTTGGCACCCACAAAAATCCAGATCTTGCCAAATTAATCATTTCTTCACCATTAACTTCCTGCCTTAAGAAAGCCATAAAATTTCTCAAAGATCTTTGACTGTTTTCTAGAAGCCCTGCGTCTTTCTGCAAAATGCTGGATGTTCTATGTCTCTCCCAAGCTCTCAACACATTCTCAAAAAGGCAAGATTCCACTAGAGGCGATAAAAAATCTGCAAACTTATCGTTAGATCTACCCAACGTGTCTAACGCTCGTAGATGCGACTCGAGTTAATCATATAAAGTTGTTAAATCAACACACTTCCGTCCACTAATGGCATTTTTCAATACCATCTTAAGTAATTCTCTTACGTAAACTTGAACTAGTAGATTTTTTCTGCCGAATCATTCCTTGAGTAACTCAATCGCTTCAAGATAATTTTCAGCCGTAGGTGGGAAACTTCATATTAAACTGGCAGATGTAGTTCCAGGAACAATTGCCGAGATCAAATATTGGAATTTGTCTTCAGGTGGCATGTCTTCATCTTCGTGAATTCTAGAAAACTGACTCCAGAATCCCAAGAAAGACTTTATATCGCCATCAAATTTCTTTAATTCTAACTTAGGCACAAGCGATTTAAATTTATATTTATATTATCGTTTTCCGATAAAATTGTTAATTCTTAGATATTTTAAAAATAATAATAATAAATTAAATACATTTTGACTCCTACATTACTCTCCCACCAGTGACTAAGTTAAGCTTTAAAAAAATGTAACTGGTAGGAGTAAATTTAGAAAAATTATAGTTAGGAGAGTCATTTTTTTCAATAATAATAGAGTTCAATGCAGTCCTTAAATCTTGCTGGTATCTGGATTGCTCTTCCAGCTCGAGAACGTTTAGGAGGTGCATTTTCATTATTCACTTTCCCTTCATCCTCTTTTATAGAAGGCAAATTTTCATTGACATTTGCCAGTATATAAGCTGGTTTTAACCTGTCAATAGTCACATTAACTCTTTTTCCTTTTATTTCAATAGTGAAATATTTCGGCTTTTTTTCGATCACTAAAAATTGTCTTTCATATGGTTGTTCAAGTGACTTCCTTACTCGATTTACTCTCAGAAATACGTGTGAGCATGTTTTTAACCTTGTGAACGAAAACGTTTTGTGAAGTTTTGTGATTGGATGGTCTTGGTCTTAGGGATTCCATTTGTGTTTTAAGATTATTTATGAATGTTTCTGGTCTGATATGAATAGAACTTTCTGTGAAAAATTCACCAGGAAGTTTAATTGGTTGTCCACAAACCATTTAAAATATTGTATGATTAGTATATCTTCTTGTATAGCACATCTTAATCCTAAGAGGACAGTTGATAAGGTCTCACTTCAAGCTTGTTGTTGTGGGTTATTAATGCAGTTTTGAGTGACCTATGAAGACGTTCTATTTTCCCATTGCACTGTGGATGATAAGCTGTTGTGTGATTTAGCTTAATACCACAGATTCTGGACAAGTCCTTAAATATTTCAGATGAAAATTGTGCCTCACGATCTGTTTCTATTTTAGAGGGGGTTCCATATCTTGTGATCCAATTGTTGTAGAAAGCTTTAGCGATGGTTTCTGCTTGTATATGATTTAACGGAATTACTTCAATCCAATTCGTAAATCTATCTATGCAAGTCAAAGAAAAAACATTTCCATTGGATGGAGTTAAAGGCCCAATTATGTCAATATGAATTTCTTTAAATCTACCTGTTGGTTCTGAATATTTTTCAAAAATTGATTTTGTGTGTCGAAAAACTTTGTTCTTCTGACAGGAAATGCATGCTCCAGCCCATTGTTGAATGTCTTTTTTAATGTTTGGCCAAATAAATTTTGAAGTTAGAAGCTTTACTGATGATTTTATTCCTGGATGTGGAAATCCATGAAAATGACTAAATATTTTCCATCTGTATTTCTTTGGTATGTAGGGTCGAATTATTTTGGTTGATGTATCATATCATATTTTCCTGATGGTAATGAATATTGCTGAAATTTTAAGGAAGATGAATGGTGTAAATTTTTTAATTCTTCATCATCAGTTTGACTATGTGCTATATCATCATAATTAATTTCTGTTACTTCTTCTATTCTTGATAATGTGTCAGCTATTATATTATTTTCACCTTTAACATGTTTGATATCTGTTGTAAACTGTGAAATATATTGTAACTGTCTGCATTGTCTAGGTGAAGCTTTATCTGGTTTTTGAAGAAAAGCATACAACAGAGGCTTGTGATCAGTAAATATGGTAAAATTTCTTCCTTCTAAAAAATGTTTAAAATGCTTTATAGACACATAAATACTCAGCAATTCACGGTCATAAGTGCTATAATTTTGCTATGCATTATTTAGCTTTTTGGAAAAGAATCCTATTGGCTTCCATCCATTTTTATATTTGTAAAGCTGAACCGATAGCCAAATCTGAAGCATCTGTAAACAATGCCAGAGGTAATTCAGAATTTGGGTAGGATAGCAGTGTAACATTGGCCAAATCTTGTTTACATTCTTCAAATTCTTTTAATTCCTCTTCTGTCCATTGGATTTTAGTTTTGTCCTTTTTCTTAGAAACTTTCATATAGTCATGTAGAATTGCTTGTGTCTTGCCAGCATCTTTTAAGTAACGGCGATAAAAATTGATCACGCCAAGAAATGTTCTTAGTTCATGAATAGTTTGAGGTGTTTTGTAATTTAATATAGCTTCAACTTTTTGAGGTAATGGATGAGAACCTTCGGGCGTAATCAAATACCCTAAAAATTCTACGTTTTGTTTTCCAAAAGTTGATTTTGACAAATTTATTCTTAAGCCATATTTATATAAGCGTTCAAAAACTAAATCTAGGTGTTTCTTATGCTCTTCTTCATTATGTGATTCTATCAATATATCATCTAGATAAGCAAAAGTAAAATGAAAATCTCTAAAAACTTCATGAATAAACCTTTGGAATGTAGCTGGCGCATTCTTTAAATCGAAGTTCATTACGTTAAATTCATACAAGCCAAATGGTGTTATAATGGCAGTTTTATATCTATCTTCCTCTGCAATAGGTATTTGATGGTATGCTCTGAACAGATCAATTTTGGAAAAAATTTTCGTATCTTTTAAAATGTGATGAAAATCCTCAATTCTGGGTATTGGATATTTATCTGGCACCGTTTGAGAATTTAACTTCCTGTAATCACCAGGATGATATGAGCCATCCTTTTTCATTACCAAATGTAAAGGACTTGATTACTGTGACTTTGAAGGGCGAATTTTATCATTATCTAACATGAATTTAAATTCTTCCTTAGCAATTTTTAGGCGTTTTGGGTCAAGTTGACGAGCTTTAGAATGTACATGCTGTCCTTCAGTTACTATGCAGTGCTTGACATCATGTTGTACATTTGAAATTGACAAGTTTGGATTGAGTATATCAGGATATTTAGAAAACAAATCTGAATATTTATTTAACTTATTTAATGTACTTAGATAACTACTTAAAGAAATCGAAGAAATGTTACCTTTTACACAAATCTTAGTTTCTCCATCAATCAATTGTTGATTTTTGAGATCAATAAGTAAGTTAAATTTGTTCAAAAATTCAGCTTCTAATATATCTTTACTCACTTTTGCTTTTATAAATGGAAATTGAAAGTCTCTACATAAACTAAGATCCAGATTAAGAATTTTTATTCCATAAGTTTCAATTTCTAAACCATTGGCAGTATATAATTTAAAATCAAAAAAGGTTTTATCTGTAGATGATGTTGGAATTATGTTTACATCAGCTCCACTATCAACAAGAAATGTCATTTTGGACTTTTTATCTTTTACAAATAGGCGAAATTTGCGACAATCCTTCACATTTGCAGGAGACGTTGTCGCCACATCTACTGCCACATTTAGTTTTCCTGACTTTCATTTATTTGTTTTTTCCATTGGCATGGTGCTTGGCACTTTTCTGGTTTGCAATTGCTTCCAAATTTATAATGGAAATAACAATATTTTCCATTTGCGTTATAGCGAGCGCTAGATCGGCTACGTGAGCGTGAACGAGAGGAACGATGGTTTGTTCTTGACATGAGATTTTTATCAATACTAAACATCGCCACTTGTTGTTCCAAATATTGAATTCTTTCTAACAGTTTATCATGTGTTGATTTGTTTATTAAGACAGTTTTTTCTGTAGCTTCATGTACATCAAAAATATCCGGACGGGGATTCATATCATTGATCTTATCTGCCATTAGCGCAAGTTTGGAAATATCTTCTTCACTCACTAATAATATGTTTTTCATAGTTTCCGGTAATCTTTCAAGCCACAAAGTTTTAATGAGATTTTCGGAAACATCAGTTGTAGCAACGGATCGTAGTTTTTGCAAAAGTTGGCTAATTTCATGTTACCCAGTTTAATACCAGCTATAAGTCTCTTAATTAGAACATTTTCGCTTTCTTTAAATAGATTTACCAGTCTGTTTTTAGCATCTGTAAATTTGTTTGAACTATCACTATTCACAATGTCCCAAATGTTTCCCACATATTTCGGTTCCAATTGTGACACCAGGTAATTTAACTTAGTTTCTTCAGATAATATTCCAGATATTTTAAATTGAGATTCAACTTGAAAAAACCAAATTTCTGGTTTATCTGTCCAAAAAGGTGGAATTTTTATGCTCACTTTGTTGAGTTCCAGTGATGCCTGTGCTACACTTTCAGTTACTTCTTTTCTAGGCATTTCCTTGTTCTACGGGTCACCAAGTTTGTAGTCACCAAACAGAAGATTATTGAGAAATAATTTTATTACGCTAAATATTTACAGGTGTCACTTTACATCCATTTACTATATTACATTTAATATTTTACAAGTATTTGCGTTTAGCAATAACTTAACATACTTTATATTTACTGTTTGATATTAGAACAAAAAAAAATATTCTTTAGGTAGGTAGGTTATGGCGGGCACTTTTGGAGCTTTATGCTAAGATGCTTGTAGCTCTCATTGAAGAAGGTATTTGGAGAGGATTTATGCAATCAATCGACTAACAATATTTAAGTAAAGTCAGTTGAATTCGGTGATCACTAACAAAGACGTCTTAATATGTGAAGAAAAAATTCGGATTTATAAATTCGTGTTAAAAAATAGTTCAAGGTGGATTTTGAGCTGTAACTTTATTTTTTCATTAAAGTTAGAATCTGTTGGACAGGCGCGGAAATTCACAGCATGCAAGAATTTTAATTTCCGGATTTGTAGATAGTTTAAATATCCAAGAGAATGATAATGCTCCTATTCCTAATATTTCCCGAGTTGATTCCTCAGATGTTTGTATAAAGGACAATCTTGGAGAATATGATCTATGGTTTCAGGTTCACCGCACTGACAGCGGTCTGTATGCCAAAGATTAAACCTAAATAGAATCGAATTGGTAGGAAATAATCTTGTTCTTGCTGTGGTCAACCATACGTCTTCTAGTCGCGATTTTGTTAACAGCCTATGATTTTTGCGAATAAATGTGAGATGAGTGAATGCTTCAGCATATTTACTATTTTCCCATTGATTGAGACTTTCTTTAAAGTAATGTTTCTTGATGTGTTGTTTCAGATCTTCAGGAGAAATAGATCGAATAGCATAATGACTCACAGTCACTGCTTTCACCAATGAGTCTGCAATTTCATTGCCTGAATTCCCTGAATGTCCGGGAACACAAACTAACTGTATTAATAAGCACTTTTGAGTAGATTGAATCATGTGGAATCGAAGCAGTTGAATAATAGTTGGTGATGTCCTGGAACAACCTGAAAGAGCAGAGATGCAAGAAAGTGAGTCTGTGAAAATGACATATTTTTTGGGTTCAGTGCAAATTTGAGAGACTGCAATAAGCAGTGCCATAGCCTCTGCTGAGAAGATGGAGTTTATGAAACTAATTTTTCCTATTATTGATAAACTAGTTGTAAAATTGTCTATTGCAATGCCCACAGTTGATCCCCGCTTGGAAGCATCTGTAAACATCATCGTATCTGTCTGCTATGATGACTCGAAAACTTGGTGAAATAGCTTAAAAATTATATCTTTTGGCAATGATTTAGTCTGAAAAGGGAGACTCGAGGAGCAAATGGAGATTTTTTTTGACATTTCTGGTCAGCCAGTTGGGACTTTTAATATGCACGAGGTATTTATTCCTTGTTGGTCGAGCCACAATTTGGCTTTAATGGCCAGAGGATGATTACGATTGACTCGATTGTAAGTTAGCTTTTCCCAAGCTGAAGCACAGGGGGATAATAATGACTTGCTTAAATTTCGAATGAAAAAGTTTAAGGAAAGCCTTTCATGTCTAGAGTGAAGAGAAGTTACTACTGCTTCTTGTAGAACTATCGGTATGGGGTCAACTTAGGAAGACCAGTGGCAATTCTTAGGGCAGTGTGATATACAGTTTCAAGGATTTTGCGGTCTGTTGTGCATGCCGAAGTAAATATATGACAGCCATAATCCAGACTGGAGACAATAAAGGATTTTACGATTTGAAGAAGAGGAGTGGTACGAGCATCCCATCTATTACCTGCGATACCTTTTAAAGCATTCAACTTTTTTGATATAGCTTTTCTCTTTTCAATGATGACGGAAAGATAAATTGTGTGAAAAATGTAATCCCAAAATTCGAATATTTTTACTCCTGGAAATAGGATGATTATTGATGAACAGTTGAAATTAGGTTGTTGTCGTTTTGAAGAAAAGTTAATCATCGAACATTTTTGTGGGTCTATCAATAACTTCCATTCTTGACACCAATTTTGTAATATGCCCAGTGCAGATGTTAGTTTCTGCTGAAGTTTTCCCAAGTTAACAGATTCATATAGTAGAAATATATCATCAGCGTACATGAAGCATTTGATGTCAGGGGGAAGGATTTCGTAGAGGTCTGCCATAAATACTGAGAACAAGAAAAGTGATAACACGCTCCCCTGTGGAACTCCCCTATATGAGGTGGCTGATGAAGATAGCTTATTTCTCCACTTTACTTGAAAATGGCGAGCTGTAATGAACTGTTGAATCCACAAAGTAGCGTTTCCTTTGATGTCTGTTTGAAGTAATTTATAAACTAGGCCATCTGGCCAAACTGAATCATAGGCCTAGGAATATATCCATTGCAACCAAAATAACAAATTTCTTAGAGGATCTGGCAGAGATTATGTGATGATGAATGATGGATAAAATACTGTCACAACCTCGATGTGGCAGAAATACGTGGTGATTGGGATGAAAAAAAGATATGGTTGATGTACGGTCAATAAATCTCTTCAAAATCATTCTTTCTATTAATTTACACATGACACTAGTCAGAGATATAAGACGGTACGATGTCACAAGATTGGCCATCTTTCCCTGCTTTAAGATTGGAATAACAATGGAGGATTTCCATATTCCTGGTACAATACCTGTAAGCCACGATTTATTCATCAGGGAGAGGAGGTAGTCAAGGTTGGTAGTAGTAATGCCTTTTAATACTTTTGCAGATATCTTATCTGGACCAACAGATGAGTTTTTGCATTTAGCCAAAGCTTCTTGCACTTCAGATGCAGTAAAGGGTTTATTGTAAGAGAAATCCTCACTTGTACTTAAATCCACTGGAATAACTTCTAACATTGGTGAACGGGTGTAGAAATCTGTAAACATATTTGCTTGATGAGTAGGATCTGTCACTGGAGAATTATTATGTAATAGGATCATATATGAAGTTTGAGATACTGTAACTCTATTTTGGAGATTTCTTAATAAGCTGAAAATATTTTTTGATGTTCCAGCTGAAATTATTATTTCGTCCTAATATTTTCGAGAGATATATGAGTAGTCGATGTAGTTCTGCTGTAGTTCTTTTATATGCCATCCAAACGTACTTATCACATGTACGTTTAGCTTTACGCCAAAGACGTCTTTTTTGGCCAAGGACATAACCACACCCAGAAGACCACCATGGGGGATAAGTTTACATGGCATTTTCTGCCATCTTCGAAATTAGTGAAGTTTATTTATCCAGAGATGATTGAATAGTTCAATAGAGTGAAGATTAGAAATTTCATGATCAGTATTGATGTAAGCAAAGAGTTCTGACCACAGGATACGTGATCTGTTCTGTATATGGTGATCAATATTTCCAATAGCTATGCTAGTTTTAGATGGTAAATGATCACTTCCAAAACAATCTGGGTGAACTTCAATGTAACTAAGGTGATAAATGTCTGGTGATACAAAGGTAAAATCAATGAGTGAAGGTTTATGATGTGGGCCATAATGTGTTGGAATTTCAGAGTTCAGGAGGCAGCAATTCTCTTCCTGAATCCATTCAAGAAGGTCATTTGCCCTTGATGAAGTGGAACAGCTTCCTAATGATGTATGTCTAATATTGAAATCTCCTATGATGATATAAGGAGGCTGAATTCCTTGAATTATGCTATGAAGTCACTCTGAAGAAAATTTGCCAGGAAGAATGTAAATATTAATAATTGTTATTGTAGTCGTTGCCACTGTGATCTTGACTGATAAGATTTCTCTGCCATCATCTGAGTGACGGATAGGAGAAAATCACCTTGTTGGAATGTTTTTATTTACTGCTAGGAAAAGGCCACCACCTCGGCTATCTTTTTTATCCTGCCGAAAGATTATTTTGTTAAATAAAGATACCTTGACAACTTTTTTTAACCAAGTTTCTTGTATTGCAATAACGTCTGCAGAATTAAAATAATGAAGTTTCATGTATGGGCGCTTATTGAGAACACTTCCGGCATTCCACGAAATTAATGAGAATATGAGAAAAGCTACAATTATTATGATTACAATTTGACTTCTAAGGATTGATGCACCCAATATAGAAGTTGCGTCCCATCTGTTAGGAAATTTTATTGCTTCCCTTTCTGAAATTTGCATTTTCAATTATTTCTGACTGTTCTTCAGAAGAGTTACCAAAATTAAATACACTGTTCACAAGTAAAATTGGATTGAAATGAATGTAATTTTTTCTAGGGTTTGATGGTTGTTTTTGGATTCGACTGCTTTTTCGAGTTTTCCATCTGGCAGGGAATGATGAGAAACTTCTAGTTTCAAATATTTTGCTTACAGCTTCTTCAATTTTTTGGAAAATAATATTAAGGATGGCTTCTTTTTGGGTTTGAATTGCTAACATTTTTTTGTCTACTGACTCTTCAAATTTCGTAAGTATTGAAATGACTATATCATTTATTTTAGCTTGAGTAATTTCTGATGGTTGATTAGACTTTACAATTGTAGTAAAATTGGTGCCAGAGCTTTTAAATTGTCTTCTTGCTTCAATTAAAAATAGATGGTTTATTGCCTTAAATTTTAAAATCCGAGTTCCTTCTTCACGAGATGAACAAGAAGGATCATCTTAAGCGTGAGGTCCTTTTCAGTTTACACAATATGGGACTTAGGTTGAACAAGGATCACTACTGTGATGTGCACCACAGAATCTGCATAAAGCTGATTGTACTTTACACTTTTTGTTGCATGTGTAAATTTAAAACAAATTCCACATTGACGAACTTTATCCACAAAAATCTTTACATTTAAAATAGATACAAACACTTTAATTTGAGATGGGATTTTATGTCCGTAGACTCTTATCAAGATAGTTTCTGAAAGCTCTGAAGATCCCTTTTTATTAAAACGTAGTATTTGAGATACAATAAGGCCATTATTTTCAATTTCTAATGCTAGATTTTCTAGACTTTCGTCCACTGATATGAACAGGATAATAAATTTCGTAGTAGGACACAAAAATATTGTGAAATTTTGAAATTCCAGCTTCAAAAGCTAATTGTATAGCTAGTGGTGCATTATCATCGTAGTCTAATATGGAGTTCGATTCATGTTTTGGTATGCGATATTCACACTCACTAAATGGTATATCATCTTGCATGTCTGTCATTTTGAATATAGCATTTTGTACGTACTTGAGGAAATGAATTAATAGAACTACTTGAGCTTGAAACTAATAAATAAATTAATCTTATTGGAATTTCCGAATTCCTACAAACTTAAATAAACGAAAATAAATTGCTTGAGTTCTTTTCAAATCTAATAAAGTTCGAAGTAGAATGTAAGTACCGGTAAGAATCTGCAACTTTTTTTTTCAAACTTCGCCTAATTGAAATGCTGAGCCAAACCCATTTGGTTGAAAACTCCCTTGTCAATTTAGCGGTAAAGGTTTCGGATATTATCCTTCAACATTCTTTAATGTTTGTTTATCTAACTCTCTTCTACTGTTGCCAATTTACATTTTGATAGAAAATGAAAACGATATTTTTGTAGCGTTAATTTAATGTCATAAATTTAAATTTATATTTATAATATCGTTTTCCGATAAAATTGTTAATTCTTAGATATTTTAAAAATAATAATAATAAATTAAATACATTTTGACTCCTACAGCAATACCAGTTATAAGTTGAAGAGCTGCTGTAGGAGTCATTCTAAACGCACCAGTGAAGTTTAGCAAAACTCTTCTTTGAATCGAAGTAATTTTTTTATCCTTATTGTTAATGGTATTCCCCAAATTGCTGTCCCATGCTCCAACATCCTCTCTGTTACAGCTTGATAAAGTGAAATTCGGTGTCTTTGGGAAAATCCCCAATTGTTTCCTGCTATCTTTAAGAGCTTTTGTTGTAATTCCATAGCTCCATTGGCCTGTGATTTTAGATGTACTATGAAGTTTAACTTTCTGTCGATTATTACTCCCAGAGAGAGATAAAGAGAGAGAAAAGTTTAATTGTGTCTTTTCTCATTACTCTGTGGTTTCCTCAAAATATTTGTGGACCAGATTAAGCTTTGCAATTAGAATATATTTTGTTTTTTCTAGCAAAATTTGAACAAAATTATCATCTGACCATTTCACCAAATAAAGCAGTGCTTCTGTTGCTACTTTGCTCAATTGTTTCTCACTCTTTGCCGCTACCACGAAAGTGAAATAATCAGCAAATGCTTGAAGATGTATCTTGCTTTCTGGATCATGTTTTTTTCCTTATTTTTTAAGAGCTAAATTTGCAATTAAATTACATAGAATGGAGCCACTACAAGATCCTTGTGGGCAACCAATAATTTATTCGGTGCTGCGTATGCCATCATTAGTTGGTATAATGATTGTTCTATTTTCAAGTTTGTTTTTAAGTAATTTTTTAATGTTATAAGGGCATTTTGTGGTTTCTAAAATTTGTTTAAATTTGTAATGTTGAACTGTATTAAATGCTCTTTTGATATCAATCGTGATTATGGCAGTGTGTAATTTTGCAGCTCTGAGAATTTAATCTTATTTATGAATGTCATAAGAGCATCATCCACTAATCTTCCTTGACGAAAGCTAAATTGGTTGCAATTAAGATAGCCAATTATTACTTGGAATGTAAAGTAATAGTTAAGTGGTTTTGTTGTTAATTTCTCTAAGAATTTACCAATAGCGGGTAGGAGAGAAATTTGTCTCAACAGGATTAAACATCATGTTTGTTTTCACCTTCTTTGTGAAATAATATAATTATGCCTAGTTTAGAGTATTTGGAATAATAAGATAGATGCAGGCATTTGTTTAGGAATTTGTATAGAAAGTCTAGAAAGCTATTATGTATGCTCTTAAGGATTGAGTTAACTGTTCTGTCATATTCTGGTGCTTTACCCTTTAGTAGAAACTTAATTGTTCGTGCAAATCCCTCCTTGTCTTTCGGAGTGAATTCAGTATCAAAAGGTGGTTGCAAAGATATGGGAATTGGAGGTTCCGGGAAAAGATCTTCAAGGATCTTAATTGTACCCAGTTGAGAGCCTTTAAATATATTTGAAGATAGGTTTAAAAGGTTGGAGGATGGAATACTTTTGTTGAACGCTGAATTGCATACTTTCCCAAATGGGTCTTTTGCTGCTGAGCAGAAATTTATCCATGTATTTTCTTGGTAGTTCTAATTAATTTATTATAAGAAGCCTCTTTGCTATTATAGATGTTACAGAATTGTTCTTTTTCATTTTGTTAGCCTCGTTGAATTTTTCTCCTTATGGCCTTGAGTTCTTTCTTTTTGATTTCCAGTGATAAAATCCACAAAGAAGGTTTGACACTTAGATTTTGTTTTTTTTATTTTTAATGATTTTGAGCAGTATTCAGAAACTCTACTTTGTAGTCTTAAAGTTATATTTTCTAGTTTAGTTTTTGTGTTTGCTGTATCAACAGAGTTTTGAAAGACTTGAATATAAGGACAGAGCAGATTTCAAAATTTGGCGTGGTTTCCATATGATGTTTTGTATCTTTTTATCTTCAACCAAATGGTATGGTAACTTTGTTAAGGGTAATTGATATGTATCGACGATCGCTAAAATCGAGTGGGAACCAAGATTGGCTTTAAGTCCCTCATCGTAACTATGATGGCTGCATTGCAATTATTCGAAGTCCAGTAAGTCCATGCCGAAGGAATACCAATAATTCTTTCGTTCAGAATGCAGGGTTCTTGAACTAAGTAAACTTTCACATCGGGTTTTTCAGCTGTGACTTGTAAGAGATCTGTAGGAGGCTTTGATTTTCTGAAATTTATTTGGAAGATATTTTAAATCAATTAGGGTATCAATTTCTATGAAATTGCTGGGGCTTGTAGTTGTCAAATGATTTCTGCATTCCATTCTTACAAGTGTCTTTGTGATGTAATTAATTTGATTGTTTTCTTGGGTTTAGATAGTTAAATAGACTTTTATAATAGATAAACATTCTGAAATAAGATGGGTGATTTATTGGATATTTGTTTCCTTTATCATTGGCTTCTTCACAGTTGATACAGCAGTTTAACATAAATTTGCAAATTTCTGTGCTATGATTTTTACTGCATTTCCCGTAAAATGGTTTAGAAATGCAATATTGGCCAATATGCTCAAAGCTCTTTAGTTGTAACATCTTCATATATTTCTGAATGGCCTAACAATTCTGAAATCTATAAAGATATTTCTGAATCCGAAGAACAAATATTTTTTTTTACGAGTATATTATCTTGCCAGCTTCAATAACCGAGTTTTTATCTGCATCTGTGCATTCTGATTTCTGTTTTATTTATGGGATTGTCTAATCTTGTTATCTATGTTTCATCCTCCAATATTTTGATGATATTTTCTTCTCTGGTTGAAATTACATTAAGAAGAATTATCTTTTTAGTTTAGTTCCTTGGTTCTTCTAAGGTGTGAGCTTCTGCCGTAAGTTTTTGAATCAATTTTCATTTGTCTGTTTCATTTCTACAAAGAAATTTAGTTGCTAATCTACCCCAAACAATCCTTCTGGGTTTAATTGAGCAGGTAAAGTTAACCAGTTTTTCCTCATGAATTTTTGGAGAGATACCTTTTTTGGGCAGAACTATAACTGTGATAGCCTTTTCTTTTTTCCATTCTCTTCTTTAATACCTCACTATAGTGGTTTTTGGGTAATCTTCTTTGGTTTGCTTTTTTCTTCAATGATAGATACTTCTAATTTTGCAAATCTCATTTAGTTTAGTATTGATGTTTGAAAATTGTTCGTGAAGGTAATTTTAAATACAGTTTCTTATTTGATTCTTCAGAGATGTTTAATGTGTGGCTTTCTTTTATTTAATTTTACTAAATTTTCTAGATAATCAAGAATATTTTTATCTGATTCTAGACGTTCATGTTTTGATAACACGTATTTCGAAATTTTTGTTTCCAAATTATCATTCTTAGTTTTTCAAACATTTTACTTTCAGGTTCATGATTGTTATAATATATGTAGTTATCATTATCTTTATTGATGTTTGATTCTCCATCTTGGAAGAGCGAGACATCATCTTCACAATATAAATTAACTCTAAGTTTACTACAGAGATGATTGTAATTCCTGTCTCTTGAATAGAGAATCTTTTTGTTCTAGTTCCTTGCCGAGTTCTGCGGGAATAATTGTTTCTTTCTTCGGTTATAGTGATAGAAAGAAAATCAATCTGTTCTGGATGATCCATATTTATTTCTTTAGTTATATATTTTGGCTAATGAATAATGCTAATTTGTAAGTAATAAGTGCCAAAATTATTTTAAATTATAAAACAAATAGCTTTATTTTATAGATTTCTGAAAAGGGTATAGTTAAGGAAGAATTAATAATTTAATCCAGTTTAGAAAGTACTAACAAAACTATATTGAAAAGATTATTTAGTAAATAAGTTTAAATATAGAAATAGAAAGATGGCAGGGTATTTGGATCTGAAATTAGAGTATCTTGAGGAACTGTTGAACTGCTTACCAAAATTTATACAAATAACATTTAAAAATTCCAAACAGATTAAAACACAAAATAATAAGGATCTAATAAAAGAAGAAAAAAATTTTGCGTCTCTATATGAGTAATAGGAGTTGAGATACAGACTTAATTAAAATTCGCTAATATGCTAATCAACAAAAACTAACTAGTGTCCAAAGGGTTAAGATACGAACAACAGTAGGAGTATGCGCAGAAGCTGAAAGTGAACTTCGAAATATATATACACGATAATAGTGTAAAAGATTAATGCCTCTTTCACACTAGACGACTTTTATCGTACTATAAAAAGTCCTCCGATATTTTATCATGAGAAAAATTATTAAAAAACCTCACAGTAGACTGCTCTCTTTCACACTGAACGGGAAACGATATTTTGCCGTACGATCGCGTTCTAGCTGTCGTTCAAAGCACTGGATAGCAAAGGTATCGTGTCGTTTCATATTATGCAGATGGATGTTCTCACATTAAACGATATTTAGTCGTCTGTCGTGTCTCAGACTGTTAAATGGTTTTATGCATGATTTTTTTCTTCTTTCTTTTTAGTATATAAGTGTAAATCAGAATATTTAAAAAGAAAAACAATGAGTGAAGAAATAGACACGGACATATTAATTTCTCTTGTAGAAGCGAGACTTGTTTCATGGGACAAATGTAAAGAAATTTATAAGGACAGGAATGTTACAAAAAATGCCTGGGAAGAAGTATTTTTCGAATCGAAAGAAGATTCTAGTGCAAGGATGGCGAACAAATGGCATGCACAAAATTATTTTTTATAAGTTATATTTTTTTAACAGAAATGAATTCAAAAATATTAATCTACACTTAATTTATATAATTTATGACATAAATTTGTAGTACTGAATTCATATCTTAGTATGTTATGCGCTTGAATCTTATGCGCTCGAATCAGACGACAGACTGCATTAGTCATTTTTAGTAAACCATCGTCTTTGAAACTTAAAAAAATATAACCGTTTATTGTAAATAAATATACTGTTATTTTTTAGGTAAATATTTTTACATATTATTTCATATTTTGTATTCTGCATTCGTTTGCAAGAACATATTGCGTCACGACTGAAGTTTTAACCTGTAAAAAACTTAAGGTATTAAAAGTTACTAAACTTATAATTTATTTTGCTTAGTTTTAAACAATAAAATATTTTAATATTATAAGAAATTATTTCATCAATATATAAAAATCAATGTAAAATATAGAAATAATTATTAAAATTACCTTGAATTAATATATTATTTCCTTGTGTTGGTAATATTTTTAGTACTTTAATATGTGACGAAATATGTTCTTGCAAATGAATGCAGAATAATTTATTTTGAAACAACATTATTAAAATATATTTTTTTTAGAATTTCTCATAACTCTAGTTTAATGAAGAAATAGAAATTATCCGAAACCTGTAGCAGAGAATTTCAAGCTTTTTGGACCAATAGATACGGTATGACTGAAAAGGACTATAAAGCAATTTGTATTTATGCTCTAAAACTGTAGGCTGTAGAACATCTTCAGTAAAGCGGCATAATGAAGCCAACCACAAATTTCTTCTCGATCGAAGTGTAGAAGAGCAGACGAAGTATATATATCACGTGTTCAAACTACTCAATAATGCTCAAACTACTTCTTTAATGAAATATATTGGAACTCAAAGAAATACCACTGCTGCTAGTTATCAAGTTTCAAAAGCTATTGCTCAATATGCGAAATTCTTTTAATGAAGGCGAAATTTTGTTTGTCGCTCAACGGTCATTTTTTTTTTTTTCATTTTGCACACGAGGGCTAATTAGACCGGGACCTACTGTTTAAAGTGGATTCCGAACCACTATAAACATCCATGCCCAATGTGGGATTTGAGCCCATGAACTGTTAAACCGAAAGCCAGAGCGCTAGCGAATTTTTAAAGAATGCCTCCGATATTTTATCATGAGAAAAATTATTAAAAAACCTCACAGTAGACTGCTCTCTTTCACACTGAACGGGAAACGATATTTTGCCGTACGATCGCGTTCTAGCTGTCGTTCAAAGCACTGGATAGCAAAGGTATCGTGTCGTTTCATATTATGCAGATGGATGTTCTCACATTAAACGATATTTAGTCGTCTGTCGTGTCTCAGACTGTTAAATGGTTTTATGCATGATTTTTTTCTTCTTTCTTTTTAGTATATAAGTGTAAATCAGAATATTTAAAAAGAAAAACAATGAGTGAAGAAATAGACACGGACATATTAATTTCTCTTGTAGAAGCGAGACTTGTTTCATGGGACAAATGTAAAGAAATTTATAAGGACAGGAATGTTACAAAAAATGCCTGGGAAGAAGTATTTTTCGAATCGAAAGAAGATTCTAGTGCAAGGATGGCGAACAAATGGCATGCACAAAATTATTTTTTATAAGTTATATTTTTTTAACAGAAATGAATTCAAAAATATTAATCTACACTTAATTTATATAATTTATGACATAAATTTGTAGTACTGAATTCATATCTTAGTATGTTATGCGCTTGAATCTTATGCGCTCGAATCAGACGACAGACTGCATTAGTCATTTTAGTAAACCATCGTCTTTGAAACTTAAAAAAATATAACCGTTTATTGTAAATAAATATACTGTTATTTTTAGGTAAATATTTTTACATATTATTTCATATTTTGTATTCTGCATTCGTTTGCAAGAACATATTGCGTCACGACTGAAGTTTTAACCTGTAAAACTTAAGGTATTAAAAGTTACTAAACTTATAATTTATTTTGCTTAGTTTTAAACAATAAAATATTTTAATATTATAAGAAATTATTTCATCAATATATAAAAATCAATGTAAAATATAGAAATAATTATTAAAATTACCTTGAATTAATATATTATTTCCTTGTGTTGGTAATATTTTTAGTACTTTAATATGTGACGAAATATGTTCTTGCAAATGAATGCAGAATAATTTATTTTGAAACAACATTATTAAAATATATTTTTTTTAGAATTTCTCATAACTCTAGTTTAATGAAGAAATAGAAATTATCCGAAACCTGTAGCAGAGAATTTCAAGCTTTTTGGACCAATAGATACGGTATGACTGAAAAGGACTATAAAGCAATTTGTATTTATGCTCTAAAACTGTAGGCTGTAGAACATCTTCAGTAAAGCGGCATAATGAAGCCAACCACAAATTTCTTCTCGATCGAAGTGTAGAAGAGCAGACGAAGTATATATATCACGTGTTCAAACTACTCAATAATGCTCAAACTACTTCTTTAATGAAATATATTGGAACTCAAAGAAATACCACTGCTGCTAGTTATCAAGTTTCAAAAGCTATTGCTCAATATGCGAAATTCTTTTAATGAAGGCGAAATTTTGTTTGTCGCTCAACGGTCATTTTTTTTTTTTTTCATTTTGCACACGAGGGCTAATTAGACCGGGACCTACTGTTTAAAGTGGATTCCGAACCACTATAAACATCCATGCCCAATGTGGGATTTGAGCCCATGAACTGTTAAACCGAAAGCCAGAGCGCTAGCGAATTTTTAAAGAATGCTTGGCTGCTATGTGCACCATACTTATCGATGATTTCGAGAACAAAGAAAAATTATACAAAGAATTAAAGACATGCCGATAGTTAGGAATGCAGTGAAAGAGGGAATTTTGGGTATGGCGGAAAATGAAAAATTTCAACACACACAAAAAAAAAAAAAAAAAAAAAAAAAAAAAAATTACATAAAGTTTTGCGATTTTATATCCATTTGCCCTAACGAGTCTACCGACATAACAGGCTCTGCTAGCTTAGCAATTTGTGTACGTTATTTTGTTCAAAACAATATTAAAGAAAAGTTAATAAATTAATCAACAAAAAGATTAAATATTTGTAATGCAGTCATAGATGCACTGGAAAAAAAAAGATAAATATTTTCTTCTAAAATTGTGTCAGTTACAACTGACGGTGCCCGCAGTTTAACTAACGGGAAAATGGATTTATAAATTTATTTACAAAACTTATTGGACACACACTTCTTGATTTTCATTGTATTCACCAACAAGCTTTAGGTGCCAAAACAGGTTTAAAAATGTTTGATGATATTTTGAGTTTTGTAACAAAAGTAGTCAATTTTATATCAGCACGAGCACTAAGTAAAAGAAATTTACAAGAATTGTTAAACAAAGTAAATTCGTTGTACAATAGCTTACTTTTATACCATAACGTACGCTGTCTAAGCCGTTGAAATGTTTTGCTAAGATTTGTTGATTGTTTGGAGGAAATAAAATTATTTTTAAATAATGAGAACAGTATTGACCAATACAATCAATTATCGGATGTAGAATGGCTAGCAAAATTATATGTTTTCAATGATTTATGCTCTCACATAAATTAATTAAATATAAAACTACAAGGTGTTAATAAAACAGTCATTATAATGTTTGAATTAATCAAAGCGTTCGAAGTGAAATTACAGTTTTTTATTCGTAATATTCTTGCAAATTCATATATATATTTTCCAAATACAATTTTTTTTTTCTGAACGTTAATGTCACGAAAAGGCTAATAGTCATTAACAAGGAATTTTCAATGATAATTCAATCCCTGATTCAGGAATTTTCTACTAGATTTAGGCAATTTAAAGAATTTTTAAAATTTCTCTCTTATATCCTGATACAATACCATTTGAAAAATTAAAAGTTCTTGAGTAATTCATTTTTAGTGTATTAGAAATGGAATTAGTTGAATTTCAGTCAAGTACCATATGGAAACAAAAATTTGTTGATTTTAGAAATGATTGAAAGTAATCAATTATTCGATAAAATAAATAAAATTGCATAAGATGAAATTCTGACTACATGGAATTCAATTCCTGACACATTTAATTGTTTAAAAATATTAGCAAAGGCAATTTTACCAATATTTTCATCAACCTGCTCATGTTAATCCCTATTTTCAGAATTAAATTTCATAAAAAATAAATATGGGAATAGAATGATGGGTGAGTCGAGCTCTGCATGTGTGTTGCTGACATTAAATCTTTATCATATTGTGTACAGCAACAAAAATCACATAAGGAACAATTATTTTTAACGTTAATTTTGTTTCTAGCATAATGCTTTTTGTAAAACATTGATTGATAAAATTTTTTTTACAGAAGAATTGCTTTTATTTGTTTAATTAATTATACTTACGTATAGTTTCACCACGATCACATTTCAGATGAAATTTCATTGTGCCACATTACCTATATAAAAGGAATTTTTATAACTTTGTGGCACACACATCGTAAAAGGTTTGCCATATCTGTTCTAGTGGATTAGATGATAAATAAAAGAAAAATTTGTTGATTTGAAATTTAATTTATTGTGCATATATATATATATATATATATATATATATATATATATATATATATATTGTATATTCAAGCGAAAAAAAAGCTGATGTTGAAAGGTGTTACCCAGCGGTAGACATTTCTTGGAGTAAACTTGGTGTTTACTTAGTATCCATTAGAAATTTTCATTAGGTGAGGTTAGAATTCTTAATATTTTCACTAACATTATTCATGAACTAAAACTGAAAAATAAATCAGCAGATTTTTTGCATTATAAGAGATAATTATTATAAAAATTATATATTCATGATTACTATACATAATGTTTATAAAAGAAAAAGCAATAATAAAGAACATATAATGTGGAAGTGAACAATATTATGATGTAAAATATTATTTAATAATTTAGTTTTACTTATTCTAGTTATTATGTGTTACTTTTATTATGTTAGAGATTCACTCTGTTGGTAAATACAGAACTAAGATGGATAGTACCTATTTTATATTTAATAAACATTCAAACACATTCTACATTTTTCAAATAGAAAAATTAAAAGAATTATTTAAAATTAATTTTTTCTATATTATATCAAATTTAAATATTTAATCTCACTTCACATTTTCTTTTGCTTCTACTAAATTATTCAAGAGAATTGAAATATTTTTGCACCTAATAACTTATTAACTCATTAGTATTATTAATTAATTGGAGAATTTAAACAATTATTTCATGTTTGAAACAAACGAGATAATATCGTTTGTTATAATGGCCTTTTTAACCAATCTTTTATTATTCCCTGTAATATAGTTTAACAGTATTTAGAAAAAAGAAAAATAAATAAAAAAAATCGCAAACATTATATATATTTAATTTTACATTAATTTATAATATAAAAAATTAAAGTTGATTGACAAAAGTTTAGAAATTATCAATTCAATGAAATGAAACAGTAACTAAAATATTCATTGCATTTCTGGGCATAGAAATAAAACTGAGCAAGTGAAAAAATTTATGAAAGCTCAATAAAAAATTTCATGTATTTAAATTAAAATTGGAAATGAAAAGTAGAATATTTTTTAGAAGACTATAATAAAAAATTTACTTCATCCAAGATTTTTTTTTAAACAGTTAAGTGTAAATTGAACATCAGAAAAAAGAACAAAATCTTACAATATCCTTTATTTTAAAATATTTTTATAAGTGTATCACACGAATAATACCGAAAGCTGTTATAATATATTATTTGTTTCAATACAGGAGTTTATCAATCTGGAAGACACATATTAATAAGCTTTGGGGAAAAAACTTTTAATTCATATCAGGTTAATAAAGAATGTAAAACATTTTCAGCATCAGGTGGAATCGTTTGTATTGAAATACTTTCACTGAACTTCTTTAACTGATCTTTCAACATGATGCACTTTTCCTCGTCACTTAAAAATCCATTTGAAGGTTTCTGAAAGATAAAATTAATTTTAATATAGGAATGAAAAAACATTTAGACAAATTAGTTGTGTTAGTTTCTTATAATAATTGTAATTATATTTCCTTCATCATTAACATAATCAGAAACTAATACTGATACTTTTTTTCAGAAAATTTAAAGAGAAAAAAATTATTGACCAAACATAATTTGTCGACCCTATCAATAAATGCAAATGTAAACTTAATTTCTCCCAACCACCCATCGAGATAGATGCACACAGAAATGCTATACTCATCTAATTCTTTTCTGATAGGATTGAAGTTAAGACTTTGCTCTTAAAAATGTGCTGTCACAGCTCCAGGCAATGGTGTGATTTTTTTTGATATAACTTGATTGGATTCCATTCATGATTAACATCTTATATTTTTATAAAAGAATTTTTTCATAAAATTGAATTTTAAACAGTATGTTCAACTTCCATGTATAGTACTAGACTTTATACGTTTTTAAGCAAACAGAAGGTCGCGATGAAAGGAAGTGATGTGTGTGTGATTTTAAAGCATAAAATTAATTCAATCCTTTAATTTATAATTACAATATGTACTAATCAGAATTAAATGTATTGTAATTTTTACCAATATATTGTAATGAGACACATTTCAGAGCTAAGGAATCAATCATTCAGTTTTTACTTTCTGCTTTCAAAGAGAAAAATTTATATTAAGACTATGTAGTTATATGTACTATGTAATTATTGTCTTGTAAAAGAAAATACAAGACAATAATTACATAATGATAAAACTAAATGAAATTAAACTATACTTCAAGAAAATTGTATTTTGAAATTTACTTATAATTAACATAAAAATAAAAGGTAAAAAACTTAGAAATATTTATTTGTAAGACCAATTTAAAAAAAAAAAAACGAATAATTCTAAAACAATATAATGTATTTAAATGTTTACTTACTTTTTCGGCATATGCTTTCACAGAAGGAACCAAACTAGGAGAGTTTATGACAGTTTTTCTAATCATATCTGAATGAGGTGTTGTTTGTGCAAGACAAAAATAAACATTAAATGCATCAATTCGGATTATATAATTTTTACTTTTTAATGAAGAAGACAATAATTCTGCAACTGTTGAAGTCAACTTTTTAAGCTGTAAAATGAAAGCACTAGCACATTTAGCTATTAATTTTTTTATGGAAGATAAATGCATACATTAAAATAATCACAGCAAAATCCATAAAAATCTGCATATTGCAAATTAAATCTATAATATTATGTATTATGTTAATCAATGTATAAAAATTTTACAGATTTTATTTTTTTATTTTTAAGACACATAATCATTACAACATTTTTTCTGATTTATTTACTATAAATAAGAAGTTTAAAAACATGCATAACATGTTAAATAAATTAGAAATTGTGATAAAATTTACTTGCTAATAATATTATGATTTACTACAATACACTTTTTTCTCTTTCTTAAAACATGAATTTCTTTCTTGTTTAAAATATCACTTAAATTAAACAATAAAAATTTAATTACATTAGAAATAGTTGTACAGATTATTTTAAACATGAAAGGCAAATCTTGTTTATTTAATAATTGTGAGTTTACTGTTAATATTAATAATAATAAATTAAATACTGTAAAATTTTATTTTTAAAAAGAATAATTTAACATGAAATTATTATGTAACAAAATTTTACAGCAGATATTTTATGATAACGCATTTTTTCAGTACAACATTTCTTATAGAATATCTATTTGTAATGGCATATTTAAAGGATGTGAAAATGGACACATGCAAACCCACATTTTTTCTTGAAATTGAAGTATTTTAAAATAATTTTTTTTCATTGCAATGTAATAAATGACAAACTTTGCTTAAGCTTTTTTCTTTCTAGTTTAAATATTTTCCCCCTATTACGAGAGGAAAATATAATTCTATTCAAGACAATTTCTCGGAAAAATATGGTAATTTTTTGTCATCTCAGAAAAGTGCCCTTGGATATGTGTTTATAGAAAGAAAGTGGAGAGATGCATTAGCAGATCTTTCCTAAAGCAGTTTCCAGTAGAATAATTATTTCTTTCTAAACGGTGATTTATGAACGCCTAAAAGGTATCTCCATAAAGCCTCTAACATTGAAAAAAGTTGAATAATCAATGGACAAAAAGTCCAAGTTTTTGGCTATAGTAAACAACAGTTTAGAAATCTGAGTCAGTACATTTTCTTTTTTTCTCAAATTGCTAAAAATATTATAACTTTAAATTTGCATCAAGTAATTGTGAAGAAAAAGAAAATTAGAGTATTAAGAGAAATACATGGCTCTAAAGTTCATAATTAAACATTAGATACTCAGATAATATAAAAAAATAGTTTAAAAAATATAATCTATCAGATTACATTACTAGAAAATTATCTGAATTTTTTTTTTATTACCACAGGAAATTTCCTTTGTTAATGAAACACCTTTGACCTTGAAGAAATGACTCTTCCTTTGTTAATGAAACAGTAAATGTTGGTATCAATTTATTGTTAGAATATCAATGATGCATTTATTACAAAATTGACGATGGCATTAAATAATTTCTGTCAAAAAATAATTTACACAATTCAAGCAATCAACTTCTAGAACAATTAATCAAACTTTGTTTCTGGTGCATATTTTTAAAAAAATTTACAAATATCAAGAAAGAAAATATCTGAAACATTTTTTTAACTGTAATTTTCCATCATTGTATGAGAAGATAAGCAGAAGATTATATTTATTATGAAAACACTAATTTTCTATGATAGAAATGGATTCTTTCTTTGACATCATTGTGATAATGTCCACATTATGGGAGAGATGAAAGTAAGGAATATAATAACAGAATGGAACTTTCCATTTGATGATGCTGATGTAAGAAAAAATGCTGAAAGAGCACTTAAAACCTTGTTAATAAAGCATTGCATACATCACCCAAAATGTGAAACAAAATTACACAGTAGTACAACTGATAAAAATTTGATAGAAATAAATATTTTTCTGCACTTTAAGATGAAACCAAATAGTTTCGATAAAATCCTTTATTTGTAAGATTTGCAGAAAATAAAGATAACAAACATTTTTTTATTTATTTGCATTCATTAGATGAATTTATTTTAAGTTTATCAGTTATTTCAGATTGTGGAGAAGAGATGAGAAAGTTTTGAAAACTACAATTAATAAGATTGGATGCAATGTATGAAGCCCAATTGGTTATTTTTGAATGCATGGTGACATAAACTTTAATTTAAACAATTTTGAGCCTATAATGAAAGTTGTGTCCAGAATAGAGTCATTGAAGATATTATATTCTTAAAGGATACATAGAAATCTATAATATTGTTGGTGGATCATATGCTCTTGAATTAATTAGATATTGATATGAAGATTTCTTTTACAGATCTAGATCTTGTTAAATTCATTAAGAAATTATAGTTTCAATACCATTTTATTTTCAAACAGAAAATATTTTTTCTACTTTGACATTATAAAGAATTTTACAACATAAGACTTTGTTGTTTCTATACACCTGCATGTGAAAAGCACTTGAACTGATACAAAGTCAACCAGAAATACTTTTTTTTTACTTCTATTCAGAAAAAAGAATATAAATCAAAATTCTTTTGCTTTAAAATATATTTCACTTACCACATAGAAATTAAAATAAGAATATTTATAAAAAATGAATTAAAAATTTCAATATCCAAATCTGATTTGATGCTAAATCATCGTATTATTTATAATAACTCTCAAGTTTCATATTTTAATATAGGGATACACATTTTTTTTCATGGAATGATCAATAATACAATGCATAAAGGCATTTTAAGTTAAAAATTTGAAACCTATTGTTTAGAAACATATTTCCACAATTCAAATTTTTAACCCAAATGTATGTAAGAAACTTAGAACAAAGTGATATAATAAATATTCCTTTATGTAGCTGATTTCAAAATGTTTCTTATAATTTTGTTCGTTTTTCACTTACAAAAATAATATAGTAATTTAAACAAGATAGAAAATTATTTATCAAAAATATGGCTAAATGGATAATTTTATAAAATTCAAAAATCATATTGATAAAAATACAATGTTAAAATAGATTAAAATTTAATTTTATTATTAAATTTATAAGTTGAAAAAATCTACTGAATAGGTAATAGACTTGAAAATAAAATGTTTTAAAAATCGGATTTGATTGGTTATCACATAATGAACAGAATTCAGATAGCAGTCTCTTAAAAGTACACATGTTTATATTTTGTTAGAAAGCAAGTAATTAAAATTACTCTTGATAAAATGAATATAGGTAATTATCAATTGAAAAATAGTAAAATAATAAAATCCTGAATGAATTTGTAACATTTTTAAGCTTTTGAAAAATTTACTCTGCAGTTTTTGCTTAAATTTTTTAAGAAAAGCTGAAAAGCAAATCCAATACACATAAGTGTGAATTTTTTCTTGAAAGTATAAAAAAAGGTAAGAAAATGTAAATAAGTTTTAAATAAAACCATTCAATAAAAAGTTATTTTAAAATAAGTAAACAATTTTTATTTTTATATAAATTTATTTCTTAATAGCTTTATTACTTGAAACACTTAAAACAAAAAAAATATTTGTCACATTTGATTTCTGTCTTATTATAAAATTACATATTTATCACAAAAATATGAATAAAGAATGTTAAAAATTGCAAAATTATTATTTACAACCAATTATGTAATAATAAAAAGCATTCATAAAAATAGTTAAAATATGTTTCTTTCTACTGATTTAACAATTTGATTTAAAGATAATTTGTTCTAGAAATGTAGATAATTTTCTTCTAGAAATGTAGATATAAGTCCATGTGATTGTGCAACAATAACATTTTTTTTTTGCTCTCTTATTTCAAATACATTCACTTAATTTAAAGAATTTAATCAGAAAATAAAAAATAGGAAAAGGATAAAAATAATTCAATTCAAAGACAAATGCAGCAGTAATTTCACACATACAATTTCATTCTTAATATTTTAGCATTCTTTACTTAAGGGTTCCTAATTTTTTTTTTTAATTTTCACAACTATTAAATAAAGTTTTAATGAAGTGAAATATTCACTTTGAATACTATTGCACTTTTAATTGTAATGCAGAATGTGATTCCTTTTTTAAAAATTTACTATAGTTTTAATATTATTATCTTTTATTTTGTGGAATTCAATTCTATAAGATTTTACTTATTTTAAGTCTCATTTAAAAAAAATTCATTCAATTGAGATAAAGAATAAATATAATTGTTAATCGAACACCATTTAATTTTTATGTATTATAATTAGTTAAAACATAGTGAATAGTTCCTAAATTTAGAAATTATTTTTTTAAAAAAATTAAACACTTTGAAAGTTTAAACTACTTAAATGAAGTAAAACATTAGGGTCACATTGTTTGAATTTTACAAATGTATTTCAAAAATACTATAAAAAATTTTAAGCAGAAATTAAAGCATTCTTACAAAAGTATCAATTAAAAGGGAAGTATTTATAAGTTTTTGGACACTAGCAAAATATTATAGCACTTCAATGCTAACTATGTCATGAAGTAAATAACTTTCAATTTAGTGATATAAGCAAACAAAAATGAATTGATTTAATGAGACATTATCAAGGTATCTATATTTCACAATGTCAAAATTACAAAAATAAATATAAATATTAAAAAAAGTTTTCCAACTTGAGCGTCCAATTTATTTTGTTTTACAATTAAATATAATTATGTTTATCAGGGGCTACAATCTGCATTAAACAAACCTGAGGTAAGAATCCTTGAGATAGGATTTGAACCCACAACCTATTGAACCAATAATCACATTAAATGTTTAGTTGCCATCTCACCCAAATTTATTTTCAATATGCTCACTTCAGATAATCTAATGTTAGACTGCAGCACAACAGCACAAGAATTATTTAGAAAAAACCAAAAAATGTTTTTTTGTGAATTAAACATGAAAAAAGATTCTTTCATACATCATCCCATTATATGAAAAACTGAAATATTACAAGGATGTGATAAAATATCAGAGCATAGGATGTGATCCAGAAGATAGTTAACTATTTTATGTTTGAATTTAATTATCAAATTATTCATGAGAGTTGGATATGAAGTGATTAATAAAAATTGAGTTCAGATTTTATATGATTTTTTCATTAATATCATTACTTGTTATTTATTAATTATTCAGATTTATAAGTTATATTAGTTTAATATAAATCACTGTTTGTAATACAACATATTTTTAATAAGACATTACCCTTTAAAACTAATAAACAATGTGTGAACTATCAACAACTTTAGAAACCATTTTTTGATAAACATTCCTCTTTTTAAAAACTTTATTTATGATAGTAAATCATGAAGAAAAAATAAATAGTAATTTTTTCTCTCCTAGGTTGACATGATTCTTAGAATTTTATCTTCATTAAAATAGTTTCAAGAAAATTTTTATGAAAAGAAAAAGCTTTTTTGTGAAAACAGAATATATAGGCATAAATAAAAGGAAAATATATTTCTTACTTCTTCTTGATTTCTAGATAAAACTTTTCCTCCCAAAGCTTTCAAAAACATGAGAATGCCAGCTTGAATTTCATATATTTCTGTTTCGAACAAAGTAGCACAAAATTCTATAAACTAAAGAAATAAAAATTTGAGCAATGACTCATACAGTAAGCAAAAGAAATTATTACTCAAATTAAAGAAAATATTGATACCTTATGATTGTGATTTGAGTTGGTAATATACCATAGCAAAATTTCACAAATTCAGAAAAATTAATTTAGATACTTAAGTATGTTTCAGAAAAATGTGGGCTATATTTGAAATCCTTAATTGTTTTCTCATCAGATATGCTGTTAATATATAAGCCATGATTTGGGAAAAAATTACTTTCTAGTTACATTATATAAGATTCAAATAAGAATTTCCTTGGAGTAAAAATTTAATACAGGCATTGAATGATTTTACACATTTAAATCAGTTGAATTACACATTTATTTTTTCAGAAAATAAGTAGACATATTCTAATCACTGGTGAACAAAACTTAAACAACAAAAAACAGTATTTTATGCTCAAATAAAAATGAAAGCGTAACTAGTGAAAAGTGAGTATTCCATCATACAAGATATGATCCCCTCTTACTGCAGTGGTTGCTCAATGCCATCTCTTCCTTCCTACACAGCAACAAATTGTTCAACATTTCTTGAAGGGTACCTCATTTCTCAATCAGCACCTGTTTCAGTGACTGGGTGTTCCCAAGAAAATGTAATCATCCTTTTAAAGATATCTCCCCAAAACATCCCACACATGGCATTTAAATCAGTTGAATATACTGGCTAATCTATCCAAGTTTTCTATCTTTTCTTTCTAGTGAGCTGAAGAACAACAGGAGTCCAGTGTTACAAGGTATTGTCAACAATACAAGTTAAGCCCGCTCCAATGGCACCTCAAAACAAAATACACAGGGGGGGGGGAACATCTCCTTTTTAATAACAATTCTAGTTTTAGAAGTTCTGTTGAAAACATAAGGCTCATTCAGCATAATGCTTTCCAGATTACAATTCCAGAACTGACATAACAATCTCTTTGCTTGATGGGATGAAATTACTAAAAATTAAGATGAAACAGTGTCCTAACCTCTCTCCAAATCAAATAGCTTTGAGAATCACTAGCACAGACAGTGAAAATGCATTTAACTGCCTTTCTACCTTTCCTGTCTGACGTCTAAAGCTGTGTATGCTGACTACACGTGTTTTGCGTTCGCTCATGTAACCTGTGACATTTTGTACCTAATACTTAAATACACATGATCTTCCTCCAGAATTGTGATCATTGCTTTGCTCACAAGAACCCTTTTCTACAATTTCATGGCTATCTACTTAAAACTTACATTACTGTTTCAGTATTGCACACCATGATTGAAATTTTAGAACTGAAAGTGTTAGCATTAAATAGTGTTCTCCCTTTATAACTTTAACGTTCACCCATCCTAAGAATATCTCAATTATTGTAGCTCAGCAACATTTATAAGAGCTTTCTGATATCTTAATTAATCAATATTAATTTAATCCTAAATTTGTAAATCATTTAAACATATACCATGAAATCTGAGATGTTCAGCAGATAAATGTGAACTTTTCTGAAACATAAAACCTGCCAAATATTTAGAAATAAGCAAAGATTTTAACCAAAATTTCTAATAAAATCATCAAGGTTTGTACAGATTTCCAAGAATCAAATTCCAGGAGTTTTCCAGGAGTCAAATAAAAAATTTCTAGGAAGTATCGACATTCACGTTAAATATATTTTTTATTTTACTTTAAAAATTTTCTTAACTAAATATGCATATAGTTATATACATGCAATATTTTTCATTCATTTCTGTAAGTGATAAAAATAAATAATTGCAAACATTAATGAGACTATTTTTTATTTAAGTTAAAATTATTAATGATTATTTCAAAAACCATCAATGAATTTACAGTTATAACAGCAAATTTTTTATTAAAATAATCCACACTCTATATAAATAATGAGTTATTTTAGAGAGTTTTTAGACATTTTCAAGATTCCTGCCTATTATTTTATTAAGTATTTCAAGATGTGTAAAGCAATTTCTTATCAAATATAAATACACTTACTCAAAATAAATACAACTATTAGATATAATTTCAAGAGTCCATTAGTTATTGAAAAGATACTTTCCACCAGGCACATTAAATAATTTTTATTTCAGTCTTTATTTCATTAATAAATAAATTTATTCCAATTCAATTGAATTATACGTAATTTTCTTTGAGGGAAACATGGAAAATATGTTATAACTCAAAAATTTTATATTTAAATATTAATATTCAAAGAATTTTATACAATACAAAAAAAGAGCAGCAAATAGAAAAATAATCAATTAAAATTGCTGATCTTAATTGCTCATCACATTTTTGTTTGGTAATTACTTCACTTCACATAAATCAAAATACTACTAACCAAGTTATCATGAAATTATTGTAGCTGAACTAGATCTTGAAAACGTATATACAAATCAACAATACAAAAAATTTAATTTCAATCGTGCCGCTCTCTAGTAGCAATATTATCAACTAATACTAAATTAAGTTTTTTGACAATTTTATTAAAAATTTTAAAACATTAAAACAAAAAAATAATTCAAAAAATTATAATATTTTGTAGAAAAAAATAAATGCCTCAAGGTAAGAAAAAATTCTAGAAGTAACTCACGATTTTCCAGGAGTTGTACAAAATCTGAATTATATTTATAATTGCAATTTTGTAATCATACTGAAATAGAGAAGAAAATTATTTAATATTTAAGTCATTTGAATACTTTATAATTTACATTTGAATTTAAGAATGGGTCTTTCTTCAATTAATCAGGAGCCGAGTAAGAATTACTATCTAATATAAAAATTGGTAAGCAAACCTAGCTTGATTATAAAGAGCTATTTAGAGAGAATGAATTCCATCATTAAAATTTTAAAATTATCTATTTATATTATTTCTTTTATTTTAATGAAGATTAATTTTGTATGACTGTTTGAAAAATATTAAATAAAATAAATTACTAAAATAAACATTCAAATTTCTTAACTTAAATACACATTTCTTACCTACAAGAACATAATTTTTATTATAATAAAAAATAACTACACTTTGACATTTGACTGCAATTTTGTTTACAATGTCTATTTTTGGCAGCAATAAAGATATTTTAAGAAATAAAATTCAAAATTTAATTTTTTTTTAAAAAAAAATTTTGGTATATTGTAATTGTTTACTTCAATTAATGAATTTTTATACAAGCATTATACATACTGTACCGAACTTCGGAGTTCGTGTGGATTGAGAGTTGAAGAAAGCAACTACTCGATGAACACAAGACTTTTATTCATAAAAATTCCACTAGAAATACCAGCTGTAATAATCACAATTATGCAGCTACAATTTGTCGGATACAATAAGTAACAGTTTCCAATCACAGGTCTCAAATACCTCAGGCAGAGAACAGCTTCTCTAAACTAGCAATCACGACTAATCGTCTTTACAAAACTGACTGTGTGTACAAAACCCCCCAACAATGTTGGGCTGCAGTATTTATACCCGACTTGGCGGAGAAATCTACTAATTTCGCCAAGGTTCTGGAAGCTTCTAGGCTATCTCGCTTATATTGGTCCTAGAGCTTAGGTGATGGATGTTTCCAGAAATATCCATTTCTTGCCAAGTCGCCAAGTTTTCTCGCCAAAGCATCGCCAAGTCACCAAATTTTAGAAAACCCGCTTTTAACGTATAACACGTCTAAATACCGCAATTTTTGCCTAAAATGAGAGTATTTCCGATCTATCTGAGATATTTTAAGACATATAATATAATTATTTATAAATTTGTAACATTGCCCCCCTCTCAAGGGCTGCACGTCCTGGGCAGTACAATCCCCTGATAGGAGGCCAAATTTAATATAAAAGAATTTACATTTCAAGAGGATACAGAACACATTACATACACAAACAATTAAAAATACAAATACAAAAAAAAGATAAAATATTAAAATTATCTATACTATTTACAAAGATACTATGGTATATTAATTTTTATTTTACATTACGATAAAGAGCTAATCTATCATAATGAACTACCTTTGGTTTTGAAGAAGATGATTTCCTTATACAAACCACGACGTCATTCAGTCTTTTTAGGACTGTGTAGGGACCTTCCCAGTTGGCTTGCAGCTTTGGAGAAAGTCCTTTACGTCGAATCGGGTTCCACAACCAAACTTTATCACCTTCCTGAAATTCATGTCCTGTCACTCTTGTGTCATACCTCGTCTTCACTCTTTCGGTCTTCAGGTTGATTCGGTCTCAAGCAAAGTTATGGACATCTTCAAGACGTGCCTGAAGGTCTCGAAGGTATTCCTCTGGCGATGAAGATGTATCCGGTGGACGACCAAACTGAAGATCACAAGGGAGACGAAGTTCGCGACCAAAGAGCATTTGTGATGGAGTATATCCGGTAGTCTCATGGACAGCACTGCGATATGCAAGCAGAAACAGCGGTAGCTTCAAATCCCAATCTTGCTGATTTCTGGAAACCATAAGTGAGAGATTATTTAAGATGGTTCGGTTAAACCTCTCTACGATGCCGTCCGATTGCGGGTGTAAGGGTGTGGTCTGCGTTTCGTTTATTCCGAGAATTTGACACATTCCTTTAAACGCAGCAGAGGTGAAACTTGTCCCTTGATCTGAATGAATTTGTAAGGGTGCGCCGAATCTGGAAACCCATTGCTGCAGTAGAACCTCGGCTACTGTTGTCGCTTCTTGATCAGGGATTGAAAATGCTTCAGGCCACTTAGTGAAGTAGTCCATGACAACTAGAATGTATTTGTTGCCATTTGAGGAACGTGGTGAAGGACCCAAAATGTCCAACGCTATTCGCTCAAATGGTGCTCCTACATTATACCGCTGCAACCTTCCTCGGTTACATTTCTTTGGTCCTTTACGTGCCGCACAGTCATCACAAGATTGACACCATTTCTCTACATCTTGTCTAGTTTTGCTCCAATAGAAGAGTTCTCGAACTTTCTGTAGAGTCTTCATTACTCCGAAGTGGCCTCCAGTTAAGCTACTGCGCAATTCTTTCAAAACATCTGAAATTCTTGATTTTTGAAGAACAAGTTGCCATTTGAAATTACATCCATCATCGGACTCCCATTTCCTGTATAACACGCCATTTCTAATATGGAGTGAGTCCCAAAGAGCCCAATATTGTTTAGTAGCAGGACTATAGGTGGAGATGTCCTACCAACTTGGTCTCATACTGTAAGATTCTTTTAATTCAAAAATTGGATTTATATCTGAGTCTTCTTTTTGGGCTTCTCTAAGTCCTTCATCACTCCATGGGTCTGGTTTCGATGGCTGTGAAACAGTAATTTGGCGTACCGAAGGATTTACTAAATGATAATTCTTCTCTACTCTAGAACAATATCGGTAGCTTCCATTACACGGTCTCCTTGATAAAGCATCAGCATTCCCATGAAGAGTGCCTTTGCGATGATGTATTTAAAAGTCAAACTCCTGGATTCGTTGAATCTTTCCCTGGTGTGGTGGAAGATCATTTCCACCATCTTTTGGTTTTGGGCAGTCTCTTCGGACGTGTCCGACTGCACCACAAGTCCAACACTGAATTTTCGTGTTTCTACCACCTTTGCTCAGTTCTAAGCTACGGACTTTTCGCCACAGATCTTCAATTTGTTTTCTTAGATCATAATCTGTATCAGTAGCAGAGACGGGCTCTGATTGAGTGCCGGTCTTTACGCGCGGCCTGCTGGGCAGCCTCTATCTTAAGTGCGTAGACTACAGCAGATCCGATATCTAAGTCTGGCAAGTCTAAGTGCTTTCTGTATCTCCGGATCTCACACACTATCGATGAAGTGATGGAGAGTCAGATCTTGACGTGTCTCAGCTGGGCAGTCCGAAAACTCTAAATGGGAAAATTGCTGAATATCGGCAGCCAATTCTTGCAGACTTTCACCCGCTTTTTGATAGCGGGATTGTAACTGTAATCTGTTATATTCTTTACTGCACTTTTCTCCAAACTGCAGCTCAAGCGCACTCGACAGGGTTTGAAAATCGTGCCTCTGCTCTTCCGGAAGCGTCTCGAGCATATCGGCCGTGTCCCCTCTTAAAGAAGCCGCCAGGTGAAAAGCTTGGGCCCAGGGATTCCATCCATTAGCTTCCGCTACCATCATAAACTGGGTCTTGCATACCTGCCGGGATAATTTTCCATCAAATGTTGAAAGTTTAATCGTGGCCAGGGAAGGCATAACTGCCACATTGTGTTCCTCATGTCTGTTTGACATCTGTTTCTTCAAGCTTTCAATCTCCTTATTCATATTGCCTAATGCTTCTTCAACGTTTTCTTCGATCTCCAAAACCTTAGTTTCAACTGAAGTTACCTTAACTTCCATTGCATTTATCTTCCCCTGAATGCTATTGGCGAATTCTTCTTTAACACTTACAATGTCCTTCTTAAGTTCCTTTTTAAGCTCCTCCTGTCCAGATTTTATCTCTTTCGTCATCTCGGTTTTAATCTCTTCTTGTCCAGCTTTCATCTCAGCTTTCTTTTCTTCTTGTCCAGCTTTCATCTCAGCCATCTGCTCCTTTAATTTTTCGAGAAGACTTTTCATTACATCCATTTTTTTGTGACACTCTGCATCAACTCTTCAATCCCACTTCTAAAACCAGTTGTACCGAACTTCGGGGTTCGTGTGGATTGAGAGTTGAAGAAAGCAACTACTCGATGAACACAAGACTTTTATTCGTAAAAATTCCACTAGAAATACCAGCTGTTATAATCACAATTATGCAGCTACAATTCGTCGGATACAATAAGTAACAGCTTCCAATCACAGGTCTCAAACACCTCAGGCAGAGAACAGCTTCTCTAAACTAGCAGTCACGACTAATCGTCTTCACAAAACTGACTGTGTGTACAAAACCCCCCTAACTATGCTGGGCTGCGGTATTTATACCTGACTTGGCGGAGAAATCTACTAATTTCGCCAATGTTCTGGAAGCTTCTAGGCTATCTCGCTAAATATTGGTCCTAGAGCTCAGGTGATGGATGTTTCCAGAAATATCCATTTCTCGCCAAGTCGCCAAAAATCTCGCCAAAGCATCGCCAAGTCACCAAATCGTTAGAAAACCCGCTATTAACGTATAACACGTCTAAATACCGCAATTTTTGCCTAAAATTTGAGTATTTCCGATCTGTCTGAGATATTTTAAGACATATACAATAATTATTTATAAATTTGTAACAATACTCACACACATATATATATTTTAATATGCACTCAATAATAAACACACATAACATGAAATTCCTGCTTAAAAACAATTCTTACTTTCACTTTACTGTTATGAAATCAGGTATAATAACTTTTTTCTTTTTGTTTTTAAACTACAAATATGTATTTTTTTTGTTTGTTTTACAATTATTTTTTTCACTTTAGCAAACATTTCACTGCTGTTTTTTTTTTTTTTTTTTCCCAAAATAGAAACTGAATCTTGTTAGTCATTCATCTGCTTACTTTGCAAATGGTCACAGTATATCATTTTCCTTCTGTTTGATATCTGAACATTCTTTTCATTCTTATTCATTTTGTTCTCATTCATTAAGCCATTATGATAATTCTTGTATATTAATTGCCCGAGTCCATTGTCAAAAAGTCCTGAAGTGAAATTCTGGTTAGTAGTGTTTTTTAGATGAAGTTCATGAATAACTCCTCTTTACTCAAGTTGTCAGCAAAGTATTTTGAAGCTAACATTTTTCCTGCAACATCACTCCTTGAAAAAACATGCATAGCTTAAAAAATCTAGAATTTCAATATCAGCAGAAAAATTAGTTATCCACAATTCATAAGGCTTATGATTCTCAAACGAAAATTGATCTATATTTCTTAACCAAGAAACAAAGTTAAGAAAACATTGAAACAGAAAAAAAAAAAAAATAATAATAATAAATGCAAACAAATAAAGTATATAAAATAAATTTACAAAAAAAGAAAAGTTTCTTTAGAATTTTAATTTGTAAATGGGAATTAAAATTATAATTGTGTTTATGGGATTAGTTTGCAAAATTATGAGTGTTCATAAAAAGGATCATTTACTATGTGTGCGTATGTATGTATATACATAGTTTTAAGCAAAAATCAAAGCTAAATTCAGTGGTTACCTTCAATAATTCACAAGGTGAAAATATTTCAATACATAGGGCACCAAGTTTAAGAATTGAACAAGCTCTTTGAATCATCTTTTGTAAATCTCTTGAGTCTGATTCTTTCAAATATCTCATCTACAAATTTCATAGTAAATTAAAAACATTAGAATAATTTGAAAGCAATAAATGAGAATTCCAACATATCAATAAATACATGCATTGAACAACTTTTCCACAAATAATTCCAATTTATATTGAAATAGAATTCTTTTTTTTATCTTCAATGTCTTCACTTTATTGAGTGAATAATCATAAAATGATTTAATTGGTGATAGAAAAAAAGCCTTACAATAAAACACTTTAATTAATTAAAGCAATTCTATAACAATTTTCATAGCATAAGAATAAATGGTAAAATTATAAGTTGTAGGAAAATTAATTAATTAACTTCCCAAAATGAGACATTTTTTTAGAAACATTTTATTAAAAAAATTAAATGGATTCTGTTAAATTGAAACTTTTTAAATATGTTACAAGATAACACATAAACTAATAATTTATCAACATCATATTATAACATTATATACAATAACATGGAATTTTACATTTTGGTTTAAATAAAAATTATATAATCTATGAATAAAAATTATATTTTATTCAGAATTGCTATTTTATCAAAACATTTACAAATATCAAATGAAAGGTGCATAGTGAACTTACAAGAAAATTGATTTGAACACATTTTATTTTTTCCATTGGTGAAGAACTCGTATGTTGAGGGGAATCAAATCTATAGAAATTACTGTGAGAGCAAAATAATTTATGCAAATTCCCATGCATATCAAATATTTTGGCCTAAAATAAAACATCACAAACCAATTTTATAAAAAGGGTTAAAAAATAAAAATAAAAAAACAACACAAATTTCATAAGCCATTTTACATAAAATGCTTCATGATTATAAAAGTATAAGATAATTTTTTCCTTTAAAATAAGAACATGTGTAAAAATAGCCACATTAGAAATGAAAATGTTAGACCCTTGATTACTAAATAATTGATGAAACCAGATACTATTTAATTTTGAACTATATTTAAATAACGAAGACAAACTGTAAACAAGGACTATAAAGCAAGAAGAATCATAGTCAAGCTACAGGCATATTTTCATTAATAGTAATGACAATTAAGTCTTTATTTAACAGATAATACTTCAAAAAAATCATCAAAGATTACTATTACTTAATATTTTACATACGAAATGTTTTCTTTAAAAACTTAAATTAGGCTAAAAATAAAATACAAGACCATAAATTTCAGAAGAAAAAAAAATTAAAATTTATCAAAATTAAATTTTTCATGTAAATTTATAAATAACTATTATAGCTTAAAATGATTTAATAGACATTTCTGAATTATAATACAGTTTCTTCAAATGAACATTTAAATTAAATACACTGTTAGGCATCTTTTGATTAAAATTCTCATTAATTAAAAGTATTTATTCAATTTAACACACATCAAGATTTTTTTTTAATATTTTTATTTACTTGATGCAATCATCTTAATTAAGTTTGGTCTAATAATTTCTTTTGAGTATTATCTTTAGAATTACACTTATGATGTGCTTGTTTTTCTAAAGCATGATATAAATTCACATGAATTAAGTTCCCACACAATCCATAAGTACCAACTTTACTTTCTCAATTTATAAGGATTTAGAATAAAGTTAAAATTTTGTTTAAACTAACAAAATTAATCTGTAAGTTTTAAGCTTCTACTTTAAAGGAAAAATTAGAAATCCTAATTTTTCCCCCAATATAACTTTTTTTATAAAATTTTTTTTTACTAGAAGAAATTGATTTTTTTTATTTACATTAAATATATTTTTATCGATTAAAAATGTAAAATGTTTTGTTTTCAGTTAACAATTATTTTAATATCAACTAACAAGATTAAATTTGAGTATTGCTTTTTCATCCCTCAAATGTTTGGTACTAAGAATATTTCCCATTTTTTTTTAACTTAAAAGACAGAATTGAAAGTATCTTATATAGCAGATACAGTAAAGCACATAAAAAGTGTTTGGGATTTTATAGTTCAGAAATAGAATTCAAATAGAAAATTCCCCAATTTTAATCAGAGGTATTATTTTACATGGAAGACATTGCAACTAAAACTTATATTACATATTCCAACCATCATCAATGAAGATTACAGCTAAGCTTACTTTAAAAGGCTACTATAATCTTTAAGCAATATTATTAGTTTGGAAAAAATTGCAACACATACATTTAAGAACCTTACATACATACATATATGTGTGTATATATATATATATATATATATATATGAAATTTATCAGTTAAAATCAACATAAACAAAAATGGCAGACATGAAAACATATACATACTTTATAATTTTGAGGCAAGAATTTAAACATTCTTCTTAATAATAATTCAATCCTTGAGTTGGCGTTAACTTTTTCTAAGAGTTCTAATATCACTTTACATTTTTTATACAAACTGCCAATTGATCCATACCTTAAAATATACATATATATTTGAGGACAATTTTACGTTTTAATAAGATACTCAGATTAATGAATAAAGATCATACAGAAATTGTTGAGTAGATAAATTATAAAATACCTTGCATAAAAAATCCACACATCAGAAATAAGAAGAAAAATAACATCTGAACATGAATTAAAAGTATGGAGTAAATTCTTTATCTAAATAAAAAAATAAAGTGATCATAACAATGTATTTTCTAAAAATATACCAGAATTTTTAACAAAAACTCATGATTAAAAATTTATCTTGGAAAGCAAATAATTATATCATCAAATCTTTAAATGCATATACATAAATTTTAATACTCACAAATTCATCAATTGTAATAAGGGGTTCAGAAATGTGCTTAGAACATTCAGTTAAACATAAATAACAATGTTGATGTATAGATAACAATCTGGGAGGGAAAGAGAAACATTATTAAAGAACACATTTAAAGATTTTAAGTTCTTTTTATAAATGATTTCAACAAAAAACAATTATAATTCAATCATGGTTCTCAATTCAGAAGAATTGTCTTAAGCATATTTCATCTGAATTATTGAATTGCATATTCAATTCTACATAATTTCTAATTTGAATAATTTTTGTAGTTAAATTTACATTCTGATTTTTTTTTGCAATCAGAACATATATTTAATTGTATGATTGCAGAAAATTTAAAAATTAGGCATGAAATTCACAATTTTCTTATCATTAGAAAATCTTAAAAACTTTTCCATTTAAATTAAAACTTTCAGATAATCAGAAAAATATTATTGCTTAAGTCAGTAACAATAATAATTATGTAGAAAAAATTGATTTTTATAGTATAAAATGTTATTTAAACTTAGGATCTTTCAAATATATAATGTGTAAATAGTAAGTAAAAAAGAGCTTTAACAGGTTCAATTGTAATTTATGTATCTTCCTTGTAACTTGAGTATTTTCCTCTCTGCCACACACAATGAATGTAATAATATTTTAGTGTTTAAAATTTGATTATAAACATAAAAAATGCAAATTACTCATCATTTCCATCTTTTAACTCAGTTACGAAAGATAGCGGTATCTTTATTGATACAAGTTTAAGATCATCTTCTGGTTTACCTAAAATAATATAATTTAATAATATTAAAATAAAATATCTTAAAAAAATAAAGTGGGAAGTATATTTAAAAACATGTATTCAATACAGAATTTGAATAAGAGAAAAAACTTTCTGTCCAATTATATGATGTTTAATATTAGATATAAAAATATAAATGTTTAACATTCAAAGGCAAAGCATCTTTTTGGGTAACTCACAAGATTTTTATGCAAAATTCCTTTTGAATCTACCTTTATTTTTACACTGATATTAGTCTACTTTAATAAAAGAAACAAAATAAGTCAATTATAAACCTTGTATTTTAATGATAAATGGAAAAAATTATGAAATTTTAAGAAGAAATTTCATAAAAAAACATTATATGTTATTTAACAAATGAATATGTGCATAGAATTATATACAATTTAAAAAAGAAAAAATTTTTATAATAATTTATATTTATCACTAATAATATCACAGGTATATAATAAAATTTTAAAATAATGCTTCAGAAACAAAACAATTTTAAATTGCAATAATATTGAATTCAAGAATTAGTAACTTAAAATTAAGCAAAAACGTTACATTTTTGCAAAAAAAAAAAAAAAAAAAAAAAAAAAAAAAAAATAAATATTATTTTAAATTGTAAAATTAATATAATTTATTAATATATATCTAAACTACATTAAATAATACTTGTAAAACAAAAGCAAGCATATATGTTTAAATTGAAGATGGAAAAAATTTAATAGCAAGTAATTTGATCAATTAAGAATAATAATTGATTTGCTTGCCACTAAAATTAATTTAAAATATAATTTTTCCTAAATTTAAAGTGACAAATATTTACAGTTATGATGTTGTTTAAAATATAATTTCTAAATTAAAATTATATAAAATTTTTAAATTACATAAAATCATTTTTAAATTACAAAAAGGATTTTTTAAAATAAGGTTTAGATTTATAATCTAATTGAATCAGTAAAATCCTATTACTTTGAAATTGAAATAAGAAAACTCTCACAATATTAAGCAAAAAGTAAATGATAGGCCTCTTTTCTTGTTTGGTAAGCTTAAGCAGAGTATTATTAACACCAGCATTAAAATTTTTATAAAGATATACTTTTTAATATATGAAATGTCTATTTCACATGATTGTATAGTTACAGACAGGTAAAATTTTTAGTAAAAGAATTGATATTTTCCTTCAGTAAAAAATGGACATAATAACAAAAAATAAAAAAAAAAGGTTGACATAATACCTAAATGGCAGGTAAGATATAGGTGGATAGTAGCAATATTGTAGAAATAACTTTAAGAAAAAAATTCCAAATAAAGAAATCTTACTTCCAATATATTTTAACAGTATGAAATGGTAATGAATTTATAAATTTCTTTAAATATATTAAAGCATGCTTAAAAATATTGAATTTATTTTAAGAAAAAATTTGAGTTTCTTTCAGCATATATTTTTATCATTAAAATTAATTCAATTTACAAATATACTATTTAAATAAACTATACGGCAACTGTTTCTTTATCTAATCTGAAAAAAATATAATGGTAACAGAACATTTTATTAAAAGGAATTACAAATTTCTATTCATTAATAATAACATAAAAGCTGATGGAAAAGTTAACTTAAATAAAAACTTACTTAATATTAAAGTTGAAAATATTTCCATTAAAATTTTTCCATTTTGCAATAGCTCTATACAGTCTGAAAACATTAATTTCAAAAGCTAATTTACAATTATGCCATATAATAAAAAACATTTAAATTTAAAAATTTTCTTCACAAAACTAAAAAATATTTTGTAAATTTTTTCCAGAGAAAAAAAATTAAAAAGTATTTTTTGCATGAAAAAAAATATATTTATCAAAATTTTTAGGCATTGTTTTTCATTATAATTTAAAAACATGATAACACAACACAACAAAAAATTTGAATATGTAATAAAATATTAATGTTACCTAATTTAAATGCAAATACATATTTTAAGACAATGCATACAAGTAGCTTTAGAAGATAAAGTAGCTTTTATTTAAAAGACAGAAATCTTTACTATTTTCCATGATATAATACCTATATATTCATATAATAAAATTAACAAATCATTTAATGACTAAAAATGAACATTATTACAACTGATGTAAAAATTATTATTGTTTATAAATAATCATATGAAAATGATTAAGACATATTTGAATTTAAACTTTATAGGCAAAGTAGGAACTAATTACAATTAAGATTCAAAATGGAAATTTTTTCTTTTAATTTATTAAAAATACTATTCATTAAATTAATTTTCCAAATAATAGGATGCATGGAAGAATGTTAGAAAAAAGTTGTAATTTCTAAAATTCTTATCTGTATACATATACATTTTAATTTAACTGTAAATGTATTAATAATTAAAAATAAGCATATGTAACAGAAAAAAATGTAAAAATTTGATATAATTTTTTTTTATTTTAAATTTATATTTGAATTTACATGCTGCAGCTTTATAAATCATCAAAATAATATAAATTTTTAATGAAATATAGAATTTCTTTATCCTACACAATTTATTTATTTATTTTTTGTATACCATTATATTTTTAGTCAATCATACTGAAAAATTTTATATTATATATAATTAATCACTTTACTGAGTCAATAGTCTCAGGATATTTAATGTAAGTATAGTTACATGAATATTTTAATATAATTATTTTCTACTTCAAGTTAAAAAACACTTAATTTGATTACAATAAAACTAAACTTTATTAAATTAGAGCTTTGATTAAAAGGAGAAAATTCTGAAATTACTTATTTTAGCATGACTAGGTACAGAATAGAAGTTTAACAAATTAAGTTTTACTAAACATAAATAATTTTTTAAACTTTAAACTTAGAAGAAAAATTTGTAGCAACAGAATTAATGTCTGGGAAAAGTTCTGATAACCAAATTTAATTTCTAAAGATATTTACATTGTAACATACTTTTATAAATTTGCGTAAATTTATGTTTTTATTTTAGAATACAGTTAAGCAAGTGTTTTAAAATTATATGAAATAAGAATAAACTTGAATATTAAAGATTATATATATATATACCATTTGAAGATTTCACATAACCAATAACAGATAATTTGAGTAACACAAGAGGAATAAATGAATCTGGAGTTATTTCTAAAATGAAAAGAAAAAAAAATGCATGATTCTTTTTTGGGTTCCCAAGAAAATAATTTTATTATAAATAATTATAATACACAATGAATTATTTACAATCATTTTTATAAATATTGAATAATTGAAACCTTGAGTAATATATACAAATAAGAAATGCTGAAATTCCTAAAAATAAAGATACAACATCTTAAATATAAATTATTTTATCTGATGAAAATATAAAATAAAATTATTGAAAACAAATTTTAGAACATCAGGGAAAAATACGATGGTATATTTATTGATGTATTTTAAATAAGATATTCTATCTTTTATTTAAACATGGCCTCATTTGTATCAACCCACAACAAGAAAAAAAAACTTGATTAGTAAACAAAATTACATAGTGTATAATATATATGCATTTAAATGTTTACTTGTTTGAAACCAGTCTTTTTGAATCTATGATTACAAGAATCAGAAACACTTTTTAATAAGAATGAAAGTTGTGAAAAGTATTTTAAAATACATAATGTATCTTATAACTGAGACGAATAGAAAAAATAATCCATTATTAGAAGATCAATTTTTAATTCTTCGCATCAATTTTAATTATTTATTTCTAGAAATAAAAAATAATTAGAAGTATTACATATATATATATTCTTTAGAAAAATAAACTGTTATTTTTAAAAATTAATTGAAACTAACAAGATATTTCAAATTTTCATAAAAAACATACATTAATTTTTTTACAAAGTGTATAATTTTATTATTTTTAATTTTGGAACACAATATATTTAAGTATTATAAATGCATAAGAGCTATTATGTTAAATTGTTGTACATAGAATTAGTTTTTCACATTTTATTTAATTTTTAAAAATATTTGAATTTTTTAATTTGGATACAATAATTAAATAACTTTTATAATATTAAATATGAAGAAAGAAAATAATGATTTTAAAAAGAATAAATGTTTCATTTAAACTACAAAATGTTCAATATTATGTACACATATCCAAAATCTTGATAAAAATTAGAAAAATGTTAACAACAACAAATTATTTACTGCATTGGTTAATTAAATACAAATTAATGAATATAAAACATAATAAAAACAACAACTTTACCACATTATAAAATTCAATTATTATTATTATTATTTTTTTTTGTTTATAAATTATTTTGGAATAGATCAGGTTGATACATTATATCTATTATTTTAAAATAATAAAAGTTCTAGAAAATACAGGAAAATTAATTTAGATGCTTAACAACATTTCTTTTTTTAATAAGTTAATATGATAAATGTTTCTCATCAAAAAATGAAATTAAATATTAAAAAAATTACTTATATCTTTGCAAGTTATTAAAAGTAATTTTATTATAAGTCAAAATATATTTAAAAGTTGCAGGTTTTGAATGCACAGATTTGTAAGTGGATCATTTAAAATGTTTTTAAGTACCTAATTATAAACTTCTATTAAATTCTATTTTACTATACATAATTTTACACATTAAAATTCACATGAATTACTTTTTATAAAAAGCTTAAAATTTAAAAAAAATAATTTTTTGCAAATACAAGAATTTTTTCTTTCTTTTTTTAATCTCCATATGAATATTTTGTATGGAAAAATTGTACTTGATTAATTCTATAGAAAAATCAGTAAATAACACATTATAACAGACAGCAAAGTAAAATTCCTGAATGATTTAGTTATTTTACTTACTCTCTATTATTAAAAAAAATTAATACATATTTCTTCATACCCTAAGTCAAGGACTGCCAACAGAGTAAACTTGGGGGCCATTAATTGAGTACTAAAGATAAATTAAAAAAAAAAATAGTACACAATACTTAAAAAAATATTAAAATATAATAAAGCACTTTGTCTAATTTTTGCTTATTGCTAGTCAAATTTATCTTTGAATGCTTTATGCACAATCACTACTCATAGAATTATACTGATTGCAGGGGTAGGAGTACGGAATTTTTTTTTTTCAAGACAATATTTTCAAGAAATATCAGGACATATTTCAATAATTAAACAAAACCAATGTTACTTTTACATATTAATTTCTGTTTTATGAATATAACACATTTTAGAAAGCAATGCACTATTTAATAAATTCTGAGTTTTTTAATTTTTAATACAACAATATGAAAAATGGTACAGAAATTTAAATTTTTTATACTGAAATTTTCTGAAAATTAATAAGTTACATGATAAATGCTTTAAATTACAGTAAATTTATGTATAATTGAATAACGTTCATTTTGAACTGGATGCATTAACATTTAATTCTGATAATTTAATACAGCAATTTTTCAACTTATCATTCACAGATGCAATCGCTGCATTAGCAGTAGACACCATCATTTGTCCAACTTTCACATCACTCATATTATCATCACTAATAGTACATGCTATTTTTTTGGTTGCATCATTCAAAAGTTTCTGAGCTGCACACTGATCATCAAGTTTATTTTTCTTTTCTTTCTCAAGTTCATTAATTTTTTTCTAACAGGTGCAATTGTTTAAACTTTTTTTTACTAGTTGCTTCTATGTCTTCCTCATCCTTTCTTTTCTTCTCTGATTATGATGCATCATTGGATTTTTCCATATATAATGCATATTCTGTATGAGATTTCTGAATATAATGCATCATTTCTTTGGTATATAGAATGGAGGTAATGCATTCGAATAACATCATGACAAATATGTAAACTTTGAACTGTTAATTCCAATAATGAAGCCCTCTCCTTTGTCATAACAGAATTGTTAGCTGAAAAACCTCTTTCTGGTTGGGAATTTACATTCAATAATGACAGACATTCTTTAACAATTCTAGAAAAAGTGGGATATTTTATATAATGACCAGCATTTTTTATATTGAAAACCGCATTCCAATATTTACAGATATTTTGGTCATTATCATAATCAAAGTCACATCTTCACGCATGTAAAGAATCCATTCTTCATTCATCTTATCAAAGTATGAAGAAGTTTCAGATACATGAGGAATATGTTGAATTAATCTGCTAAATGAACTCCTAGACTCTTCTTTTTTCTATTATATGTTGACAAACACTGGAGATCTTTGAGTAAATGATTTGTTATAGGAAGTTTTTGAAGCAATGCTTTGAAGTTGCTATGTAGCAGCTGCTGACACTTTGTACAAATGTTGTTTTATCCATAAGCTCTTCCCATATTGTTGTTGCTCCATGACCTATTTCAATCTTGTTTAAATTTAACAAATTTTTTCCTGAATCAACATTAATTTGCAGCAACTTTACTCCATTTTTTTCACAGATTTCTTCTGGATTTAAAAATTTAAACATAATACTACAAATAAGTTCATTTAGCTTACTATACATCATGTGTACTAAAGGTTCGATTTTTTGCATTAGAAGTAAATATAGTTCAAATGATTTACAAAAAAATGAAACAAAATGCAGATATGATAGAGTCTTAGGATCTTTCAAATGTTTTATAGTCTGAAGATATCTATCAGAAAGAGGAGATTTTGACTCTCTTTATTACTTTAACAATAAATACAACTTTAGTTACTTTAACAATAAAATATTCCTTTAGAACATCATATTGCTCAATGATTCTCTCACAAACTGACCCCAAAGTTAACCAAAAGCCCTCAACACAATGAAGGAAACTATGTCTAGCTAAGGTTTTCCCAATATTTCCAACTGTAAGGAATGATAATCTTCCCTTCTTGTAGGAGATAGTTTGAAAACTTGATGAATATCTACAACAAATCCATCAATATTACAATAAATTTTATTGTAATATTAATTAGTAATATTGTAATATTAATTAGTAATGGTAAACTTTGCTTACTCAGTTCACTATTTTTTTGCTCTACAACAGCTAAATTAACTCTTGGTCCATCCATTGACAACTGTATTAATTTTTCTAAATTCAAACCATTATTTTCAATAAAATATAATAAATATTTTATAATTTTATTGATTTCAGAATGTTTTAAAAAATGTGATTCGAGGTAACAAATGACATTTTTTCCTTGATTATCAGACCAATATGAAATGTACATATCCAACAATTTCTTTATTTGTTTTGTAGTTGCTTCATCAAAAAGTAAAGCAAAATATGAAGTGCTGATATCCCGAAGCAAAAGAGTTTTGAAATACGGAGCTAGTCAAAAATTAATCAAATATCTGACTTTATTGTCAGATAATTTGAGATATTTTGCTATGGAGGAGTTATCAAAAATTTTTCTGTAAATGTTATATAAATCCTTCAAAGATGAAAAAGAATAACTATTTTTATTGCCACCAAAACTAAAACGTTTTCAGCTTTAATGGTTTTCTCTGATGTAATTTTGGGAAGCCATGATTTATTATTCACTACACTTCATTCAGTTCACATTAAGTTTATTACTACTACAGTCGATGTCGAGGATTCAGATGAAGTTGATATAGTAAATAGCATTTGATTCTTGTAACCATTCACAGCTTTTTTATGTTTTAATCCATCTGCATGAGCAAACACTTGTGTAAAATACATATCTGAAACACTGAATTTGGTTTTGCACACAAAGCACTGAGCAGAATGTACATCATCAACACTTCTGCACCATGTCTCAGATATTTATTCCCATCTTGAAGTTCCAACCATTTATAGGAAATTTTCGTTTTCCTTGGCATTTTTAAAAGAAAATTAATTGTTTTCAAAAAATAAATTCTAAACTTGATGATAAAAGTTCTTCAAGTCATCCATCAAAATCGTTCAAAATGGCGAGATAAGAATTCTACGCATGTGCATAAATGCAAGCAAATAATTCTCACAATTTCACTATCATTGCAAAGAGTTGTGCACTACTAAAGTAGAATCTTTTGCCTGTAAAGGAAGAAAATAGATCTTAATAGTAAACCCAAACCTAAATTTTTTTTGACACCAGACATTCGTGACCAATGGCTGAATATGAGGTGGAGATGAATGTTTGGTAACCCTATTTCTGGTTTGAAAGAGAACAAAAAAGGGGAAAAAATCTCTTCCTTGTGGAACAGAACAGTGGAAAGAAAAAATATATTCCACTGGAAGAAAAATTTACAAATGAAATATATAAAATTATGAATTAAAATTAAATTTTCAAAGGAATGTAATAAAAAAATTAAGGAACTCCAGGATTTATTTTGAAAAATAAGGATATTTCAGGATGTTTTTTAAAAAATTAGGAATTTCAGGACAACTTCTATCCCTGTGTTTGTGAATACAGAAAACAAAATATCCTCGTATTTTTGTTTACTGTATACAGCAAATAATAGACCGTATTTTCCTGTATATAATCCACAGCAGTGTATTATCCGCAAACCCCTCTATTCGAGCAAAAGAAAAAAAGTGTCGCATTATCCACAGTGGCGTATAATCTGCAGCAATTTGTAAAACAAATAGTTGAAAATTTATACTGCTGATAATTTGGTTTTCTTGCAAGGCCAATGGGAAAGCGTTCCAGAGGTAGGCCCAAAATCAGATGGATTGATTGTCTTGATAGAGACTTTAACACTATTGGAACATCTAATTGGAAAAGTGCTGCTGAGTGCAGGTCAAGATGGAATAAGCTCATTGAGAAGGCCAGGACCCACACAGGGTTGTAGTGCCATTGTTGATTGATTGATAATTTGGTGCCAAATAAAATTAAAAATACGCTTATGAATATCTGCTTGAATCCACCTTACTGCAAAGTGCGATTAACTGAGATGAAAACTTGATATCAATCTATGTCCAAAAAGACACTGGTAAAACTTCATCAATTTTTAGATTTTATTGACTTTTAAAATGTGGTTTAGATATATTTTTAAAATAAACTATATTTGTTTCATTAATAGTTAAATGAAAAAAATGGATTAGTACACATGGAATACATTTTTTCTTTGTACCACGCAGGTTTTGTTCTTCACCTTACATTACACGTTTGTCGACACTTTTTCACTTGCCTTTCCTATAGCTTTCAATTTAAAATTTACTCTGTGAATTAATAATTTGCACTTCCCTTTGATAATATATTAATTTGAATATTTTCTGAGCAAAACAGATCATGTCAAAACAAAATGCGAAATGACGTTTATTAATTGCAACTTTAATAACCGTTCATAAGAACTGAATTCATCCTTGATCGTAATAGGGCAATGCTGATTATATTTTAAAAAAGTCAACTGAATATAGGCGTAATCTGTTATTTATTTTATGAAACATAAACAGCGTTTTTTTTATAAAAATTATTAAAAACTTTTCTGATGAAAAATATTTTTTTGTTAGATTATCTGCGGTGGTGCACAACAAAGATAATACGCACAACGAAATTCAGAACTTTTTAAACACATAATCTGCAGATTATATACAGGAAAATACAGTAATTCAAATATTAATTGTTGTATATAATTCTAATATTAGTAAGTTTTTTTTTTAAATCATTCAATTGTCACTTTTTGCACAAGGGCTAATTAGACCCAGAACTCCGTTTAAAAGTGGATTCCAAATGATTACAAACATCCACGCCCAATGTGGGATTCAAACCCAGACTATTGAATCCAAGGCAAGAACGCCTAACATTACTGAGGTGAGTCAATGAAGAAATTAATATTTTAAAAGAGGTTCCATGTAAAAAAAGTGAAGAACCACTATATCTTATGATTAATTCATGATTAAGATAAAAATATCTAAAAAACATTTTGTTTCAAAGGAAAGTCATTTTATTTGATATATTAAATAATTATTTTTAGGCAGGAATAAACCTACTGATTTGAAATACAAATTAATCTTAAATCTTTTTATTAAAATAGACTAAAAAAAACCTTACCCTCTGGTTTACATTGAAGAGTGGTTAAAAAAAACAGTTTATCTGCATAAAAAGGCATGATCACATGTGGAATAGTTTTTAATAATATTTTTATCACATTCAAATCTTTCCCTTCACTAGCTGTACTTGAGTGACATAGAATCAGCAGTCTATAAAAGAAATTTTATTAATAAAATGTAAAAGTCCCAATTATTATATTCTAAAAACATACTTTTAGGTATAGGAATCAAAATTTTGTAATAAGTTATAATTATTGAAATCAAATTAATTTCTTTCAATTAATATCATTTGCATTAGTTGAACTTGTGCAAAATATTCTACTATAATAGTGGAGTAGTTTATTTTAAAAAAAAATAAATAAAAACAAGTGTGCTCATAAATGTGGCGATTTAAAAGTTATAAAAAAATTAGTTTTCCCTCATACAACAAAATTTATAAAGTGAAATAGTCTATAAAAATCTCAATGGGAAGGACTTGTCACTGTTTTGAAATAATAATCAAATATGAAAACAGCATGATTATATTAATTTAGAATAATGAAAATTACCAGAGACATATTCTGAAAATCCAAAGTAATTTAATTTTCCCATTTGTAAAAGAAATTGTTGATTTAGGTCAAAAATTAAGTTAAAAAAAAATTTAAGCATTTAAAAAAAATTTCCAAAAATTTATGCTAATTTTTAAATTTTTTCTTCAAGAGATAGCATATTCACAGAAATTCTTTATATTTTTGGCCAAATATTATAGATATTTTTTACAAATATAATGAAAGTAGTTTTCAATATGTTTTTAAAATTAGTACCATTTAAACTCTTTATGAGAAAAATAGAATATAGTGAACATCTAGCTATGAGACATAACAAAGTTCACAAAATAGAACAATAAGTCACAAACACATGTAAATGAAAATGTACTGAAGTCTCAAGTACTGAATATATTATTTTCAAATCATATTGAAAAATAAATATAAAATGATATGATTTATAATGACAGGTAATACACAATGAAATGATTCATAATAACAAGTTAAAAAAGATATAAAAATATAGATGTATAAATATCATAAAAAATATTATTATTAAACACACAGTGAATTGGAAAAAAAATTTGTCAAATTAAATTAATTTTAAAGCAATACAGATTTAATTAAAAAATTGTATCACTCATTTGATATCATGTTTCTGTAAAAATTTCATAAAATATTTAATTGTGTATTCTTATAATTTCTTTAAATTTTAAATATTTGTTCAAACATTAGCTTCGTTTGCAATCTGTTTAACTTTCATTTTTTATTCATCTGAAATTGGGAAATTTCAATTCAACCTCATTTTTTTGTGCTTTATGAAGACTTTCTCTATAAATGCTCATTTATTTACAAAAGTTCATTCCATTTCTCATAAATTCTAAAAAAAAAAAAAAAAAAAAAAAAAAAAAAAAAAAATATATATATATAGATTTCACATTTAATTTTCAGATTTTGATGTAAAAATATGAGGCATAATTTTTATTAAGTACTAAAGATTATATTATTTAATGCCAAGAATTGAAGAAAAAGATTTCTAAGATTCCAAGATAAGTTTAAATTTTTTCTAGAATTCATCATTTTACAGAGCATCATGTGCATAATATAATTAAGTTTTTCCTACACATTTCTTTTTGAAATTCTATATCCTATTGCAAACAAGTTCACTGCTGCCCAACATGATGGATGCTTTCCACACAACATATCCCCAAACTACAAAATATGATGTCATTTCACTTTCCTGTACCTAGTTTGCCTGTCAACACTTCACATGTTGACAGGCAAATTGTGTACATAGCAGTGACGGATTGCTCAGCCACGTCTGAAGCTGCTTGGTCTGCTGCAACTCACGAACACATACAAATTTTCTTTGAATCAATGCCAAGACATGTGGTAGCAGCAATCTACAACAATGGCGGTTATTCTACTTATTGACTTTGACAGTTACGACATTTCACATAAGTCTATAAATTTAACTATTTGATACTCTGTCAACATGTTATCTATAAAATAAATTTTGTTGTGATGCCTCATCTTTCTAGGTATTTCAATTTGGGTGGGCAACAGTGTAGAAGTGGAGTGCAGAGAAAATTTTTTTGATATTTCCATGGAATAGAAAACAGATGTTCTGGCAATACAAGACATGAGATGGACAGGCAAGAGAGTAATACATAAATTAAATAAGTATCTATCATAGCTGCCATAACAGGATATAACATTTCTAATCTGATTTTATTGTTAGTAAAAGAAAACAAAGTTACTGAACTCAATTTTTGGATTTGTAAATTGCATATTAAAAGTAAGACAAAATATTTAAATTATTTTTGCCCATGTTTCCCCAGAGGACAAAGGTGATGAGAAAGATTAATTCTATGATCGTCTTGACAAGAACTACGGTGGCTGTACCTAAGTGATATAACGTTTTAATGCAAAAATTGGTAAGAAAAGAATTCTAGCAAGTTCATGAGAATAATACTCTATATGATAAGTTCAGTAACAATGGTCTAGAATCATCAATGTTGCCACTTTGAACTGATTGGAAGCACAAATTTCAAACATAACATCCTAAAGCTCTCTACTTGGAGATCTTCTAATGGAAAAACTCAAAACCAAATAGACCTGATATTAATAGATGTAAGATATAGAAGCTGTCTATTAGATACATGCATATTCTGAGAAGCAAATATGAAAAATATGATAATTTTTTTAACTTTTTAAAACCTTTTCAAATAATAAAAGATCTTTTTATAAAAAAGAGAACCAAGTTTTACAAGTATTGATGTTGAATACTTGTAGAGATGACATAAGTAGAAAGAATAAAAATTTTATGGTAAAATCATACCTAACCAGGAAACTGTGTTTATAGAAAATGCTTGACATAATTTAAAACAAAGCCTCAAGGAAGATTCTGAGAAAACAATACCTGAGTACCAACTAAAGAAAAGAAACTAGTGCCTTGATGAAGAATTCTGTCTTATAACAGAAAGGAAAAATGAGGTACATAAACTGATATGTAGAAATATTATACCAAAAATGCAATGAAAAGCAGAGTTAAAGAAGGAAATACTCAGATAAGTAATATTTAAATCATAAGACACATAAAAGCAGCGAACTTCAATCACTGAGCTGTAGTTCTCAAAAAGGAAAATGGAGGAATAACCAGAAATATAGAACAGAGCCTGATTTTATTAGTGTGTAAATTTTAAAACTCTTTTTAAGGATAAAGATTATGAAGAAGAAAATTACATATAACATATTGTCTACTTTGAGTGTTGGAAGTGAAGGATTGGATCATAACTCACCAAGTAGAAAAGGAGATGAACTGGAAAGAAGAATTACTATTTTAATCTAGCATATAAAATTTGCCCCATCATTCTCTACAAGATTGATTTCAAAGAATTATAACATTCTCTAGAATTATTTTCAACTACAAATGTGGTTAGTTTTTAAAACAGAAAAAATACAACTGTTCAAATACACTCAACAAGACAATTTCTGGAAAGAACAAAGGAGTATGGCATCAACATCTATAATTTTTTCTTGATTTAAAGCAGCATCAACAGATAAAAATACTTGAAGCTATGAGTAAATTCAATATACTAATAAAATTGATGTTAAATTGAGATCACTCTTAAGAAAGTAAAATATGGGGTCAAAATTATGTCAAGTCTATTATAATCTTTTTATACAGAAATGGGCTTGCAACAAGGATTCTTTCTAATGCTTTTTATATAACTTTGCACTACAAAAATAATATAAGAAATTTTAAAATAAATTTATCGTTCAGTAAGCAATCTAACTATTTGTTTTTGCAGAGGATATTGAAATCTTTGAGCAAATTAGACAGGCAATTGAAGCTTTTACTTCATTTAAGAAAACAGAAAAAAATTGGGTCAATCCTTTAATAAAGATAAGATTAAATTTATGATTGAAATAAATGAAAAAATATATAAAATGTATTTAAAGGGAGGTAAACTACACATTTGAGAATGTAAAGCAATTTAAATACCCAGGCAATAATGACACAATGATCTCAAAAGCTGCAATGACCTAAAATATAAGCTTAAGAACTGACTATCCATGGCTAATAGATGTTTCTATGGCCTTAAAATCAGCTAAAATCTAAATTCCTCGGTACTATAATAAAAATACATCTATATAAGGTCCTAAATCTGATGTCCTCTGAGCAGATTCAAGATCGTTTATTAATATTTTAAAAAAAAATTTTATGGAAGATTTTTGGACCAATTATACAAAATAACATTTAGAAAATCCCCTATAATTACAAAATATCAAGCCCAAAATTTTATAGGTAGTAAAAGTGTCTCATATTAGACGGTTGGTCCACATATCTAGATAAAATATATGCATTTCTCACAAAAAATTTACTTTTGTTTTGGTAGGAAAACAACGAAAAGGAAGACCTTCAACCAGATGATTAGATATGGTTAAAAAGAACATTAGATATATACTGGTAGAGTGCTACTGTATGGAATAATGCTAAGTGGTAAAAAAATAGCGAAAGAGAGCTTTGAACTATAATGGGCTAAAGTATTAAGAAAAAAGAATATATGGTATTAATTTTTTATATAAATGCATTAACTTGCCAACTTTGAGATATTGTTTCCATAAACCTGACAACTGATAAGTTTACCCTGATAATAAGGAATAAATTTAGAAGACTTCTTTGCAATGCCCAAAATAAATTACAATCCTTAATGTAATATGTCACCAATGATTAAAACTAATGAATTAATTTTATAAATAAATTGATCATATTTTAACAATTCATACATTTGACATTTATTTTAATTTGATTTTAATTAAGGTGCTTATCTCCAGCAACATGATTTTATTTTCAGTAACACCTACTTGTGAATGTTTACCTAAAATATCATGACCAAAATTTTTATTCAAATCAAAAATGTAACTAATGAACAGTTAATAAAAATATTTCTGACTTTTATTGAATTTTAAATAATTTCAGAAATTTTATATTCTCACAGAAATATGAAAATGAATTTCTCCAATTTTCCATGTTTTACTACTCTGATTACCTAAGATGAGTTTAAAACAGTTTTGGAATTAAAAATTTTAACAGTTCAAATACTCTCCAAACTGTTCAATTTTCTCACTTTTAATTTTAGTATATATAAAATTTTATAATAGTTGTTATTATCATGGTAAATTCAATATAGAATGAAATAATTAATAGGTACTGAAATGATTAATAGCAAAAAATGGGAAAAGATTAAAATAGTAAAAATTTCCAAATAATAGGTAAATTAGCATTTAACCCCTTAACTGTATGGGGTTCTGTGAAGAAAGTGCTCCATTTTTGCTTTGTGGTGGCTTGTTTGTTTGTTTGTTGCTTAACGATCATTTTTTGCACACAAGGGCTAATTAGACTGAGACCTGCAGTTTAAAGTGGATTCCGAACCACTACAAATATCCATGCCCAAGGTGGGATTTGAACCCACGAAATGTTGAACCGAAGGTAAGAGAGCTAAACATTCGGCTGCCAGCTCGGCTGCTTCATGGTGGCAACATAGTTTTGGCTTTCACTGCATTGCACGTTTTTCCCCCTTCAGAGCTTGTCAAGAATACAAAAGCCCCTAATTCTTGATGAGACGTATTTCCGTTTTACCCTGGACTCCACCTGACAATAATCACATTCTAATGACTTTCAGCAAGGAAGTCCATTAATCACTGTCAGCTGAAGAAACCAAAATAAGCTAGTAGTTTACTTTGTGAATGTTCTGCTCGAAAATTTTTTGAAGTCCCTATTATAATAATTCATTACACTAAATATGAATTTTATTTAATTATTTTGCAAATTATTATCAGGAAATTTAGTTTATTTCCAAGCAGTGTATGTATTTAAAATCTTAAATAAATAAAAAATACATGATAGATATCATAATGAATATCATATTATTATAATTTTAAGATTTTATAATCATTTTAAATAGCTTTAAATAAGTACCTAATTTTCTGTTTTATTATTAATTGGTTTTAATATGCGCAGATACTTTTCATAACCTATGCTATAATTTTAAAATCATCAAATAATTTTCAAACATATTAAAAGAAATGCTTTTGTTGCTTTAATACATACAAGTTGAAGAATTTTGACAAAATTTTATTTTTTTAATAGTTTTAAAAAATAAAAAGCTAACTTAATTGTCTAACAATAGACTTAAGAAGTAAGCTACTAACTTTAGTTGAAATTTTTGTGAAACATTTTGAACGTAAATTTTTCATATTAAATCCCTCATACCAAAAGATTTCCATTTCCAATTATGTAAAAATATCACTCTATACAAAAATCCATGTTATTATATATCTATCAGTATTTCTTGAATTGTTTTGCACAAATATTAAAATGAATGCATCGTTCCCCTGAAAATTTGTTTTCCTAAAGGAGAATAAAAGGAAAAGCATAAAAACAAGGCAATCTTAACGCTATTGTTTACAATAGTATTCTAATCATTCAATATTTAGTAAAGAACATGTCAATATTGTCTTTTTCACATATTCAAATTAGTTCTAAAAGTAATATTTTTTCTTCTCAGAACTATAACTACTTTGACATGCAAAATCATTAAAAATGCTAAATTTAGAGAAATATATATATATATATATATATATATATATATATATATATATATATATATATATATATATTGAGAAAAAGTATTTTAGTAAAATAATGATGTAACATCCTTTTTCTTTTGATGATTATAAAATAAAAAATACTTAACAACTTTTCATTTGATTAATCAAATTTTATTTTATTTTTAAATAGTTTTGATTAAAGAAGTATATCTTCACAAATTTAATTTTTGTAAGCATAAATTCACTAATCAGAAATATATTCTTTATTCACTTTCGAGAGTATTAATTTTGAATTAAAGTTAACCCATTAAAATACCTATCATAATTTATTAATTTATCATAAAAATAAAATTTATTTTTATGTTAGAAACATCTTATTGAAGGTTAAATTATTTAGATTAATATTAGATTTAAGTCATTGAATTTTGTTTTCGAAAACACACAAAAGGAATTAAAAAAAGCCGCATGTAGTGCTTATTTGAAGTATTTTATTTCAAGAGGGTAAAAATATAATCTTTAGTACAATGCTGTTAGATATTGAAATATATGAGAAACAAAGCATAATATTTAAAATGTAATCATTAAATTAGTTAAGGAAACTATCTCTTTTGCATGATACAGGAAATTTCATGTTTTCCGAAATTTGTGAGCAAATTTAACTTTTATTCAATGACTTAAAATTATATTTACAAAATATTAGGTTAAAATATCCTTAATTTTATAAAATAGTTTACTAAAATACTTTTGAACCTCACAATAAAGACATTAAATTATTTAACATATTCTCCGATATTTTAATTATACTGAAAAACATGTGATTACTAAATTCAACAATTTTTTAAATATTTAAATTTGATCATTAGCTTATGGATAAATCATGATATAATGTCTCTGAAACAGATTTCTTAAATATTTAAGGGTATATTTTTAGTGATTTTTCTGAAATTGGCACTTCTTGATGTATTTTAATATCATTTGCCAGTCCTATACCAAAATGTAAATTTAGTGAAAGTTTGAATCAAAATTAAAATTTTCTTGCTAAAAATAACAATTTCCTTGTAAAGTTATAGACCTAAATAAAATAATTTTATGTGGAATAAAGCGTAACACAATTTCCATTCTAAAATTCGAAAATACTTATGTAATAAGATTTATTCCTTCATATTTTTAAGTATCTTGATCTTGGTATTTTAAACAATGGTTGTAATGAGTACTGAAAACTTGTGTGAGTAGTGTGAAGCTATCAACAATATAAAAAATTACAAAACATGTTTAGTCAAATTCTCAAGTAAACAGGAAATCAATGCAAATGTAGTTAACTTTAAATTATTAACAAGTAGAATGAACATAGCAGAAAGATCGCTTAGTATTTCTGATTATATCCATTTGACATCAGGATTGACAGTATTGACAAATTCCTAACTAGGGAACTTGAGAATTTTCAAATTCCGCGGGAAACCGATAAATGTAAATTTAAATCAAATGCAGCATTGATATAGTGGATGAACATTTCCAACCAAGTTTTCTTTGAATTATATATCTAATGATATATTCCAGGTGAGCGTGTATATAAATCTCCTTCAGCTGGTCTGAGCTAATTATTGAAATGCCATATTGCCGCTTCACTATTCTTGTTTGCATATATATATGAGTGCTGTTTCACTCTCATAAGTTACTCTTTAAGCTAGTTGTATATGTGAAAATATTACCGCTTACGAATATCAAGCAGTGAAGAAGAATTTTATTTTTATGATGAAGGTAACTATTCAGACACTGACTGTGAATTCAATAATCTTTCTGGGGCTTGTAATTGGTACAGAGTTAAAAGTTCTGCGGTTCCTATTTTTGTCAATCTTTTATAAATTAAATAAGCATTATTATGATAATTCTAGCACTAAGTTATTCAATTTATAAATGAAAATTAGGTACATAGTGAAATTAATTAAAACATGAGAGATCACAAAGATTAATTATTCGCAGAACAAAAATATATAATCTAATTTTAATAAAAAGTAACTGTAAGAAATGAAAGTACAACGTATAAAATCCATAGCAAAATTGCTTAAAATACTAAATTCATTAAAAAGTTAAAATATAGTATCTAATTTATTACTCATTTTATTTCTTCATATTTTAAACAAAATTTTAACATTTTAAAATTTCATATTTTTTAACTAATTAAGTAATAAAGATTTCTTATATTGTAACCTGGTAGCAAAGTCACATATTTTCATACTATCAAGTTTACAGTTAAACAAAAATTTACACACACACACACATATGTGTGTCTGTGAGTGTGTATATATATATAATGCAAAAAAACTAAAAAATTTCAATAATTTAAAAACCTGATAAATAAGTGAAATTAATATTTTATATGCTGCTTATAAATTCTAATATTTAGATAGCCTTTAATTATGAAATTTAATGCGAATAAATATAAAAAAGTAAAATGTAATCAGCTGTTGCTTCCTTGAAACACTTTTGATTTTTGCGCGCATTAGTTAAAACAACCGTAACCGTTCAGTAAATAAGTTCCCCAGCTATGATTTCACGGTAATCCGTCAATTTTGGGGGTTGAATTTGAAGCACTGCAGTGAAGCCAATTGCCCCTACCAAGGGGCTTGGGATAGCCGGAAAACGCACAGAATTATTTGCCCGAGGTAACTTGGGATAGCGGGTTAAGGGGTTAAACAATAAACAAATTGAGAGAAATATGCTAATTTAAGTACAATCAAAAACATACATTTTATTAAAATATTACTTAAATCATTTCTATTACTGCTGTAAAATTGTTTCTGTAAAATTCTTTTTTTTTTTTTTTTTTTTTTTAAAAAGCAATAGAATATTGTTTTTCTGTCTTCTTTAGTAGTTTGGCAAGCACTTACAAAATCGATTTCATACAACCTTTAAGAACATCCAGTACCAGCAATGAATTTGAGTTTCACAACATTTTTCTTTCTAAGGTAAGGCTTTCTTAAACCTAATATTCTACAGAATGATTCTAAATCATTGAGAATGATGACACATTGCATTTCTGTATTTCCGTATTTCCATGTGAATTTATCAGGTATAATTTACCAACGTGTCAAACACCTATGTATTGTTGAATGCAAAGATTTAAAAAAGTATGCATTCATAAATATTAATATTCATCAGTTCTTTTTCATAAATGCTTTCCACATTAATTTTTAGAGACGGAAATATTGAACAAAGTATTGAATCCTATTATTATTTTATTATCTGATTGATGATAAATGTCTGATTTCAATTACGACAAACCATAAATAACTTTACATACTGTTCAAAATAATTAAAGAATATTGAAGTTCTGGAATCTTGCATTTGAAGAATTGTTTGGTAGATTGATACATTATTGACAGATGAATAGGCTTTGAGAATAAAATGACATTTGGCAGAAAAAGTGGATTTTATTGAGTATGTGAGTGTAAAAATAAAAAACACACAATTTGTGCATGTAAAAGAGGTCTTTAAAAGAAACATTTTCAGTAGGAGGTATAATTATGCAGGAAGCCAGCAATGTTGAACACCATCAAGGCATCGAATCAATGAGGCTTTTAATGAAAGGGGTATTCTGTCCCACTTCCTTTAAAAGAGCTCTCTTTAGTTCTTCAAAAATGAATCACGTGGTAGGCATCCAGCAGCTTGTTAGTTTAAAATGTTTGAAACTTGATCTATTGGGTTTATGTTTGGAGAACATGCTAGCCATTCCACTCATTTAATTCCTTCCTTCAAAAGGAAATCATTTCCTATGCTAGCATGATGTGTCCTGTAACTGTTGTCCATTAACATAATGTCATCTCAAATTTCTGTAGCGTAAGAAACAACAATTAGTTTGAGGGTCTCATCCCTATATTGGCAACTAGTCAAATGATATGGAGATTAGTGCACTCATCAATGGAGACAATCACTTATCACCATTAAATTTGAAAATTTCTCACAAGAACCCAAGATTGTTTCAATATGTATTTTCCACATGAAAATACACCTATTATCAAGGTGAAGAGAAAAGCAACAGAGAAAAGAACAGTTTGCCATTCATTTCTCATGTTCTGCTGCCAACTCTCAGGAGATATAATGGTGCAGTTAATATGATGCACACTACTGGTCCATGTGTATACAGCCCAACAACTTAAAGGCGATTTTAAACAGTTTATTTCAAAACTATGCTATAAATAGATGACCAAAGTTGTTGCAGAACCGTGGCATTCATATTTCAGTGTCTCTGAGCCATTAGTATTAAACAACAATCTTCTCTGGGTATTATTACACATCTATGACCTTGCTTTGATCTCTGATCTGCATTTTTAGTTTCCAAAAAACGGTTCCGGATTCTAGAAATTACACTTTATGAAACTCTAATGACTTCTGCTATTTCAGATTGTGTTTGGCTTTCCTTTAAGCATCCAATCTTCTGATTTGATTAAATGACTTCAGTCAAACAATCTCCTTACAGAATGTCAATCATTTTTTTTTCTACTTCATCTTACATTAAGTTAAAAGCCAAATCTTATTCACAGCTACTAAACCATGATACTCGATGTTAAGCTTAAAATTTTCCAACTGCAAATGAATGAATTGAAAATGAGAAAAGTTTGAATTTGTGATTCTTTTATTCTGTTTTATCCAAAAAATTTGTAAGTCACATTCATGCAAATTGTATACTGAACAATTTCCTTTTTCAATTTTAATTACTTAGTATTTTCTTTAGTAATTTTGCTTGCATATAATAATTTTCCTAATGTGAATTAGATATATTTTAAGAAATATTGAATCCTTTGTAATAAAAAAATTTCCAAGTACAAATTTAAGTTTATAACAATTAATGAGCAGTAACTATGACCTTAAACATTAATCAATGCATTCATTTCATTTGATAATTTTTATGATTAATATGAAAATAATTCTCCAATTATTACACACTAATTAAACAAACTTAATAGATAACAAATTGAGAAAAAAATGATAACTTTATGTTTTCTAGAGACAGGTTTTCCAGAGACATCATTATTATTGGAGTGAATAAATCAGCCAATAATGATGATTAAAGGCTGTGGAGGTTTGAATTTTAAACAAAATGAAAAATATTAGATATTAAGATAAAAATCATATTACTCAAACTTTTCAAAATATAACAAATAATTACATTATAAAAAATTATCCTTTGGTACAAACTTTCTAATATGATGCAGTATCATTAATAGTATGAATAATGTATTAAGAACACTGATGACAATTCTCAATTTTGAAACAGAATTTTTCCCAATTATTTTGGAATAAAAGTTATAAGCAAAAACTTACTTATTAAGAGTTAAAGTAAAGTTCCTAAGTTGAACAATAGCTTCTTTACTTAAGTTGTTTTTGAATATTTCAACAATTTTTTTGATTGTACTCGTTTCAACAAGACATAACTTAATTTCGGTTTCATCAATCTGTAAAATAATGAAAAAAAAAAAGCTAATGCTATAACACTGTACACACACAATAACATACTTTAATTAAAATCATAAGCATTTTTACTTAAATATGTATAACGTTTGAACAAAAAAAGTTTCATTGAATATCTCAAAGAGAGTATATATTTTTAATGTAAATTAACATGACTAAATTTGTTTACAAATATCTAATGATTAAATTAAAAATATACATTTTAAATATATATTGCATGAAATTAACGGACAGAATCAAATGTAAATTTAGTGAGTTCTTTTATAATTTTTACAACCATTGTAGACCAGAAAATTAATAAATTTAGAAGATATTAAATAAAAATCAGAGGTGAGATAAAATAAAAATCACAAATACTAATAATTGAACAAATTAATACTGAATATAAATGTTTTATTACATGAAAATGAATGTGCTTTACTTAAATTAGTTTGAATTTTTAACACAAGTTATATATTTCTATTTTTATTCAATGAATATGTATCTAATCATGTGATAAAAATCAAAATAATATCAGTTTTAATAAATATCAACAAAATTTGGTGATTAATAAAAATTGTTTTATTTCATATACACTATTTAATTATTATATTTGAATTAAATAAATAAAAAAGTTTATTTAATAAAGAACCACTTGAACTTACCTTCTGAAAATTATTAAACTAATTCACTAATTTAGATTTAAAAAAAAAATTCAATTGGATCTTTTTAGAGTTTTAATACTATTTTAAGATTTCTAATAAGGTATAAATTAATAAATATTCAATAGAAGAATAATTATAATCTATAACATACTATTTAAAATTTTTTTAAAAAGACTCAAAAAGAATTTTAATCAACATTACTTATTCAATAATACTTAATAATGTTTAGCAGTAAGCAAATAACATTTATAAAAAATTAAAAATAAAATTTCTTTAAAAATTAGGCAATAGCAATACAACAATTCAGGAGTTAACAACTATCTTTAGATTTTACAAAGAACGCATTTCATATAGCAATTATTTTCATAACAATAACAAAGATAAATAAAACACTTTTTTTGCTTTTGGAAAAAAAGGTGAAAATTTTTGTTTAAATTTATAATAGCAAATGCAAATTCTATCAAAAATTCAAAATAACTGCAATAAAAACTTAATCATTATTGAATTTCAACTATGATATAAAACACCTTTGATATAAATTCCATATTATAGGAATTAATTAAGAGAATATAAATGTGGATTTATATATTTAATAAATAATTGTAGTAGCAGCAATTTTGACAGTACACTTGGGAGAATAACAATTAAAAATATATTCTAAACTTTTTTACATTACCTGTTCCTTAAATTCAATGTTATGCACACATAAATTAACTATGTTTTCGACATCAGATATCAGTGGTGAAAGAAATGTTTCGATTTGCAGTTTTTCCAACAAAATATCTTTATATTTAGAAATTAACCTACAAAGCAAAATAGTACACAGAAAAATTAGGTATTTCCTATTAACAATTTTTTACATAAGGTAACAGAAGATTTATGAAATGCATGACAGAACACTAAATTTGAAACAAATTCACCTTAATTATTGAATTAAATGAAAAGTTATTTCACAAAAGTTCATTTACAAATATGGTACCTATAATCCATATCAGCTTTGCTAGGATTCTGATACAAGTCGGTTTTTGCTAGTTTGATCCCTGGTATCAATTAACTTACCAAAAATATTAAGAATTTTATGTAACAGATTTCAGTATGAAAAATAGTCCTTTGTGAAAATAATCCATAACTTGCATGATCTTCAGAAGTGTATAGTTCCAAATAACTAATGAATAGAAAACATAATTCAAAAACAGATTGTCCTGTTAAAAACATAATTTATTTATACTAGCAAAAATTTTTTAATGGATAAAAATTATACACTTCAAAATTGGAATATTTTTGTTAAAACAAATATAATTTAAAATAAATAATAATTACAATATAGGAACAAAATTTTCAATTTTCTTAAAGTTTTTCAGATTTGATATTACAAGTATTTACCAACTATTAAAAACGTTGTTTCAAACTATTTTTATTTCTAACAGTTTAAATTAGTTTACGAGTTTAAATTGACTTTCGATTTATGACATTAAAACCCAATTTTAATAAGCACTGAAAATTCAAATTTGATTTAACAAAATATAGAGTAAGTTTTTAGCTTCCATTATAGAAAATATGAAAAATTTGCACATTAACATTATTCTAAAATTATATTTAACACACAATTAAAAAAAACCTATTTACACCTACATCCTAGCCTTGTGGCCTAATATCCTGTGGAATATGAGTTTTCCCCATCTTCTCTGTTCCAAGACTACTACTCTAGCCAATATCTTTCATGATGCAATTTGATGTATAAATAACAGCTATAAAAGTACTGCTACATGTTTATCAGATCATATTTATGTATTTGTGACTAAATCAACATCTTTTAATAACATTGATAGTGGAATTTTAGTGGGATGTCATTATTATAGAAAATCAACTTATGCAAATTTTGGGTATATCACAGAAACTAAATCCATTATGAGTGGCATGAAAGCAAAGCAAAAATTTTGAGGCAGTGAAAAAGAGTTAGAACAAAGTAGAGAGTGAAAAAATTAGAGAACCCTATTGTAGAACTTTAAAGAGTGGACTTTAAAAGAGTGGACTAGTGATACAACAAAATCACAAGTCCATATTGGTTGAAATTCTTAGAAGGTTAAAAGTTCCTCAAGCTATTAATGTTATAAGCACAGTTCATAGTTAGTTAAGAAAATTTGATATTCCATAGTTATGCAGCTAATCAAAATTAAACATTACTCTCCAGAAAGTGAAATGTTAATTGTAGTAGTGTAGATTTCATTGTCATTGGACCGTGGACACACGGAAAAGTGTTTTTTGGAGTGACGAATCTTGCCTTACAATTTAATAGTCCAGTGGGTGTATTTGTATTTGGCAAATGACCAATAAGTACCTATTCTGTGACTGTACTGCACCAACTGCAAAATATGGAGGTGCCATCATCATTATGTAGGTTATTTCTCATGGCCTAGGTATCTCAGCTTCTGCAGTTGGTATAAAGAACTTTAGGATAAACAAGGATATCCAGTACAATGCTGCTCTTTCAACTCTGCAACAATATTTTTGAGAAAAATCTTATTTGCAGGTTTAGTCAAGAGTTTCACAACCATCGTTAGAAAAATATGGGTGCCCCCAATAACTGGACTAGTCTTTCCAAAACCATAATTTAAATCTCATATAACACATTTTAGATGAATCAAATTGCAGGTTATATCTATAGCTGAATTAACCATCTACATACCAGAACTTATTTTAGCTGTGACAACACTTGGAAGTCAATTCCTAAGGTTACCTATCAAAGACTAATAGAATAATGATGATAACCTATCAAAGACTAATGGAAAATCAAAGACTAATAGAATAATAATTAATGATGCACATGCCTGAGCATCAAAGCAAAAGGGCTCCACTGCACAAACTCATTGGTGCAAAAGGACGAACATTATATATCTTATTAATGTAAACTTCTGGGTATTCAAAATTTGTACCACTGGGTGTTCATTACGTTTAGACAGGTAGTGTATATGTATGCAGAAAAAAAGAAGAGCCTTTTATAAACTGAAAAATATCAAGTAAAATAATTTAAGTAATTTTAGAATAAATTTATAAATTAAAGATTTATAATTATTAAATAAATTAAAGATTGAATAAGTAGAAGAGTATTATTTTCTCCACAATATTTTAAGATTTAGAGTATTTTACAATAAATAGCAAATGTTTTTTATTCAATGATATGGAAAAAGAATTTCAACAGATAATTAATTATTTCTTAAAAAACATGGAATACGAATCACATAAAAATATAATATTAAAAAAAGATACATAATTAATTTTAATGAACTAGTATAACAAGTCATTAAACACAATATCTCAAATTAATTCATTTTTAAGAGCATGGAGCTTATGATTTAGATAATAAAAATAATACAAAATTTGATGACTGGAAAAATAAACATCCCAATAAACCATTCCAATTTTTAGATTACTAACAGGAAAAAATTTAGAGGGATATTTATTCATATCTATTTTAATCAATAACAAGACAAAAAGCACTTAAATGATAATTACATTCAACAACTTTATTCCATATTTTTTTTAAGTAAAACTGGTTTCTTAAGTGAAATAAACAATTAGATTAACCTTTTTAAATTTTCTTTTCAAGGACCAAAGGAATAACAAAAATAATTTTTTTCCAATGGATAAAAGGAAATATTAGGTACAAATGGAAAGAAATTTAAAGTTATTTACATTCAACGAATTTATTACAGAATTTTTAAATACCTGTTATTTTGTTTCTTAAAATTATTTAATCAATAATTTTTTTAAAAAATTTGTTTAAAAAAAAAAAAATTCCTTTTATTTCTAATTGTAAGGAAAGCTAATAAATACAACTAAGAAGAATAAAAGACGCAAGCATTAAAAAAAGGAAGAAAAAACAAAAAACTGAAGTAATTTCCTCAGAAGCTCTTTTGCAAGGCAATATTTAGCAAGTATCTCGGAGTCAATGTGGTGAACTACAGTGATGGAAATGATTACGATTCAGGAGTTCTTTAGAAATATATAGTCAACAATCAAGATGGCCATAGAGACCCTCCCCCCATTATAGGCAATATAAATAATCACCCAGGCAGCCATGACTTGTTAGGAGATGAAAAAGAGCTACAGCATCTTGGAGAGACTTGTCTGGTACTGTCCCTATATCTGCCTTATTTCAGTTGTAGTTTTTTTATCCTTTCTCATAGGCAAGAGGAGTTTTTAATTTTCCTTATGTTTTTTACATATAGTTTTATGGAGTGATCAAACAATCCAGGGCAATATGGCTTAATCACCTGAGTGCCCTTATGAGCAAGGAAGTCTAGTATAACTATGTTGTTGCACGCCGAATTTATGGAGTTCTCTGCTATGGGTTGTGTTCCCTGGGGTATACCATTAGGAAATAGTTCTAAGTTGAAAATGTAAGGAATGAACTTAAATTATGTAAACTTTTCTTTTGTTAGATAATGATCAAATAGATGACTTTTTACGATACAATATTAAAAGTATAACCAGCATTGATCTGGTGCCAAAAATAAAGAAATGGAAAAACATATTAAAATTAAAAACGAGTACAGATAAAAACAAAGCTATTATGAAAAAAATTAAATTGCCACAAGAGGCAATATACAAATTTCACATATATTTCTATTGTGGTAATTTAAACTTTTTACTTCATAAATACTTTATTTCACAAATATGTGTCAAACTTATAATACAAATTCAAATAAATCCATCAAAATTTCAGTATGGAAATAATCAAAATTTAAAATATAAGTGTTAAAGTGCAAGATTTTAAAAATAAATATTCACAAATCATGGAAATAAAAATATCTAAAAATAATAAATTCAGTTCTTACTTTAAAAATAAAATATTAAAACTAATTTTCAATTGAAAAGCAATGACAACAACAAACTTTCTGCATTAATAAATGTTTAGTATTAATTTCAATTCAGTATTTATGTAAAATAAGTTACATTACTATTTTAAAACCACAAATATTTCTTTTGATTACCCAAACAAAACTTTTCTAAATGACTTGAGTAATTGCTAATTTATATTTTGTTAATTTGTTATAAACATTAATTATTTATTTGATCAAGTATATTATTAGAATGATTAATAACAAATCTAATAGCGAAAAATTCAATAAAGTATTATAAATTTTAAGAAACTTACTTAATAAACGTTTTCCAAAAAACTGCAGCAATTATTCGATCCAGACAGATTAACAGTTCACATAATTTTCCAACATCATTAGTAATTGATTTGATTTCAGTAAACTCTACTTCAGTATTAAAATTGTCAGAAGAAATAAGTTCATCTAAGCATTTTAACACAGTCTACATAAATGAAAAAGATAGTTTATAAACATACTGAAATTTTACAGTTTAGTAAAAATATTATTGAAGGAGACTTTTTAGTTTAATAAATGCATGATACTTTAAATTCAAAAAAAAAAGTCAATATATCAACATTATTACCATACAGATATTTTGTTAAATCCTCAAAAAATATAGAGAATTTTTGAGCACATGCACATGAACGCTAAATAATATGTAGTTAATAATATAATTTTCTGAAATAAAATTGTTACTTTTATTAGTCAAGTAATTTTTTAAAATTCGATTTGAATGTTTCCATTTCCCAAAATTTTCAAAAATTATTTAGAAATAATATCTTGAACCCAGAAAAATAAATCCTTGAAAATTTTAGAAATTATTTTATTTATTTAACAAGAAATTGTGTACTATATACTTTATTTTTCATGTAACTAATTAAAGCTAAAGTCATTTAATCTAATAAAATAGCAATCATTGAAAATTTCATTTTTATTTGTTTCTATTTATCAATTTTGGTTAAATTAAGTTGAATTTCTACCATTAATTTCTACATTAAGTTGAATTGCTACCATTCTTGTTGGTATCTGAATTTTTGAAACAGCAAAAATTAACTATTTTGTCTAAAAATTAAGATATCACTCTCACTTCTGAGAACTCTTCGACGTAAACCCTCATTTGAAAATGCTTTTTGTATTGGGTAAATTAATAAACAAAATTCTAAACCTAGTATAGGTGATTAAGAATTCAAGTATTCTAAAGAAAGAACTAGATGATCATCTGGCAAAGACAACCAACAATTCCTTTCTTTCAAATTCAATATGCTTAGGATATTTGTTTTGGGGAAGATCACTTTGTTTTGATTATTTCATGAAACCATACTGCTTAAACTATCAAAATAGTAATAACCAAGCAATATAATCAAATCATAACTGTTCAAGAAAAGGTAAAAGTTATTGAAAACAAATAGTTGAAGAGAAATAGACAATTCACTCTTAAAAGATATTACTCTATCAAGGGAGTAATAGATTACCCTATTTGTAAAGGAAGTCTTTGTGTGGAAGAAGCATCACTATCGATCAACAGCTTATGTGAAATATTTTCTGCACATAATTTTGAAAAAAGAGAAAACTAATTGAATTTCAGGAATCAAATGTTTGCTGAACTTATGTTCAAAAAATAAAAAAAATGGTCTAGCAATTAATAATTTTTTATTTCTGGGTATATTATAATAAATTTATAATAGTAGTATTATAATTTTATATAATTTTTTCCAATTTTTTTAAAATTATACAATAAAACTACCAATCTTTATTATTATTTCACAATTTTTTTCTATTATTTTATTAACAAATTTCTGATTTCATCTAATAATATTTCAATACTTTTGTAGTTTTAAAACAACTAAACCATTTATTACACATTCATCAGTTTTTAAGAATTTATTATATAAACTAAATAATAATCTCAGAACTTTAATTTACAAAACAAGATAAAATGATAAATATAAAAATACCAATAATGAATCTAAAGCTGCAATATAAAATAATTTTTTACATAATATCATTCTTCACAATCAAAAATAAAAACAAAACTAAAAATTTTGAAGTTTATACTTGAAATTTATATAGAATTTAAGAAAATTGCAATCACTATAAAAATATTGTGCCATTTTATATAAATAAGTAAATCAATTTTTAAATTTAAGCATTCTTGAATTGGAAACAATGACAAACACATCTTTGAAATATTTGAATGGTTTATCTAATATTTTCTTTTTTTTACACTATAGCTAAATTAATTTTTTCTTTAATAAATTGCTTTTACTATATTAGTAATCACACATTTCTACTCTTTATTTTCCCAATATCATCTAAAAATTGGAAATCAGATAAATTTGGAACTTTCAGATGAAAATGCAAAAATGTTCAGAAAAAACATTCAAAGAGGTAATAAATTTAAAAGGATTTATTTTAAATTGGAAGGAACATATATATAATTTTGAAGAAAAGTTATGCAAAACAGAAAAAATTAGAAGTTATAATTTAGTATACTTATTTAAACACACATGTAAAATCGTGAGTGGCAACAACAAATTTTCACACATTATGAATCAGTGATAGAGTAATAGAAATTATAATTTAAAAAGCAATTTTCATGTAAAACAATTCTAATGTCTGTAAATTATGATTTAATATGCCCTAAGTTGAGACTTGCTGCTAATTTAATCATGTCACCAAAATTTGTTTAGTAAAAAAAAAAAAAAAAAAAAAAAAATTTTAATAATGATCTGAAAATTGAATTCTTAATTTACTTTCCATTCATTTTAAGATGTCTAATGACAGCAAAAGTAGATTTTTGATTATAGACAAATTAGAGTACCAAATAATGAGAAACAATTTGTAAAGAAACAATGAGTGATTGTAAAAGGACAACTGATGATGGATATATAAAAAGAAGTCTAACATCTTTCCAAAGCTAAAATAATATCATGGATGCAATCTAATTTTAGTAAATATATTAAGGATTTAAAAGCTTACAGCATAACAGTTAAAAATAATTAGGCAGGAGTATCCCATTTGATTAAGCACAAATACTTATAGCAGAAACAACACCCTAATTTTATGAAGGGAGAACCTAAACAATGTGTTATCTAAGTATATGAATTACTACATGATAATTCCCTGAAATATGTGTATACAGAAGAACAAAAATAAAATATAGAAAGGGTGAAAGCAAAATAGATATCAACAGTGAAAACAAAAGATAATCAGAATTAAAATGGAAATTAATAAAAATGAACTATTTTTTGGCAAATAGACAACAAAAAACATAGTATTAATAAAATTACATTTTTATAAACTTTAAAAATATACATTTAAAATGAAACAAATTAAACCTAATAGTACTCACATTCTGTACATTTTGAATATACTTATAAAAAATGCCTAATTCATTTGTAAATTCATCAAACAAATCACCATAAAATGTTTCACTATCCTAGAAAAAAGAATCTAAAATGGAAAAATCATAGAATAAAGAATATATAAAATATTTTAAAAAAGAATGTTTACACATTTCATTTTATTTATTAACTTATTTGTAAATAAGCATAATGCAGTGATATAAATAAGTATGAGCATAAATACATTAGCACTGATAATTTATAAATTATCAATTCCTAAAGCCAATAATCTCAAAAGTTATAAAAATGAAACAAGGAGAAAATTATGTAGTTATGTAATTTTATGACAAAACATTATATAACGAGGAAAAGAAATGCAATGTTTTCTCCTTTTCATGAAACTATTGATTAATTCTATTTGCATTCATTCAAATGAAGATTATTAATATTATAACAGAGATAATAATACTCTAAAGAAAGAAGTTTCAAGAATGCAGAATATTTTAGGAACATACATGTTGTTAAATTGCTTAAGTTTGTTATTTGATTACCATCATATAAGTGTAAATATATATGTATGGCTGTTTCTCACTAGACTTTCTACAAAATCTTAAAAAACTAGTTAAAATCTAATATTGTTTAAACTAGAAATAAAGGTTTTTGAAATTTTTTACTTAATTGAATAATTTAAACACATATAACAGATCTTTTCAAAAATTTTACTTATTTAATATTAAAATATATACACGTAATGCATAAAATTAATAATATATAATATTAAAAATTGTCAAATTATTTTAACATTCTTCACTGTACTTATTGAACTTAGAAAATGAATTTGAAAATAAATATTAAAATCTACATACATATCTAAGGCGGACATTTGAATAACACAGATTGGATAATAAGGTAATAAGATGTAATAAGATTGGATAATAACAAAATCAGATCATGTAAAAGACAATAGATGTCAGTTCGACAATGATTGCAACAGTATGTATCGCCAGGCTTTAGTACCCCTGAAATGCTTGAATTGTGTGTTTCAAGTTGAATTGGCATTTCAGGGGTATTAAAGCCTGGTGATGAATAATGATTTTGTCCCTAGCATTATGGTAATCACAAATGTGTAAGGAATATCATGAAGAATACATATTGACAGAGAATATTTTGACATCATCCCACTTGTTCATCAATTGTAGGATAACATGGAATTAAATTGAATAAACTTCTTTGACACATCTTGTTCACCTGACAGCACTTTGAACAGTGACTGTTATATTTCTATTGTGTTATGGCCAGTGACTCAACACTTTTTAAGAGCCAATGAATTTCTGTATTTTATAAGGATAATATATATAATAAATATTGCCAGCATTATAAGATGCTTCCTTTCTTACCATAAAATATATGCTACTTTCTTGTCATAGAAAATGTTTGATTGCTTCTTTAGCTATTGTGTTCTTCAGATGCCTCACCAATAAAAAAGGAATAATCAATGGCTGTCATGTCTCTGAGTAACTCAATGGCCAAATAGATAAAGTTTGATTATAACTGTCAAAAGTGATTGTTCTAGGAACTGATTTCTATATTCTTTCATGTGTCTTGAAAATTTTATTATTTCCAACATAATATATTTGTGCAATAAATATTTTGTTCAATGTAGCAATTATTTAAATGTCTTCTTCTTACTAATCCCTCTGATCTGAAATCAGATCAGATCTCTGAGGCTTTTAATATGAAGATATAAGCGAACTATTCATAACCAAGCTACAAAGTAACTGGGTTGAAATCTGACTTTGCTTCTACGCCTGTGCTTGCAGATGAACAATCCAGCTGCTCCTCATATGGAGAACTGACCCTGGGGTTTGGATCGGAATTTTCCATGGCTACTAGTAAATATATATTATTTCATATTGTTAAAATGCAAACCTCCTGTATTAATTAATATCCTAAATACAAATAATCTGAGCTTACAGTCAAATAAATAACTGCAAAAATGTAAAGTTAAAAAAAAATGTTTTAAAAATTTCTGTTTAAAAAGTGTATTTTTATTAAGATGAATATAATAAAATTTTTGCTGTCAAAATTTTTTAATATGATACATTGATTGCATAGAAAAAATAATAAAAGTGCATTTATGAACTAAAAAGGAAATTTTTTAAAGTCTCATTTAGGGAATAGAAAACATGAAATTTTTTTACTGAAATAAAATTATTTGTAAATATATTCAATACTTAAGTGAAAGTGTCAAAAACTCTTGATACAGATATTTTATAATGCAATCAAGAAATACATGACACGAAAAATAGATCATTCTGAATAGAGTATGAAAATTTAATTTCAATATAGGTCACAAAATCAACATTAATTATTCAACAATAAGATTTCAACTATAAAAGACAATACTTTTGAGTTTGATCTATCAAATAATAAAAAGGCATATGATGAGAATTGAAATTAATGAAGAGGACATATCTGCAGTTTATATAAGCATACTCAAGTGAAGAAATCAGCAAAATATAATAGCACAACGCAAAATGAAGAATACATGTTTCTATCTCATTATTTAAGGAAAAGGGGAAGATATAAAAATGAATGTTTTGATACTGCACACATTTTTGTTTCTTTTTCTAAACTGTCTCTTTGGTCTAAGGCAGAAATAGTCAAACTTTTTCGATCGTGGGAAAAAAAAAAAAAAAATTGGCAGGCCAAGATAAATTTTTCTAAAATTTTAAAAACAATATACAAGTTTTACAATTTACATATGTTAATGAGATGAGTAAAATTGTGATTTTGTTTGTAAAAGTTCCTTGTATTAATATTCGAAGGGAGATGTACTGATTCTAAGGAACAAAGCTAAATGTTTATCCATCAGTCTAGTTCTGAAATGATTTTTTCTAAGTTTCATAGTAGAAAATACTTGTTCACACATATAAGATGAAGCAAACATTGCACTGATTTTCTGGATATAAAATATTAAATTTGGGAAATTTTTTTTCGATAATGATTTGTAAAATTCTAACTTTGGCATATTGAGAAATAGCTGCTTCAGATGATTGTTTGATTGCAATTCAATTAATTTTAGCTGCAAATCTGACCTGACTGCTTCACAATTTATGCTGAAAGGCATGATAAAAAGTTCCACACAAATCTGTTTGAATGGCACTGAAATCTTGAAATCTGCGTTCAAATTAAAAATGCAGTTTTTTTAAGTCATCTTCATAATTCTTAAGCTTTTCTTTAGTTACTGAGAATATTGAATTTAACCTCTGGAAATGAGACATATCGCTTTTAGCTACTTGCTCAGCAAACAAAGTTTTAAGATGGGTCCAGATATCATCAATAAATTCATTTTTCCCTTGCATTTTGACACATGATGAAAAAGATGCCCATATGACGAAGAATATTTGTGAAAAATGCAAAGTCCAAAAGCCATTCTGTATCTTCTAAGATTTTACACTCTGCAAAACACTTTTTCTCATAGAATAATTACACAATGTCATCTTTCAGATGCCAAACTTGCTTAAAAACACATCCTGCATTAAGTCAACTTGATTTCGTGTAATAGAGTACATTTGAATATTCAAATTGTATGGACAGAAGAAAGTCTAGAAATTGCCTGTGAGTAAGCTCACGAGATCGAGTATTATTTACAAGTTTCACAACTGTATCAAGCACGGGTTTCATATTCAATGCAGATTTACACAGAGTATATGATATGTAACATAATGTAGAAAAACAACATTGTTTATGGGATAGTTTTGATTAAAGAGTCCAAGAAATCATGATTTTTTTCTGTTATAGTTTGTGCTCCATCGGTCGTAATATTACTAAAATTTGTTATAGTCACTCTCAAAATTAAAATAGAGAAAGTAAAAAGATCACTAGTTCTTTGAAAAAGAAAAAAAATAATAGTATTTAAACAAAGTAGAAAAGGATAAGGATATAAAATATATAATTCATATTCCTTTTACTTTTCATTGGACCAACAATTTAAAATTCTATTTGTGGGCCACATAAAACCTTCCGGAGGGCAAGAGCTGGCCTGCAGGCTGTAGTTTGCCTATCCCTGGTCTAAAGTATATAGATGCACAATTCTTTACAATGCTTTAATAAAAATTTAATATTTCTATAATTTACTAAATCTAAATACACTTTTAAATGTTTATTTAAAAATATTCAAAAATGTTAAGTTTTAACTATCAATTCTATTCAAATAAATATTAAAATTTTAAATTTAATCAAATTTTTCGATAAATTTCATAATAATACAAAAATAGTATAAACAAAAAAATTTAATTATACAAAAAAAAAAAAAAAAAAGATATTTCAATTTTAAATGCATAATTTTCTTTGACAACTACTACAATAAACAAAGATTATAACAAAAAAAAATATTTTCAAAGAATTAAAAAAAATTTGCTCTAAAAATTAAAAGAATTGTTGACATCAATTAATAAGTAGGCACATGCCTTCACCTGATCATTTTATGCAGTTGAAATTTAAGGATTTTTACACATTTCATTAAATAATTTTGTAAATATGTAAATAAATTTTTTTACATCAATAAAACTTATATGTTAATATTTAAATATAAAATGAAAAAAAACATTTAAAAGCTTAAAATATAGTAATTTGTTAATGCAACAAAGAATATCAATGAAAGAATACAGACTAATTTGAAAATTGAGGGAAAAAATTGTATCTCAATTTTGCATGTAAACTTAAAACATTTTAATCAAGTTGGGCAATTTGAATATAGACAGAATATGTTGCACACATTTTTAAGATGCTTTATTTAATTAAGTAGTATATTTTTATTTCATGCATATAGACCTTTTACGTTCAAACATTCCTAAGCAATAATAAGGTGATGCTTATTGCTGTTTAGAACATACTTCTACAGGTTTTTTTAATATAAGTAATAAAGAGATAGTTATCCATAAGAGTTTGTAAAAAATTTCCAATTGTTTTAGTTAACTCACATTTTTCGTGATAATTTTCCGATTTATTTAAAAATTATTTTTAACAAATGTGAAAACAAATAATTGGCTGCATACATAATCATAAAAAATTATTTTAGATGGCATTCCACCTTTATAATTGTAACACTCAGTTTCTGGAATGTACGCAAAAAAATACCATTGATTCAAATAAAAAAACAATTTGCACAAACAGTCACATAAAAAAAAAAAAAAAAAAAAAACATAATTACTTTTGAAAAAATATTTTTTTTCTCTTAATATAAGTATAGTTAAGAAAAGTTTTCTGCTACAGTTTAGAAATTTTTCAGAAATATTTAACATAAATTAAAAAAAACTAATTTAAGTATTTATTGACTTTTTTTATAATTCCATTCAAAGTTAAAAATATTTACTCACTTTACAATGAGTATATGCATCATAAAGCACTGAAAGAGATGTTTGAATAATTAATTTCAATGCCTCAATTGTGAGAGGATTTTCCAAGCATAAATGAAGAATTTTTAAGCAAATTCCAGCAATCTATTTAAAAAAAAAAAGAAAAACAAAGAATTAAAAATATGTTAGATTTATGTAAAATGAAAGAAAATATTCTATTAAATACAGTAGTATATTTTTATAAAATAAATTCAAAATAATTTTCTGACTTTTTAAGTCATGATATTTGTAGATAATGGCAACTTTAATGAAAACAAACAACAATGTATGAAATAAACATTCTTAATCAAATTTAATAATAGTATCTCAATAATTATTCAAATTATTCAAAAGTTTTAAAAATACTATTAAAATAAGTGTAGTACAATGTAAAAAATCATGTGTATAAATAATATAAAAACCATTGATAATGTAACCTAAAATTTAATAATTGATATTATTAAGCAGCTATTTTTTTTTAAAAAAAATTAAAATAGTTAAACTGTTTCTTAATATGTTCACTTTCAAGCTGAAGAATTTTATTCATGATATTTGTAGATAAAACCAGAAAAAATAAGATACAGTAAATTTTAAGAAGTAAATTAATGGACCAAAATCTGATAGTAACAATTTTGCTTTTGCATGTAAGGAATACAAGCCTTATATTTAATTTTTTTTAAATGTATTTAGGAGAAATAATAATTGGAAATATACCTGAAGCTATTTTTTTTTAAATAAAGTTTTAAGGTACACATGCATACACATATATATCTGACTGTCAGCCTGCATGTTTTAAATTATGTTTACATAATAACATCACTAATGAAAAATGCTATAACATGCATAAAATTCCAAAATAATTTTTTATTTATTTATTAGTAAATAAATGTCCAAATGAAAACCAATCAAACAAAAAACAAATTACTTCCTTTTTAAGCAATATATAATAAATATTTACAAAGCAATATAATAAATCAAAATTATTTAAATGCTTTGTTAATTTAATTCCTAAATCAGCACATAATTTTCATTAAAATAAATCATGACTTTAAATTTTATTAACAATAACAAAAACTTATGAACCTTAAATATAAAATTCATATGCATATTTTTAGAATTTTTAAAGATAAATATGCAAACATTTAAATTACACTAATAAAATTTTAAATAAATGAATAAGCTCTATAAAACTTCTTGAGCATAGTTATGTACATCATATTTTTTAACATTACCCTAACAATAGTTCCAGCAAGATTTTTTATTGTAAAATTTAATGTTCCATTAAATGTTTTCCTAAAATAAACACTTTCTTCAAATATTTTTCAGGCACCTAGTTTTTCAAAATGTCAATTATTTTATATTTTAAAGTTGACATTTTGTACAATAAAACTTTAATAATCATTCAAAAATAAAAAACCCTAAAAATTTTCTGCTTATTCAAAAGCAACATAAATAAATCAAAATTTATGTTCAATGTGTTAAAGAGACTGACAAATCTTCCTACATTAACCCCTTGACTGACTTTGACGAGTCTGACTCGTCATTGATTTCCTGGGCCATCACAGACTTTGACGAGTCAGACTCGTCAAGCGCTTCTTTCGGCGGACGCCGTGCAAGTTACAATTAGATTACATAGTTGCTTCACTCGTTCGACGATTCTCATTTAAAAAAGCACACTGAAAGTAAGAGTTCAGTTTAGCAGAAGTCTCGCACGGTGAATGTTATACTAGCCAATATTTGAGTTTAGTAAAGATTATAAATAATCCCCGTAACATGTATAAGCCGGATGCATTATATGAAAGTGGGGATGATGGTGTAAATTGATGGTGTAGTTCAATTAAGCGAAATTAAATAGTTTTTTTTTGTCGCATCAAATTCCATTTAATTCGTCAGTCAAGGGGTTAAGGAACTTTTAAATGGAAATTTAAATTAAGAGCCCTAGATTATTTGGCAGTTAAAATTATACGTTTACAATTTTAGAAAGGGAGAAATCTACTCTCAAATGAAAGGCAATAATGTTAATTAGATATTTCATATTTAAGTAACTAAATCATTTGGGAAAAAAAGATAAACTTGAAAAATTAAAGTTTATTTGTTTTTATAAACAATACAATAATTAAAAAATTATTCCCAGTAATTTCACAGAAAGATAAAAAAAATTGTTTGTACTCATTTCATATAATTATACTGAAAAATTAAACCAAACCTAAATTAAAAGTGATACTTTTAAAAGATGAAGAATTTTATTTTCAAAAAATGTTAAATTGTTTATGTTTGATTTTAGTTTTAAGAAACTGATGTAAGCATTATGAATTAAACAAATATATTCAAACAGAACAAACAGAAACCTACTCATTTAGTTATATTAAAATAAAAGAATGGTTTACCTGTAAATTCATGTATTTTTCTTCTTTGTTTGTCACAGAATTAAGTAATGGATCACTTTTGACACACATAGAAAAGGTTTTTGGTATCTGGATAAATTAAAATATGTAAATTAAATTTTTTTAACTCACACTGCTGAATGAAAAATTATTGATAGCAGATAGCAATAATTTATAGGTATGTACAATACAAGAATAAATATAACCTTTGGTATTTCCTTTTAACAAGTTACATTACAAGATTATAAGATTTTTTTAAAATATAAGAAATTTTTATGCCTTTGTTTTCCCTAGGAAACTATTAAATTAGAATACTATTTCAAAAACACCCTATTAAAAATTATTTAGAACTGATTTTTAATAGATTGTATTTAAAGTATATTTATTTTAAGTTAAAAAGTTTTCTTTCAAATAATAGTGTCATTTCCTAACTTAAAGTAAAACAAAAAATTTTTTATCTGCTTAATATATTAAATGCAAAAACTACCTCATTAATAAAATATATTATTTATTTAGCTATATTAATAAATTTTATTTCAAAGTTATAACTTTATTTCTATATTTCAAAAAAATAATATTAAAGAAAATAACATTATCTACTTCAGGGTTACCATAGATATATTATAGTAAATTTCTCAAATTTTCATTGATAAGTAATTCTAAATTTTCTAACCAACTAATAACCACAAACATCAAGTTTTTAAAATTTAATGCTTTATGAGATTTTTGCATTTTTCTGTTTTTTATTTTTAACAAATACAAAGTGTTTTGAAATAAAAATAATGAAATAAGTAAATAATAAAAGGAATAATAATGGACAAAACAACAAAATAAAATAAAAAAAATAATAAATTGGAAAAGATACAAAAGCCAGTCATAATAAATATTATGCATTTAATATTTAAAATGACAAGTTATATATATATATATATATATATATTAAAAAACTAATTCAAATGATAAACAAATTACTAATAAAAATTTGATAAATTAAACTAATTTTTAATTTCACATATATTTCATTGTAAAATGATGACATTTAATGAAGTTTCATGTTTCCATGAAAATTTTACATAATCTTCAAAAATGTACAAATCTTCCATAAATTTTAAAATGTTTTAAACAAATAAATATTTTTGATGGACACATTATTATTCAATTTACATTCATTTTTTTTTTCAAAATAATAAAATTGAAGCCTGAAACATAAATAATAAGTACAGATATAATTGATTAAAAAATATTAATAACTAATTCACAAAAATGCTTTGAAATTTTTGAATGATCTATGTTTTATCTTGTATTTCTATTTTACAACTTAATAATTAAACCACAATTCCTTCAATTTGAAAATGTTCGAAATTTTGGTATACAACAGGGTTCAAAATTTTCCAATTTACTTGCATATTTATTTTTGCATCATAATGAAAAGAAATTTTACTTTTCAATTTTCTTCCGCAATGCATTAAATTGATGATTTTATTACTTCTAATAGTTTTGAATTTTAAGAATATATTGGAATTATTTATACTAAGGAGTTTATTCTTCTAAAAATTATTAAGAATTATAATTCTGAATTTTTGGATTTGGATATTAAGGATGATTTGATTTATATTGATATTTATGACAAAACAAACACATATAATTTTAAAGTAAATAAATTAATATTTAGGAATTTTAATATCTTTCTTAAAAATCTATAAGAATGATGTAATTAGTGAAATAAATTGTGTTTATGGTAGATGTAATAATGCTTAAAATATTAGTAAAAAGATAAAACCTTTAATTTTAATACTTAAAAACAATAATATTCCACTTAAAATTATTTTAAACTGTATAGGAGGTAGGGAATCCTTATAAGATTGACATAATCCATAGAAAAAACTACAGAAAGGTCACCCAAGCATTGGAGTTCTATATATAAAAGAATCCTGAAAACACCTAGTATTATATATTTTTTAAACTACTTTAAACTTCCATTATTGTAAAATTCATAATTTTTTGGGACTACATTAATTTTTAAATTTAAATAAAAAATAATTTATAAAGTATAAAGATATGTAAATTTTATAAAAAATAAAATAATAAACATTAATAGAAAAAATTATTTTAAATTCTTGGCATCTGATCTATCTCATTAAGGTTTATTGGTTTTTTAATTGTTATTAGATTTTGCCTCTTGAATTTTCACTAATTTTTTTCAAGTTTATAACTTAGATATTTTAAATTTTGTATTGCAGACACTCTTCAGGGAAATTGCATGAGTTTCTTAGATCTATTACTCGTTGCTTTTCAGAAACGAGTGTTTGTATTCTTTTGAATAGTTGATTATATGCCCCCTGAACAAACATAGTCCATATGCTTCTTATTATTTCCTCAAATTTTGTCTTACATCCCTTTTCTTTATATTTCTAATGTAATGTTTTGTTTCTAATTATTTTCCTGACTTACCTTTCTTTAGCTGCTTTTGCACTGGACAGGTAGTTAGATAAATTTCTGCATTTTTTGTATTTTCATATTCATTATTCCTTTTAAATTGACTTGTATTATGCATTTGTCTCTTGATTTATTACTTATATATATATATGTGTGTGTTTGTGTGTGTGTGTGTGTGTTAGATTTCTTATACATATAAGAACTCTAACATATACTATTATTGAGACATTTATGTAATAATCATAAATAATTAAAATGATAAACAGTAACTTATATATATATATATGAATATATGAAATTTAAACTTTTTTTTTAAATATTAATTTCACCATAGTTGCTGATTCATAACCTAATGTCAATTACATTTTTTATTTTATTTATAAATATTTCTTATACATGATTCAAGACAAAATTGCAATTTTCATACATTTTCTTAGTTTTCAAAGTTTATGGAAAATGTATTTTTGCTATGGTAAATATAAATTATAAATTTTACTCAAAAATATGTTATAACTGGGAAATTTCTACAATTGTATTGGTTTTTGATATAAAAAAAAATGATAAAAACATTTGAGATAAATTCAAAATTAAATTGCTATTAATTAAATGAAAAATTTCTTAGTATATAATATGTATATACATACATTATCATGTTAAAATATGTAAACAAAATTTGTTTAACAATTTACCAAAGCTTAAGCCAGTTTTCAGACTTATCATATCAACAGTTTGAACCTGCTAACAATAAAATGAAAGCTAAAACCTTTTTGAGTGGAGTCATAAACATAAAGGCAAATTGGAAAATTTAAAAAACAATAAGTTATTTTTATGAAAATAAATTAATACTTTAAAGTAAAAACTGTATAATATATTGCTTTCAACACAAAATTCTGCAAGAATGAAAATAATTCAACTTAGATTATCTAGAATTGAATATTTGCAAGTGTAAAAAATGTTCGAGAATTTAAATTGAAATAATCAAAATATATTTTAGTTAATTAAATTTGTGAATGGATGCAATGAGGAATTAGTACAATACTATAATGAAAAAGCAGTTTCTTTAAAACAAAAATTTGCTTTTTATATAAGCATTCAAAACACATGTATCAAATATACACATAAAATATGTACATTTATCAAATATACACATAAAAGGGGCAACATTTGGCCAGACAGTAATTGCACAAAGAAATTACATGAACAAAAATAACAAATTTTTATTTAAGACTTTTAAAAGTCTGATGAATATTAATTCATCCATCTCTAATCTATTTTAAGTATTATTAATAAAATATAATAGGATTAAAATTATAGTAAAAGATCTAAATTTTATTCATTTATTTAGTTGCCATATTTTCCAGTATATAATACACAGATTATGTATTAAAAAAGTTTTGAATTTTGCTGTCCCTATTATATGCCGTCGCAGTTGGTTGGTTGGTTGGTTGAGTTTTATGGCACAAGGTCCAAAATTGGACATGCTGCGCCAAGAAATATATTTCTGATCTTTTCTATTTGTTTTTTTTTTTTTTTTTTCCTAGTTCTTTATTTTAAACCCAAACAACATTAAATTTTTAAAAAACAAAAATCAGTGTATATATATATATATTAAAATCCATGTATAATATATAAAAAGAAAATCAAAAATATATATATAATTCTAAATTTTAAAACATAAATTAAATATAATATAAAAAGCCTATTGCTCTTAAAAAGGCGAATAGGTTTCTGTGGGGTGGTTCCCCAAGCAAATCAAACAAGGTTAAAATATCACAGTTAAAAAAGAGTAAACGATATTGGTTAAAACATGGGCATGAAATTAAAATATGATAGACAGTGAAAGGTTCATGACATGTTTCACACCAAGGATTTAATTCGTTTAGAAACAAATGTCTATGTGTGAAACGTGTGTGACCGATACGAAGGCGAGTTAATCTAACATCAGCACTTCGTAGCGGTAAAACTGATAATGATATCAGATATGGAAAAATCGCGCACAATTTGTTAGTGACTTGCATGCTCCAAAGCTCCTGGAAGAGGGAAAAGACAACATTTTTAACACACTTCCTCACATCTAAAAGGGGGATGGATGACGGCATTGGAGTTGATGCTGCTTTAGCAGCCGCATCTGCCTTTTCATTTCCCTCGAGACCTACGTGACCTGGGATCCAACAAAATTTGATATCATACCCCTTGCCAGCAAGGGAATCCAATATTTGGAAAATCTCTGACACAACTGGATGACAGTGTATACTCGAATTTCCCAACGCTTCCAATACACTCAAGCTGTCAGTATACACGCAAAAGGAATGAGAATTTACAATACTCACGAGCTGAAGCGCTTTATAAATTGCAGTAGCTTCAGCTGTAAAGATGGAGCAGGAAGCATGAAGGCTGTAATTATAAGTATTATTGTTCATAAAAATACCACAGCCGACATGTCCTGCAGTTTTTGAACCATCCGTGAATATTGGCGTGTAGGAAGAATACTGACAGCGATGTGAATAATAGAGCTGTTGGAAAATTGCAGAGGTTGTGTCCGATTTTCTACAGTTGGCAAATGGATTAATTATCAATATTTGTGGATCATACCAAGGTGGGTGCGATAATATGTCCGTTTTAATAAAACGGACATCACATAGGTCAAACAAGGAAAAATGATTTTTTGTTCTAGTGAGGAAGGGTGGGATGCTGTATAGTCTAGCATCATATATCCTCTTCAGAGTAGGAGTAACATTAGAAGAATATAATGGATGATGAGGGTCAGACATAATTTTACAATAGTAATTGAGAGACAGCTGCATACGTCGCATGTCTAAAGGCAATTGTTGGCATATTGCATAAAGACTATGGACGGGTGATGTGCGGAATGCGCCTGAACATATTCTCAGAGCAGAATGATGGACAGTGTCCAGTCTGCGTAGAACAGAAGATCTAGCGGATCCATAAACAACACAACCATAGTCAAGTCGAGATAAAATTAATGATTGGTAAACTCGGAGGAGTGATGTGCGATCAGCACCCCAAGATGTATTTGAAAGCACCTTGAGGATATTGAGTGATCGCTCGCACTTCTTCCGCAAATGTAAAACATGCGGAAGAAAGGTTAATTTATGGTCAAATATCACTCCGAGGAATTTTATCTGACTGACAACTGGTATAGGTGTGTTATTTATACAAATAACAGGATCATTGTGGAGGCTAGTCTTCCTGCAAAAATGGACACATTTGCTCTTGCTAGGAGATAGTGTATGGCCATTCTCCACACACCATGCAGCTAATTTGTTAACAGATGTTTGTAGTTGTCTCTCAATTAAACGCATGTTTGACCCTTCACAAGATATTTGCAGGTCATCAACATATAATATACCATGTACAAATGATGAAATTTGATGAAGTATGCTACTTATATGAAGATTAAAAAGGGTGACACTTAAAATACTTCCCTGAGGAACACCTTCAGGTTGGTTAAAAGTATTGGACAAAACAGTACCAATACGAACTTTAAAACCACGGGAGCGTAACAAATTTTGGATAAATATCGGCAAATTACCCCTAAAGCCAAAATCATACATCCTACGGAGAATTCCATAACGCCACGCACGGTCGTAAGCCTTCTCTATGTCGAAGAAAATGGAAACCAGATGATTCCCCGCACAAATGCATTGCGGATCTGCGTTTCCAGAATAGTAATATTATCAAGAGTGGATCTTCCTTTACGAAAGCCACTCTGATTAATATGAATGTATTTATTTATTTCTAAGACATATACGAGGCGGGCGTTGACCATACGTTCAAGAGTTTTACATAAGCAACTCGTCAGAGCTATTGGTCGATAATGTGAAGGAACAGAAGGATCCTTACCAGCCGTAAGGATCGGAATCACTATTGCTACGCTCCAAAGTAATGGAAATTTATTTTCAGTCCAGATCCTATTGAACAAAAACAACATGTTCAACAGGGAGTCTGGACTTAAATGACGAAGCATTTGATGGCTGATTCCATCAGGTCCTGGGCTAGTATCATTGGCCTGCTGCAATGCTCTTTTCAATTCCAACATCCGTAATTTACAGTTGTAAGGGAAAGCTTGTCCATGGTTGAAACGAATTGGTGTTCACTCAGCGCGACTCTTAAGCCTTAAAAACAAAAGACTGTAAGAGTCGTTGCTTGAGACGCTAGCAAAAGTTTCACCAAGAACGTTAGCGATGTCCTTAGGAGAAGAGCACACAGCAGCTCCGGATTTTAATATAGGAATAGAGAATTCCCTATAGATTCCATTGGCTGCTTTTACTCTTCTCCACAACTGTTTACTGGATGTGGAAGAAGTTACTGATGATACATATTTGAATATATTTGAATAGACCAAGATTCCTTCTGACTTCGACGACGAGCTCTGCGAGCTAATGCTTTTGCTCTCTTAAAGGCGATCAGATTCTCCGTTGTGGGGTATCTTCTGAATAGCCCCCATAACTTCCTCTGTTTTTTATATGTCTCTTGGCATTCTTTCTTCCACCAAGGTTTGCAATGCCTGCGTGGTACGGAGGAACTTTTAGGTATTGATGCATCAGCTGCATTAATAATTGTTTCGGTGACTTTACATACGGCATCATCAATATCATCGATCGTAACCATTTCAGTATCAATAACTGTCAATTGTGTAAATATCGTCCAATTTGCCCGACTGTACACGTAAGTAGGTAGACGTTGTTCTACACTACTACCTCCAGTCTGGGAGATGACGAGAGGAAAATGATCGCTATTATGCAGATCATTTCCTACATTTAGATTTAACAATGGCAGAAGAGATGGGGAACAAATGGCAAGATCGAGAGAATGAAATGTTCTCGTGGGTACATAGAAATATGTTTTCTCGTCGGTATTAAGCAGACAGAGACTGTTATCAGAAATAAAACGCTCTATCTGCTGACCGCGAGAATTAGTATCATCATTTCCCCACAAAGAACTGTGGCCGTTAAAATCACCTAACAGTAGAAATGGAGTTGGCAGCTGATCTATTAATGCATCGAGTTCCTCTTGGCGGATGACATCATGTGGTGGTAAATATAAACTACAGACAGTTAATAAGCATGTAGTATGAATTCTTACAGCAACTGCCTGTAGAGTAGTATTTAATTCATGGGCAGTGCTGGGGTAAGCATTAGATATATTCCATTCATGGAGGTGCAATATGGATTCCAGATTCATGGAGGTGCAATATACAAACACCTCCAGACACTGCACCATCATCACCACAATCTTTTCTAAAGCATGTAAACCCTCGCATGGAAAAGTTATTGCTTGACTTCAGGAATGTCTCCTGAAGTGCAACACATGCGGGGTTGTATGCTAAAATTATAGACTTGATGTCATCGTGATGAGAACGCAAACCATGGCAGTTCCAAGAAACTAAGGAAGTTATTGTTCAGTTAGAAAAGCTCCTTTCCCGGAGCCGGAAAGCATGTCATCTGACATCTCCTATAAAGAGAGATCTTCGTCAGAGGGATGTAGATATACAGCGTCAGCTTCCAGGGATAAGGCTTTACGGGTGGATATGGAGGGTCTAGGATTGCCCTCCTTTGCAGTTTTTAGTTTTAAAGCCTTTAATGCTTTAGATCTAGCTGTTGGAGCTTTTCTACGGACAGTAGTTGCTGATGTTGATCTTGGCTTTTTCTCAGAATTAAGGGGTAATTAACAATTAGAAGTGACAGAGCATCAGTTTGAGTACTAGCCGTTCTAGTGACTTTGGCGGCGACAGTTGCATAGCTAACTCCTGCTTGAGGTGTACAAGCGGTAACAGCACGTCTCGCCTCGGGATATGAGCAATTGTTCTTAACTTTTGTGGTTGTGATCTCCTTTTCCAGTATCTAGATAGGACAACTTCTAGCGTAGGAGGGGTGGTCACCTTTACAATTGACACACCTCTCCTTTGCAGTACAAGACGAGCTATCATGGCCAACTGCTGCGCAGCGAGCGCAAGTCAGTTTGCTCCTGCAAGCCGCTTTGGAGTGACCAAATCTCTGGCACTGGAAACAACGCAAAGGATTTGGAATAAATGGTCTGACGGATAGATGCATATACGCAGCTTTAA